>JAYKKO010000030.1:7200000-7800000 GCA_037074685.1 Glyphodes pyloalis | reverse complement strand
TTATTTTATTTGTAACTTCATTAAACATCCACCGTTGTTTTAACCATTTCAATGATGACCAATCAAATAGGAAACCAGTCTTAATTACAAATTAACTTTCAACTAATTTTATTGAAATATGGTTATGCTACAAAAATAAATATTGGTACAGACAAAAGCACGTCAGACTACTTTGGACTTTGTACCGCCGTTATGTCGTTCGTATAAGAACTAATATCGAACTGCAAGTGTGTACCTCGACGTGCTGTCGGCTGTACATATAAATCTTGCAACAATAATACGTCAAAGCTGATCAAAAAATGTGAATATGCAACTTGATTGACATTCAGCTTTCTTATTCTAATCTCGAGCCTAGTAATTAGGCTCTCCTATGTACGCTTGCCCGGCCATGACGTCAAAGATTGTCACAGGATCCCGTCGTCGCTCCGCAAGCCAGCGGCGTCGATGATAGTGCTGCAGCTGCAGTCGAACCCGGCACGGCGGCCGTCTGTGGACAAGTTGCTGCAGCACGAGTTCTTCTCGTCCGGGATCCTGCCGGCGGCGCTGCCTGTGTCTTGCCTCACCACCGCACCTAGGACCGACCAGCTGGAGGGCATCGCGCTGCACCGCCGCCCGCTCAACGAGGTCAACACTAATGGTAAGGGTTCTACTTTAAGATATTTTACATTAATGTATAACAGGCGGGAAAGATGTTGAATAGAGGTAAAACAATTTTGGAGTATTTTCATTAAAATGGCATGCACTGTATTGTACATAATTTACTTTTAATATCTTAGCGCGACATAATGTTTTCAATATAATCTGATGCATTCAAGTAAATCATTTTGTCAAGCTTCACTTATAATCTCTTAAAAGTTTATTATTTTATAAAACATAACGCGTGGCAAAATGTAGTTTTTATTTATTATGATTTACTTCTGTAGACGTGTAGACTCTTCTGATTCGCCGAGTTTTATGTTCTTTGAACCTTAAAGTTACATAAAGTTAGGGGCTCATTCTTGCAAGGGACTGAATATTCTTACAACGGGTCGTATTTTAGGAGATGAAATTGGAAATTAATGCAGTTCGTCCCGTCAGCCAGTTTCATAACGAACTATATTGCGTGTCTTGTGTCATGGACTTACTTCGTCAAATCCCTGAATTGCTGAAACGCGTTTCATAAAAGCAATCGTTCTGAACCTATAATATCTCAATGTGTAAATTTAGGATTGCAATTTTTTGTTTAAATAACGCGAGTCTATGTTCAAGTAGAGCACGTGATGGCGGTGGACTCGCCGGTGAAGCGCGACCCGCTGGGCGCGGAGCCGCGCGCGCAGGAGGCCTCGTCGCACCGACAGAACCTCGTCGCGCTGCGCGACCAGCTCGTCGCGCTACTCGTCGGCAAGGTCGGTGACCTGCGATAAACATTGTTACCTGTTTACTCGACTCGTAATATAAAGCCTAGGCCAAAAAACCTGATAGATTGCTTGCCTTAGTTTGTGCTAACACAATCCAATTATCGAGTAATAGATAAGCATAACACGAAAGGTGTCGTTATCTTTATGATAGAAAAGGAGGGTAATGATTATGTAATCAGTTGATTAATGAGTAACAGAAAAAGTTAAGTTACATGTTGACAAATCATTCGATGCTCAATACTGGTTTTCCAAATTTAAGCTGTCTTACATTAAAAGGAGCAAATTTGTAGGGCTGAGCATTATGGTAGGTAACAAGAATGATTACATTGGCATTGGGAGAATATGAATTTAGAGGTCAACGCCATTAGTGTATGTTTTGCCTTCTTGTATCTTGGTTGGAGATTGCAATAATCATTTATAAAAACATCCAAATTTGAAAATCTTGAGTATGATTCTATGAACGCATCTAAAAAAAAGGTATGCTGCGTTGGTAAAATGTGTTTTTAAGGTTTTAAATCGGTTTAGAATTTACTCCAAACATGCGATGTCTCTGTAGACCTACAATATGTATATTCTGAAACAAATGCCGAAAAAGCGAGCACATTTGCACCATGAAAACTCGCCTAAAATAACTTTCATAATCCATTCAGACATAAATAAATCTGCAGTTACGTCCAAAATTAAAGAAATAGGGTGTCGCCGATTTTGAACATTTAGTTTTATTGTATGCTCTCAAATCTATTGTGGCAAATTCATAACATAATAAATAATAATAATAAATATTGGACAACATCACACACATTGCTCTGATTCTGCGATAAGTAGCTTAAGTTACAGAAATCAGAAACAACACCCAGACCCGAGACTATATAGAAAAGTTTACCATATTGGCCCAACCGGGGATCAAACCCGGGACCTCAGACGTGGCGCGACGCTAAAGTCCGGCCCGCTCGCCTCGGCTACGGAGGTCGTCATAATATATGCATGATACAAAATATAATCTAATTTTACAGTTGAAATGCCGACCGGAGTGTCTGACGGACGAGCTGAGCGACCCGGCGGCGCAGCCGCTCGTCTGGGTCGGCAAGTGGGTGGACTACAGCGACAAGTACGGCTTCGGCTACCAGCTGTGCGATGAGAGCGTTGGCGTTATGTTCAACGACACCACGAAACTTATCATGCTTGCCAATGGACTGTGAGTACATGGTTAAAAACGACTCGTAACTTCAAAAAACAGCTGTAGTTGCAGTAGTGTCAAAATAAAGAAACCCTATTTTTATAAATAATTTCACTTTTTTTTTGTTGTGTTTCTTTTGAAAGAAAATATTTTAAAAATTGCGCGGAAAATTAGAAAATGGTTGAAAACCAATTCGAATTATATAGTCGTCGTTTAGACTGAACAATGTTTGTCGATTCAGCTAGTATACTTATTTATATATTCGTATCAGTCGAAATGTCAAACACGTGCCTCTTGTATGTATTGAGCGAGTACTTTTTTTGCCTCAACTCTCGCTATGACACCTATTTCTTGGGCACAAACATTATTCATGTAAATTGTACATTTAAGCATTCTTACTAAAAATATTGACCTCGAGACCATAACATGACTAAATAAATGCATACATAAAAACAATGACATATTTGTAAAGTAAAAAGCGTTACATAAATATTTAAGGTGCTAACTGACAACTTTCTGCCCTTTAGGAATGTACACTACATCAACAGGCAGGGCCAGGAACAGTACATGACAATGCGCGAATACCCGCAGGATCTTGATAAGAAAATGAAACTGCTCACCTACTTCAGAAGATACATGACTGAACATCTTATGAAAGCTGGTAATGTGAAAATATTTTTTCCTGTTATGAATATAGTTTCCTGTAAGAAAAGTAAACCGATTGATCATTGTTCAATTCCATTGATGAGGTAGGTAGCTTAGGATAATCAACGGTACCTATGTAACTGGTCGATTAATTTAATCCATCAATCTATGATCGATTCAAGAATGTAGAAATTCGTTATGACGATCACAATATTCACTAATTTAGTCTTAATATCTAGGCTAGGCGTGGCAGCAAACGGGAAAGTAAAGTACTTAGACAGAAGAGAAAGAACCTATGTTTAGTTTTGGACTCCCTTCAGCTGAATGATAACTACCACATAATGTTAACTTACCTACGCACAAGTTTAAGTTCTATGTTAAAAATGAACTTATGAAAAAAGGCTATTATACAGTAAATGATTATCTCAATGATAAAGATATTTGGCCTGATATTAATTAACGTGACAACACATGTTTTGAAACGTTTTTTGTCTTTTTAATTAAGCGCCAGTTTCGATAATTTAATTTATTATTTCACAAAATGACATTGTTAATTTTAATTTTATACTATAAGTAGACATAAATTATTATTTTCTTTTATTTTAATTATGTGACATGTCGATATTTTTAATTTTCATTTGACAAAATGACATTGTTATTGGTAATTTTGTACGATAGACATGGCTATCACGAATTATTAAGTAGTCTCAAATTAACAATAAAATGTAGGTAGGTTACTACTTCGTGCTCCGGGTCCTATAGTTGGTTTGATGACTTAAATTGTAATTACTTTCCAAAGGGAGTTGGGAGTTAGTCATGCTCACTAAAATGTCACTGGGGTGGTGGCGCTATGTGGCGGGTCGTTACATTCCCTTCAAAATGGTTGAGTGAAGCGATGGCTGGCACATACGTCATGCTTGTGAACAGGTGCCACCTTTGGGGACTGGTCTGCTCCAGCTTACCTCTTAAAATAAAATAATACTTCATGCTTTTTTCACTCATCAAAATAAAACTATATGACTTGGTCCAAAGTGTTCTACACATAGCTATAAGTTAGATACTGCTACTGTAACTTATCTGCTGAGTTTCTTACCGGTGTCTTCTCGGTAGATATAGGTTCCGAACCGGAAGTAGAATCACTTTGCATTGTATTCAATGACGATTCAAAAGTGTTACATGTAACCTACTTGAATAAAGAAATATTTGAGTTTGAGTTTGAGTATAAACTTTGCATGAACTAAATAGACAGGCCACATAATGTCATTCATCTACACAACTAATCTCAAATTTTATTTGCAACAGGTGCATCGGTGCCTGTAAGAGAAAGCGATGGACTATCGCGATTGCCCCATTTGCACCAGTGGTTCAGAACGACCCTTGCCGTCATTATGTATCTAACGAATGGAACCTTACAGGTAAATAAATCAACAGTAAATAATAACTTATATCGCATTTCGCCTGCATGCGAACTAATTACAAACGATAATGAAATGTATGTTACATGCAACATTGTTATCTGCTTCTATAGCAAAATTCATAATTGTGAATTCATTTGAACAAGCCAGTAAAAAGCATACAACAAATATATTTGTGAAATAGTTAAAAGTTAATCAATTAACTTCTTTTTTTTTCCACAGATTAACTTCCAGGACCACACAAAAATCATACTTTGTCCACTCATGCAGGCAGTGACATACATTGACGTCGAGAAGAACTTCCGAACATTCCGCTTCAGCACAATTGAGGAGCACGGCTGTGATAAGAAATTGTACACCAACCTCACATACGCTTTAGAGAAACTAAACAGTGTATTAGCCAATAAGCTTTGCTAGCCCACCTTCATGGCGGCGGATAAGTACATAATATTTAATTAAATGAATTCAATGATTCCCACACTGGAGGGCAAGCTCTGTTGAGAGTCGGAACCAGTGCCTTAGGGTTAGTACATACGTACCCAGGACAGCGGAATCACTCTGTGCTGGGCCAGTAGTTTATTATGATCCTTTACGATTTTGTTACAGAACTTTAAATCGTCACAATCAATTTCGCTAGGTATCTTATTTTTAATTTTCATTTATGTACTCACTTTGGTTTTAGCTTTATTTTATTTATCCACCATTATTAAATATTTATTAAAATAGTTGGGTATACATTAACTCGTTGGGTTGATTACAAATTGAACTTTTGAGTCATCAGTGAAAAAGATTTTTTAAACTCTTGAACAAAAGTTAGTCAAAAAGATCCTTTAGATATTTCTGAAATACAACTAGTATTTGTTAGTGCCTTCGCAGATATGTTAGTTTAGGTTAAATTTTAGTTGAGTTCAGTATCTTGACCACTAGAGTAGTTTGTGAAAGCACCATGACTGAGGGGCGGGTGCGGACGGCTAGCGATAATTTGGAGTTGTTTATTTAGTTTTATAACTATATTTTTATAAAACTTGTTTGTGTGCTTCAGTAGCATCGAACTAAATCTTATCTGGATATAATATTAACTTTGCTGATCCTTATTGATTTCAGAATTTTTTTGCAGATTAATTTATTTTCACCATTTTCAACAAGTAGGGATTTCATGTGAAAGGTATGATGAGGTTGTCAGTATTAAAAAAATTCGATGATGTTGAAGCACTGCCTATTTGTAACTTGAAAGTTTCTCAGGAGGTCTGTTACCTCATGTAACATAATAAACATTGACAATAAATTTTTAACAAAAGAAATGTTTTCATTATTTAAAGATAAACCTTTATTGATATAACTTATAATAACAAAACGAACAGTGATGCAATTTATATGTACAAGGACATCTTTAAATAACTGGGAAAGGATAGTCTAAACCTTAGTACAGAAGAATACCACCTGATTCTGTTGAATCTAATTTTTACAAAGTTATTTCTAGAATACAGATGAAAATATATCAGACTGGGTTTTTGTAATCCTTTTTATAACTTTACCGTATATTTTCGGAGATAAGTCTCCGAAAATATATAAATATATAAAGGATTACAAATGACTATCATGACTTATCATGTCATGACAGGCATAAATTTTTAATATCACAAATTAAATAAATTGACACTAAACAATTCATCACACATCACATAATAACTAACACTTTTGCACATTAAAGTTCAGAATGAATATGTTGATGAGGTAGAGGGTCACTTGGATGCACAAACAGGCCTTCCTTAGCTTGCCAGTCCGTGTATGCTCCATACTGTGAATTAATTCCAACAATTTCTCCTTGTCCATTTATTGGTCGGCCAAATGTTCGACCTGACCCTGCTAGATATCTGTAAGAAATAAAATTGAGGTTTTTCAAATTATGAAAAAACGTTATTGGTCACAAATTGATGACATACATGTTTCAGAAAATTAGGCTCTAAATTAGGGACCATTCAATACTACATATGAACGGAAGCCAACACCAGGCATGCATTTTATCAAACTTGTACGAGCTTCCTTATACATCTCGGTCTTTTAAGTATTCTTCTAACATATTAAATCTCTTGAGAACTCTTTTAACAACTGGATTAATTATAAGTTGCATGGAGCCATTTAATCGGACAACTGATTGGCCACCCCAACATTACCACCATACAATAGTGGAAAACACTTACGTAGCCGTGTCAACATGCTTTAGTTTCACAGGTGTATCCCTCCTCCAATAGTCATTGTTGCACACCACAGTCCAGTTGTCTCCGCTGTCACCTTCGCCATCATCATCTCCATAGCAAGACACCTCTTGGTTTCCAGATAGAGGTGATGTGAAATAATGAGAATGAAGATTTTTCTTGGTAGCCACATGTTGCAATCTTACAACACTGTTGCATTTGATTGGAGACCTGGAAATAGTATTAAAAAATTATGAAAATCCAACTTAAGAAACGTAATAATTTAATTTCCTAAAATTTTGCATCTAAATTCTGAAAGGAGATACGGAATTTATAAACCAATGTAGTCACCAGTAAAACACAGATGATAAAAAAAATAATATTGGCAGTTATTCCAACAAGTTAAAAACATTCATGAAGAGTAAAATTATACTGGTGGTTATAATTGTGCATAATTTATGATTACAGTCAGTAGTACACTTGTGTGAGGAATTTTATGTGGCAGTCATATCGAGTTGCAAGGACTGACCTTTCGTCCGATATCCGATACTCATTCGGTTTCCGATGGACAGACTCCATACTAGTTTTTTTTATAGTGTACCCTTCATAAACCTTCATAAATTTATTTCTTTCACCCATAAACTTTTAGAGTTTTTACATGCCCACCATAAACTTTTAAAAAGGTTTTTTACTTATAGATAAATTTATGGCTTCTCTCATAACTAAGTATTTTACTACCAAACTTATACACATTTAATTTGGTAAAGTAAAAGGTACAACGCCAATTGATTAATAATTTAATAATTACCTAAAATATATAAACCAGACACAACGGAAAGAGCACGAAACAAAATTTGTCTTAGTAATTATGTAGGTACCTATATAACCAAAACAGAGTTGGTATCATTAGACTGATGGTATTGATAATGAATCTATCTCAATTTTTACCCTCGTTTACAAGTTTCTCCAGAAGGAGCACGTATCGCCCAGTGGCTGTTGTGGTCATCGGAATCGTCAACACCGGTCACCGACTGCTGGCCAGACCCAGACCCATATTTCACATCGTGCGAGTGCAGACGCAGACGAAGGTCTGGATTAATCAATTTAAATATGGTTCCACAAGTCACATATTCAGCCTTAGACCCTGAAAAATTGTATATTATTTAAGTTATCGTATTAACTTACAGCACTCCAATATCATAAGGCCACGTAATTGCAATCCGCTAACTTATTATCTCCACCCAAACATATTCCCATGTACAATTTATAAATTAAAATTACCTTCTGAATGCCTAATCAGTAAAGTTACAAAAGAGAACAATAATAAATAATAGGAATGATGAGAAAATTTTAGGAAATCCATTTCCACGAAATATTGTCACAGTTCTTTCTAAAAAATCGTAAATTGCTTTTCCGTCCGACTCGCACCCTCCACCTGTCGGCCTGTCGTTGAGTCGTTGTTACAATCTGTGGTAAAAATGACAACTGAACGGAACCGTCCATAGACAACCAATATTAACTTACTAGCTTGCGCACTATGTACTTAAAATTTCGCGCATGAGACAAAACAAAAATATCCAAAATACCGATTGGCTGATAGCACAACACTTTCGTATTTTCAGCCAATCAGCAGTTGACCTCCTCGTTTTATCTCTCCTATTTAATGTTCTATTTAATCCTCTTGCTCCTCCCTATCTTAAAGAACGATAGCGTTTCTTGCAGCTCAACCAGGAACGTGACATGCGGTCCTCCATTTAAGCTGAGCTTCAGTAGAGACATGGTCATACTTGCGTAGGCCGAAGATGATGTCATTTGCATTATATAGACGTTTCATAAATATTACTGGTGTAATTTACACGAATAAAAGAATTTTGAATTTGAATTTGATGCGGATACAAAATATAAGAAACAGAAAAATTTTATCTCCCCTTGCGGTGCGGGAATTGAACCCACGACCTTCACTTATCGCGCGTGCTGCTCTTACCAACTGAGCTAACCGCAAGTTATCGTAGGCGATGAAATTTTTCTGCTGTATCAACCGTTAGCCTTCCGGTGAGTGCCCTCTGCCGAGTATGTTTAGAACTACATACTTATCGGCCCATGGTACATTCGTTGCAGAAATGTTTGAATGGGTTCAATTCCCGCACCGCAAGGGGAGATAAAATTTTTCTGTTTCTAATATTTAAAGTTCGCTAGTACGGCGTTTAGTACTATAAAAATAATAAAAGCGGATACAAAAGTTTTGAAGACTTTAAGGTTTGAATAGCAACAGTCTGCATACTCAAGAATAGGCAATAGTAAAGCCTGCACAAGTGCAATCTTGGTGGGTATGGGTAAGAAGTTGCGTAATCTATTAATAGACCCAGCAGATGCAAACATTTTCCTGCTAACCTCTTTAATTTGACTATCCCAACTTGACAGTGTTAACAATAAAATATGAAAAGTGTTAGATATGTTAGCTTATTAGTTAAGTAATAATTTTACATTTTTATTTTTTAATTAAAAGCATAGTTAGTATTTTATTTTTGCAAAATAAATTTTACTTTTTTTATCTGTGGAACAAAAGAACCGAAACGGAAACCACCATTGCAATTCGGAAATGACAGCTTTCGGCGAAAATTATTTATTTTAATGTGGCGAAACAATGATTATTTTACCGATTAAATTGAATTATTGTGTCTCTAATCGTATAAAGAATTTATTGAATCCGTCTATCTAAATTAAGTCGTTCCTATGCGTATCGGTTCGTTGTCTAGGACGTTGACGTCATAATTGCAACAGTGACACGACTAGGCGTTTTCGCGCGCTTTTTAAATGTGTTACACAAAATCTTATTTTTCTCTGGTTATTTAGATTATTTCCAGATAAATCGAATTGCTTGGGATATAAAATGAACGGGCGCACATTTTACAATACTTTTTCAAAAACTGTCAAGTAGCCAATTGTCAATATAAATACCCAAATTTTTCACAACTTGACTGTAAGAAATCGGGATACCATCAAATAAGATAGGAGGCAGAGAATCCCAATCAATTAGACTAATTAGCCGTTTACTCTACTAAGATTTTGTAAAAAGATATTTCAATGTTAATCTTGCATATTGCAGCCTAAAATATTAGAAGGGAGAATCATGTTTAAATCAGGTGATGTGGCTTAGAGTCCATCGGCCATGGACCTAATATAATAAACAGGACTGATAACTCTGAAAATTTTCATTATGAAAAATGAACACTATTGCAATGCAATAAAGTATTAATTCCTGTGCGCTTTACACAGATGCAAATCCGAGCCGACAGAGATAGCCAGGCCGGAAGCGTGTGTCTCGTTCTTTGATCTTTCTTAGATCTTGCCAGCATAAAATAATATTTCTGATCTAAATTTTGCCTGATCAAAAACTCAGTTTATGCACTTGTATTTAATTGTTATTTCAACAATTGTAAAATAATAAATTATATTTTAATTTATTTCTTTGATTTTATACATAAACTATAAAGAACACGTAAAATAGTATTTGCTTATTTCTAATTTCCTAGTGGTAACCCTCTAAAGCATCACCATGAACTGTCATGGTGTCAGTAAGTCAAACTGTCATTGATTGAGTTTATCAAAATATTATTCTTAATATAATTCTTAGGCACCTTTTAAGATAAAATGGTGAAAAAATGTTGCGTTTATACTTGTTCAAGTGAATCATATAGTGATTGCCATATATCGTTCCACAGGTAAGCTTAAAATAATCTTACTGTAAATCTTACCACTAGGGTACCCATAATTCTCGTAATATTTCAATTGTGTGCTCGAGTTAGTTCTTCACTGTTGTACATTTATTTACAGTTACCTACCTTAAAAATGAAGTAATGCGACAAAAATGGCTCAGCAATACACGTAAAGCAAAAAATCACTAAAAATTCTGTCGTATGCAGCCGGGACTTGCTATACCTACGATTTCTCCTGTGGTAAGTATCATTAGTAATTGTTTATCATGCTTCAACGCAACAACACACAACAAGATTTAATTTTAGGAATCTTTGTTTAAACACCTAATCAAGTATTAGAAACAGAAAATTTTTATCTCCCCCTGCGGTGCGGGAATTGAACCCACGACCTTCACGTATCGCGCCTCGCGCGTGCTGCTCACGCAGAGCACACGCAGAGCAGCAACATACGTGATTTTATAGCTTGTCGGATATTGATAGCTATTACAGTTAGACACTTAAAATATTGACGGAATACACTTTATTTAAAGATAAATAATTAAATTGAAATAAAATAATACTTAAGAAGGATTCGTTTTACAGTCAAATATAGTAAAACCTTTACGACTTATGTACTTGGCCCGGTTTATTTTTACTTAATTCTTTATATGAGTATTATTTTGTAGGTCATAAACTGGATGTAATATGTTGCACTAAGTTAACTGTAATGTTTATTTTACAGACCAAAAAAAATAAGTTCTCAGTAATACATTGAGCCACCGACCACTACCAGACTCTGACGAAGAAATTCTACATCCTGCCACCTCTTGAAGATATTATCATGTTTAAAAAGTCGTTTAATCGATCAAAATGTTCAAACGATGTTTTTTGGTTAATATTAATATTGGCACTGAAAACAATCTGTTGCCCACCGTGATCAGAAGTTAGGTAAAAAATCGTAGACATAGACTGGCGTACAATTATTACAAAAGCCATTCATTAAACATGTAGCCGAAGCGGCTGTAATTGTACTTACTAGCAATTATTTTAAGCATTGTTTCAACTATATTTTCTTGTCATCTATATCAACCAAAGCATGTAAATGGCTAAATATAATAATAATAATAAATAAATTTAGGGTTATTCTCGTTGTCCCTACCAGGCGCGTCCCCAGCAGTAGGGACAGTGGAAAATTCAATAAATGATTCAAATTTATTGCCATTGTCCCCATTGGAGTAAAAGGGAGTAAAATTATACATCAATTCTATTGAAATAATTCAAGATATTTTTTTCAAACCTATAAACATAAAAGTAATGCTGTCCCGGTTGTTTTCAACAGTCAAATCTGTCCAGACGATAACTTTGGAACATGACGACCACCGTGGCCAGATGCGAGCGGGCCGGACTTTGTTGTTGTACCATCTCTGAGGTCCCGGGTTCAAACCCGGTCGGGTCAATAAGGGAAACGATCTTTTCTGTATTGTCTCGGGTCTGGATGTTGTGGTACCGTCGTTGTTTATGATTTATGTAACACAAGTGCTTTAGCTACTTACCACAGAATCTGAGCAATGTATGTGATGTTGTCCAATATTTATTTATTTATTTATTTTACTAGATGTAGTGGGGACAACGGGCTAAATTTTAATTATTTAATCAAATGTCCGTTATCAAAATAAATCTTGTTGTCACCCTATTAGAAAGGGACACGCGCCTCTGTGGTAGCTATCTCGCTCGGCTCGTTTTTTGGCTGCGAGTGCTCGGTCCTGTTTATTATACTAAGTCCATGCCATCGGCATAACTATAAAAAGAAATACAAGTACTGGGCTTTGCTCATGCTTTGCAGGTTTTAGTACGTAGGTAGGTAGTATGTGGATTGGTTTGGAATTTTCGTTCCAACCAAGGAATGTTTTAGAGTATGGGTTGACCTTTGTTATTTTATATTTTAAATGTATCCATTAAATTCAGTTTATCGACTGCTAAAAATACCAGAAATATACAATGCACATAGACAATTTAATCATTACAAGACAGTTGAATCATTTTTGTTATCTCATGCGATAAATTTGACATAATGCGCATGTTGTCGTTTTCTGACGTTTGTTGATAAGCTTTCCTTACACACATAATTTCTCAATTTGCCAAATAAATTCAGTATCCAGTTCTATTAGTGAAAATAAATTACTATTCTCTGGGTTTCATAGTTATTGATAGTTGCGCAAGTGAAAATTGTCCAAATAAAATACCTGTAATGGAAAATTGCAATCCTTCTGGTACACAAAATAGCAAAGGTTTAACAAAATTAAATTCTTTATTTATTAAATGTTACTTTTAGTAATTAGTTATAATCTCTCATACATTAAAATTCATTGCAGCCACGTTTGATCCTGGCTGGAATGATCCGCCAAAGCTCTTATACAACGCCCAACAAACAACACCAAACAGACCACGAAACTTTCTAAACAAAAGAGTAGCTTTTCCCCTATCAGGGACGGGTGGGGCTAACGCTACTCCACCTCCAGCTAATTTACCTCCGATGCCTACATGTTTTCCGCCAACACCTCCTGTTCACACCAACCCTAAAACAGAACAAAAAGAAGAAGGAATTCACATTGATAGTGAAAGTGCTCTACATGAAGTGAAAGATGTCCTAATTACATTCTTAGAGAATAGTAGTGAATTGGGGCCCAAGGCTAATGATATTAAAAGGAGAATAAACACAATGGAAGAAATGTGGATAGCTGGTAAATTAAATAAAAAGATTCACTTATTAATGAAGGATCTTGCTTATGGTAAGTAAATGTTTTATTATTCAGTACTAGCCCACAATTGTTTGAATTTTTAGAGGTATGTTGTATAATTGTCACAAATAATTAATGACTACAAACAAGCTTATTAGTATGAATTTGTAGTACATTTTCATACAATTGAATTGAAACAACTTAAATGTTTGTAAATTTTAGCTCTCAGAGATGATCAACCCAGCAGAGCAGATGATATACACCGGGCACTAATGGTAGATCATGTAAATTCTGTAGGATCCTGGATGCCAGGCGTCAAGCAACTTGTACACCACTGCATAGCCCGTTCTGAACTTTTAAACATAGATAAGGAATAAATTGTTTTAAGTAAATTCAGCTGCTGAAATGTAACATCCAATAAGCTTGACATACTTACTGTCCCATTATGAGTTATTGATTACTTAAGTGATTAGAAAAAGTTCTTACATTTCTTTACTTTACTAAAGATATCAAATAGGAAAAATTCTTTCAATTCAGTATACAACAGTTGCATGTTCTAGTTTCATATAACCATGATTAGAATTGAATATTATGTAGCATAAAGCAGCTGAATTACAGTCATGTAATATATAAAGTATTTATGTAAGAGAAAATTGTGATTATTTTTGTCTTAAAGGCTTTTTGTGATGAAATATTTGCCATCATAATGGTAACGTCACAACCCCTAGACCAGCAGCAATATTATATCAACCATCATGCAATTATATCAAATATATTTAATGAAATGCACAGCTGCATTTAATGAAATATATTATGGTCCAAAATTCCAGTTTTTAGGACCTATCAAATCCGGGCATGTAACCTTTTATTAGAAAGCAATGGGTTTTCTATCAGATTTAGGATTGTTCAAAATGACTGCATAACAAATTATTTTCGCTTGCGCTGGAATAGTTGGCGCACGCAAAGCGGCGTATTGCGTCGGTATGCTAGTTTCTAATAATAGTCGAGTTTTGGAACCAAATCTGTAGTTATGACTATATTTCATAATTCTTCAAGCTAGGATTGCAAGCTCTCTATTCGAATTATGTTTGACATTTATACTGTTAATTATAATGGGGCCGGATGTCTGAAGGCCACTGCTACTACTATTACTGGTAATCATTATTATCGATACAGGTTCAACATTTTTTAAATTATGCATCAAATAGTATTAAAACGGTATTGTATTTAATATTTTCCTACTTCAAGTTTTCCGTTTTTTCCGTTTCCGGCTGTCAGACAGTTCGCTGCGTAACGAGAGCTCTCACAATCTTAATTCAAAAAAAGTGTACAAAGCGCCCAATACGATACGGCATACTGCGAATTTACTCATAGAAGACACAAGAAGTCGAAAAGCATAGTTGTCCTGGATATTAAACAAGAGAGAAGACTTAAAACTAAGAAAGTAAATCAGGCTGTTATAAGAGGTTAGAATCCATTTTGAATTTTTAAGTGACACATAATTGACACTTGACACTTGTCAGTTACATACTTTTGACAACTTGTCGAAGTAAGTGTTGCCATAACGTTAAAAAGAAAATATTTGGTAGTTCTTTAATCTACAATGGATCCTCAATTTCAAATACTTTGGAATAAAATGAAAGAGGAAATGAGCAAACAAACAGCTGTGATAAACCAAAATATCACTACAACCATGGATGAGAAACTAAAACCTCTTGTAGACGACTTAGCGGGACTGAAACTAGAGGTAGAAACATTAAAGACAAAAACTCAATATTTAGAAAGACAAGCAAGGAAAAATAATCTTATCATACATGGTGTCCAAGAAACTGAAACTAATTTCCCCGACCTATTGAACTGCATTATCTCATCTCTGAATGTAGTCAGCGACAAAGCAGGCATAGAATCTTGGGACAAATGGGAGATAAGTAACATTCAAAGAATAGGAAAGAAAACTGATGGTAAAGCACGGCCCATATGCATTACGCTCACCTTGTACTGGCGCAAAATGGAACTTCTAAAAAACAAAAAATATCTTCCAGAAAAAATATATGTAACGGAAGATTATCCTAAAGAAGTACTTCTAAAGAGGAAAGAATTAAAAACTCAACTAAAAGAAGAACTAGATAAAGGCAACGAGGGATTTATTATTTACGACCGACTAATAATAAAAGGAAAAAAAGAAAAAAGGAAGCGTTCGCCGACAAGTTCACCAATTGCGCCAAATGACGAAAAAACAAAAAACACCAACAAGACTAAGATGAGCAGAGTCAATTATTTCGACAAAGCGAGATCATTCTCCTTCAGCGGAACCAGCAGCGCGAACTAGCAATTAAGTAACACCAGCACCGAACGGAAAAACAAAAACTTAAAAGCGGAAAATAACACAACAATAAGGAAAAGTCCCAACCAGGCCGGTCACCTTGGGACGTTAGACCACCACCCTCTAGAAAATAAACAACAAACAGAAAAAACATTAATATCCAATCTTTTACAAAATCCAACAATAAGAAATGATAAAAATAAAGTAATCATAGCAACCCTAAATACTAGGACACTCAGAACAGATGAAAGACTAGCAGAACTCGAATATGCATTACAGGGAATAAACTGGGACGTTATAGGTTTGAGCGAAGTACGACGATTAGGAGAAGAAGTTAGAGAATATGAGGATTACCTATTCTACTACAAAGGAGAAACAAAGGGGTTACACGGTGTAGGCTTTATCGTTAAAAAGCATCTCAAAGAAGCAATTATTGAATTCAGAAGCAAATCGGAAAGGATTGCTATTTTGGACCTGATTATCCAAGATGGAAAAGAGCCGTGGTCCATCATACAAGTATATGCGCCCACAGAGAATGCAAACGAAGAAGAAAAGAACTTATTCTATACATCACTACAGGATACTATTGAAGAAACTAACAAAAATAAAATTGTACTGGGTGACTTCAACAGCCAAATTGGTAGTCAACAAAATGGTGAAACTAACATCATTGGGCTCTACAGTCAAGGTAGGCGAAATAAAAATGGACAAAAACTCATCGATCTTGCCCTTGAAAACAACTTAAGAATAATGAATACCTACTATAAGAAGAAAAGAAGCAGGAAATGGACATGGATTTCACCTGATGGGAAAACCAAAAATGAAATCGATTTCGTACTAACTAACACACCGGGTTTATTCAATGATGTTGGCACAGTGAATAACCTAAATTTCAGCACAAACCATAGAATGGTTAGAGCAACATTAGAAACTACAAACAAAAAACGACCTAGAAAATACATAAAAAGCAGATCAGATCAGATAGCGACTCCAATACCAGAAAACATCTTTAATAAAGTAAATAGTCAGATGCAAAAAATCAGATATAGCGATTCAATCCAAGAAAAATATAATACATTCGAAAAAATATTAACCAATCTAGGAACCGAATTGAGACACATGAGTAAGTTAAACAAAATGGATAAAATAGGACATACAGCAAGAACCCTAATAAAAGAAAGAGGAGAAATGCTTGCAGACAGGAAAAAGAACATTAAGAGGATAGAAGCAATAAGTAAAGAGATCACATCAAGAATAAGAGACCACAAAAAGGAAGTACGTTTCAACAGCATTCAATCCGAAATCGAGAAAACAGGAGGGATCAAAAGAGTAATGAAGAAACTAAAGGATCATTCATTTTGGATACCGAAAATGAAGGGGAAAAACAAAGAAAGCAAGGAATATACAACTACAAAAAGAACATCAATCAGCAAAATTGCTACAAACTTTTACAAAAGCCTCTATAGTTCATCAGAACAATCAGTAACAAACGAAGATCTAAACAAAGATGAAGAAGTCCCCTACATACTAGAAAGCGAAACGAGGCAAGCTATACTGTCACAAAAGAACAACAAAGCCCCAGGTGAAGATAAAATAACCAATGAACTGCTCAAAGCGTCATTGAGCACCATACTAAAAACACTTACTAGTCTATTTAACGAAATCTTAGACAGTGAATGTATCCCAGAACAATGGACAAAGTCAACTATAATACTGATTCACAAAAAGGGTGAAAAAGACAAATTAGACAACTATAGACCAATCAGCCTCATGACAAATTTATACAAAGTTTTTTCGAAAATTATTTTAGGTAGGCTCACCAAACGACTAGACGCGGAACAACCAAGAGAGCAGGCAGGCTTCAGAGCAGATTTTTCAACGGTAGACCACATGCATGTCGTTAAACAAGTAATAGAAAAGTACAATGAGTACAGGAAACCATATTACATTTCCTTTGTAGACTATAATAAAGCATTTGACTCCCTATCTCATAACTACATATATAAAGCCTTGTCCAATCAAGGAATACAAAGTAAGTATATCAGACTCATAAAGAATATATATAGCAACAACACGGCAAAAGTACAATTAGAAAGAATCGGAGAGGAATTTAGAGTCCAAAAGGGAGTCAGACAAGGGGACCCCCTATCTCCCAAGCTTTTTTCGGCTGTGCTAGAGGAAATTTTCAGGAAATTAGATTGGGAAAAATGGGGATTAAATATTAATGGATGCAGGCTGTCACACTTACGATTTGCAGACGACTTGGTATTGTTTGCTGAGGACCCAGTCACACTACAGGAAATGCTTATACAACTAGCAACAGAAAGTCAAAAAGCAGGTCTGACTATGAACACAAATAAAACCAAGATCATGACCAACAGACAACAACAAGAAATCTGTGTCAATAATCAAGAGATTGAGTATGTAAATGACTACACATATTTGGGCCAAATAATTTCACCAAACTCGCACATGGACAAAGAGTTGCAAACACGTGTAAATAACACCTGGGCGCGCTACTGGTCGTTGAAGGAAATACTGAAGAACAAAAACACTCCAATGCCAATCAAACGTAAAGTATTCAACATGTGCATCCTACCAATACTCACCTACGGGTGTCAAACTTGGAGCCTGACAAAAGCGCACAGTCAAAAACTAAAGGTATGTCAGCAGGGGATAGAGAGAAGCATGCTGCACATCCGTCTGAAAGACAAGTGGAGACTAAGTAGAATAAGAAAAATCACGGGTGTGGCAGATGTCTCCAAGAAAATTAGGAGACTTAAATGGCGTTGGATTGGGCATGTGGTCAGATCTCCCAAGGAAAAATGGACCAAAGATGTCGTATCTTGGTACCCTAGAGATGGAAAGAGGACAAGAGGGCGGCCACACAGAAGATGGGAGGACGACCTGCCACAAGGATGGAGCAGATTAGCGAGAGACAGGACAAAATGGAAAATTCTAGAGGAGGCCTATGTCCGAGGAGGACAACCTGAAAGAAATAGTGCGGGTGTTACCAATTTTAATTAGAATAAGATAAGTTAAATTTAGAAAAATGTTAAAGATAAGAAATTAGTAATACGGTTAGTTAGTAAGTAGCATGTAATTTTTCAGAGAATAAAGGCTATTTTTATTTTTATTTTATTTTATTTTTACTTCAAATATCGCTATTGGTCCAGGGTTTTGACTTTTGCATAAAACATAATATTCTGGTGATAATAAAAACTGACGAAAGTTGTAAATAAAAAAGTGCTTGTTATATTGATAATTTTATTTACAGTCAGAATCCTTAATAACGATATAGATTACAATCTTAGCCATCTTAAAAAGAGAATCAAATAAAATGCTTTGAAGTAAGGGAACGTCCGGCATTCCATTTGAATCCGACAATGGCGCACTTTAATCTCGTCATTTTTGTGGTCCCAACGGACCCGATGCCTAGAGCGATCTCTACTTATCCAAGCACCCGACACCCGATCCGCCTCGCCACTATCTAGCGGCTACGTTGTTCCAATTATTCAACAGCCGCACGCTTATATGCCGCGCTTGACCGGCTTAGGAGCGACGGTGACGCGCACAGGGCGGCACAGCTCAACGTGGGACGCGGGTTCCCGGCTGCCCTCCTCGACGCCCAGGCACACTGAAATATCCACACCACATGGCTCCGTCCACACTCCGTGCGAGATCAGCACCTTCGTTAGCAGGCGGACATTCACGGTGCCGTCGTCGTCTGCGAATAAAAACATTTATGTTATACAAACTTTGTAGTACACGCAATCATTTTATGTTTGACTCTACAGATCAATAATTACAGTTCTTAAGTCTAATACCAATAACGGAATAAGTAAGAAACGAACTTATATTTTACCATTGTTATTGAATCCGGTTTTTGGGTGTACCTTAGTGCTACGCTATGATACAATATAGATTAATCTATTTCCTTTCTAATCTTAGCCTATCCGGCAATAGACGCCTTACAAACGTAAACTTCCCGCCTACTCATTTTGGTCCTTCGAACCGGATGTAATAGTTAATTCTTTTTTATGTTTATTTATATATTTTAAGTTCGCTAGTGCGGCGTAAAGCACTATAAAAATCATAAAAATCGATTAAGATGTCAAGGTGTCTTCGATTCCGTGGTTTTTAAACATTTCTGTAACAAATGTACCATGGGCCGATAAGTATGTAGTTCTTAGCATATTTGGCAGAGGGCACTTACCTGCTTACGGGTTGATATAGCAGAAAAATTTCATAGCCTACGATTACTTGCGGTTAGCTCAGTTGGAAGAGCACCCCCCCGCGGGGTTCCGCATCTTGTCGCGATGGGGGGGCTCAGTAACCCTGTGGTCCGGGACGTTGAGGCTGGCCTGGTCACCCAGCCTCCAATACCGCACAGGGTGAAGCCAAGACGGATCCCGAGCTGGGCTGCGGAGAGAAGGTGGCTCTCTGCGGCAAGCCCGCAAGGGCAGAGGTGGATCGCGGAGGAAGAGGAGGACCTCGGTGTTTCGTTGCCGGCCTCCCTGTCCTCCGCGACCCGGCAGTGGCGCGCTGCCGCGCGACGCGCGAATCGCGTCGTGGTGGGGTCGCGGAGGAAGAGGAGGATACGGTATTACGTTTGCCGGTCTCCCTATCCTCCGCGACCGGTGGGTCTCGGGACTTCATCTGGCTCTCGGAGGGAGAGCTGGATTGAGAGTCTCGGTGTCCACAGAGGCGGTAGGCAGCGGAGCCGCACAGCAGATCCGCTGCTGGGACCGGAGATGCCAGGCGTGGGGTAAGCCTGGCGTCCGTTACCTCGGTCCCGAGGGGGTGGGGCGTGTCAGGTGGCCTGACACGCTCCAGCTGCGTATTTGCGCGGCGAGATGGGCCGCTTGGCGGTAGGCGCTGTGGGGGAGCCTGTGTAGAATCGCAAGGAATCCCGACTCCCCCACAATTGCGCAGCGTTTGCCACCGAGGGGGTTTTAGTCGGTGCGAACCCGACACACCACTCTCTGTTCCCCACTGAGAGTGACGGTGCGGTAGGCATTTCCCCCTCGACTAAAAAAAAAAAAAAAAAAGTTGGAAGAGCAGCACGCGCGATACGTTAAGGTCGTGGATTCGATTCCCGCACCGCAAGGGGAGATGAAATTTTTCTGTTTCTTTAAATATGTATAAGTGACTGACTGGTGTTGTGGTGGTCGAGCGGGCGCAGGTGGTCGCGCGGCGGCTGCAGCGCGTGCACGCGCCGGTCCGGGTACGCGACGCGCACGCGCAGCTGCGACGGCGCCCGCACGCGCATCACCTCCGCCTCCAGCGCCACGCTCGTCACGAGCCCGGCGCAGAACCGCAGCACCGTGTCGTTGTCGCTCGCCGGCTCGATTATGTTCGCTGTGCACATGCGGATCTGGGAAAATAAAAGTGTTCAATTGATTTTGCCAATCGTAGCTTGTTCAACAAAAAAAATCAGTTTTCTGACGACGTGGCAACGTCATAAGAAAATACTGATGGAATGGTTGCATTTTTCAAAATAAAATTTTACTTTTATTGCATTATAGTCTTCATACTTGACGAAAACATTTAAATGTATTAATGTATAGCAGTTGTCCACGCGGACGCATCGCTCACTCGTGTAGAAGAGAGACAGATGTCGAACGCTGCAAAACGCGGAGGCCAATTGTGCCTCTTTGTCGCTTGCATTTAAAGCCTTGGAACGCCTCAGAGCGAGGTAACGCCGCATGAGTCATATTTTTTCGTGCATGCAGCCGGCATCGAATTGTAAGCATTTGTCACGTCAAAAAATAAGTTTCGGTTTGTACATTGCAAAAAACAGTTGTCACCTTGAGATTGGGCCGCGGTATAACGGGCAGAGGTGCGGCCTGTAGCAGCGGCATGATAGCTCGCGCGATAGTCGCAGGCTTGTTGTCGGCGTTCATCGACAGTTGTTGGAAAACCGCGATCGTGAACGGGTCCGGTTCCACGCCTGAAACAATCAATGTTATGTTGAAGGATTGTATTGACTTTGTATGGTGTAAAGACAAACTTATAGTGACGGGCATTTATTGGTATTATTTTTAGTTATTAGCATCAACTCATTACTAATAACATCGACGGCGATGTGTGTTAGTTAGGAGGTATTTATTAGCACATCGCCGGCGCGCAAGCGCGTCACACGAGCACATTGCGAACTGTATACTACTTTAAGAACAACGCTATGGTACCTTTAACTACACTCACCTTTTTTTGTGGTGCGGAAAATACTTTTCATACCATACCTCTGCCGTGGGGACGACAGCGGCGTGTAGGACTCCCCCGCTCGTAGAAGCGAGGACTACCTTAACTAAAAACCCCACTCACCTTCTCATCGCCTAGTGACAGTAACTAGACTCACCTGCCGAAGCGAGCATTCTATCGAGCAGCTCCGCGTGATGCGTCAAGGCGGCGGCGGCGGACAGCGCGGCGGCGGAGCCCCCCGGGGGCGGGGGCGCGCCCACGGCGCCCGACGCGCCCACCGGCCCCGCCCCCGCCCCCGCCCCCGCGCCCGCCCCCGCCCCCGCGGCCGCGTACAGCCGCGCCGCACACACGCGCAGGGCCAGCTGCCACACGCACGCGTTCTCCTGCTCCGAGACGCCACTAAACTGATGCTGTAACCTGATAAGATTCATTTTTAGTGTGAGTTGGCCACTGCCACTGATGGTTCACTATCTAATCTCAACTATTTTATGCAAAATGACAGATTCGACAACTGTCATGTCGCATCGTGTTTAACCACGATGCGCATTAATACATGATTGGCAAACTAATAATGTCATCGAAATATTTAAAATTAGAAAAAGATTTCGCTAAATATAGGTAGGTAAATCTTTTTACCATAATAACAATGGTCGAGCATCGGAAGAGCGACCAGCAGGCCCAGCATGCGCCACGCGAGTAAATTTTATCGCGCTCTTAAGAAATGTCTAAATCAAAGCGTCAACTGCTGATTGGCTGAAAATACGAGTACGGTGTACTATCACCCAATCAACGGTAGGTATAGAAACTTTGTCGTCTCATGCGAGAAATTTTACGTATTGCGCTTGCTACGCCTGCGGGCATTTTTTGTCGACATTATAAGCGCCACGCTCGGTAACTATGGGTGAGAGCCTTCTGTGCTTCCCCGACAGTTCAGTGAAGATGATAAGGCTTCGCAGCCTCCATCGATAGCCAAGTAGACAAAAAAGCCGGCAGAACACAGACATTTGGAAAACGTACACTAGGTTCTATTGTGCGTTGTCAAAGACGCGCCTAACAAGCACACTATCTTTGTTGCATCAGTATAAAATACTTACGTTATACGCTGTGTAAAATTAAAAAGAATCGATTATCCGAAAAATTGTTTATTTCGAGTAAAATAATCGATTTTTCAGATCAAACTTGAATACTACACAGATTCGATGAATCAATCCATTACCCTCTCGAATCGATTCGAACATTAAATTGACTGTAGTATTTATTTTTTATTTTTTGCTGTTGATGAGTCTCTTATAGGTTTACGGTAAATGGTGCTTAATAATGTCCTGTATATTCGATATTTAGACATGTTCGAAATTGCCGCGATCAATCGAAAATCGATCTTTTCATGCTCGATTTAAAAAATAATCAATTTTAGTATGTTCGATTTGAATTGATTTAGATATCGAGTTTTTATTACAGTGACTCTTTATGATTATGCCTACGCTGTGTTAACATAAAAAAACACTTCTTCTTCGTTGTTTTACACTAATTACAAACAAAACATCCGCGCGCTTTGGGCATTCGTTTCCTAGCTAGGCTTACCTGAGGCAGTCGTTGGTGAGCTGCGCCAGCGCGTGCGTGGGCGGGCCGGCGCTGGCGTTGAGCGCGGAGTGCAGCGCGCGCACGCTGCGAGCGAACAGCGCCGTGAAGTTGGCCGCGCCCGACACCATCGGCTCCATCTCAGACAACCTGCCGATAAATACCAACACTTCACAGCTGGACTTAGGTCCGGTTACAATATTTAAAAGTTAATGGGTCAAAAGCATTATCCGTTTTACTTTAATTCGTTAATTTTAATTTCAAATTTACTTTCCATATCAGCTGTCATCAGTCGTCTTTTTTAGCTTATGCCTCGTAGGTATAATCAATTACTATCCGTAATCTCGGATCGGATCTTTTTTCAGATATACTCGTAGGCTACTCGCCGGCGCCGGCGCTGTGGTAGGTCTTCTGTTCTTACTGCATAAGGGGGCATGCAGTAAGAAAAATTACGTGAGATATGTTGACGATTTGGTCTAGGCAAATATCACGCATATTTTTTTCTGATTGAAACCAAACATAAGTAGGTATATACTATTTTGGTCCATTTAAACCAGATAGAACATTGCCTAGATCTTGCGGATAGCGCTATATAACACTCCATAAGTGTATCCGAACGAAGAAAAAATTAAGTACGCAACTTAAGAAACCCATATGAGATTGGGGGATAGGGGACGGGGTTGAATAAAATCTCACGACATAGGGGAGAGCGAGGGACAGAAAATTAAAAAAAAACACCTCACGTAATTTATTTATGCCCCCTAACCATCAAGGCGATGAGGTCGATCGGTGAGATTTAGTCAATATAGTCAAATAACTATGATATCCAGGTTTTTTCACCTCCTAATCGCAATCGTACCAAAAGCCGATACGCGGTAAATACGAACTGTTTTACGCGGTTTTTTTTGGGTTGGCAACACTACCTATCATTATTGTCTACTTCCTTAAAGCTTACTTATCGAGCTGTTCTTCAGCTGATTGTAACATCTTGAGCCTCACGCTGGTGGAGAGCGTCACGTTGTCGATGTGCTGCAGCACCGAGTCGAAGAACCGCCGCACGGCACTGTCGTCCGTCGACTCGATCTTTTCGCCACTCAGTTGTTGCGCTTCACCTATGAACAAGAAATACAGATTGCAAACCTGGCCTGTTAGAGCACGGTGCGCTTTATTGCATCCACTGTGCTAGGGGTGGTGCCCTTTTGGCAGTGGACGAAAAAAACATGGAATAATTCCCGTCATATTGGCATTAAAACACACACTAATATTTTTATACCTAAAACTTTTTTTCAAGTGTCGACACTTTATTACTATATTGCGTATCTATTGCTTTTACATTTGCAAATGTAAAGCACACAAGCAAAAGATACTCATATAGTAATAAGGTATCGACACTTGAAAAATAACTTTAAGACTAATGTGTTTAGGTCGACAAAAAGACGTTCGTTAAAAGGGTCGTTAGTTACGTCATCTTATAGAATGGGATGGAACACGCGCCTATGACTCGCGGCGTCCGTGGAAACGGTATTCGTAGCAGCGCTAGCTCACTTTTTTAAGCCACGCCCACCGTGCCTTACTTTTCGTGGTGCTATTTTCAAGCATTAAAAGTGCCAACCATTCTTACCAGGCCCGTTCACCGCATCCTGTAAGTAAATTGCGGCATGCGGCACGTAAACACCAACTCGTAGAATGTTTTAACTACGTCGGCATGGCAATGCCTGCTTTCTTCTAAGAGTCAGTTGCAACAACGGTTCTTAAACGGTAACGGACGAATTAACGGTTGTCAAATTGAACAAAATGGATGGGAGATGACAGTTATGACAGCTGTTGTTAACGTTAAAGTTAAGCGCAACTGACCATAAGATAAGACTTTTATCTTTGCAAATCAGAATATGTTTTGTTTTGTATGTACTAAAGCTATCTATTATTTAAATACAATATTTTTTTTATATTTATTTAGTACAAATATACTAAATGGATTCACTTGAGAAAAGAGAAAGGATAATACTTTAGGATAGTTTTTGTCCCAAAAATAAAAATTGAACGAAGCAAGGCATACATTTTTAACTAGGAGAACGAACGACAACAGATGACCTCAGTAGTCAAGGCGAGCGATATTGGCGTCGCGCCATATCTGAGGTCCCGGGTTCGAATACTGATTGGGTCAATATAAAAAACCAACTTTTCCATATTTTTTCTGGTCTGGTTGTGATAGTACCGTCGTTGCGTCTGATTCCTGTAACACTCTTGTGTTATAGGATAAAGCTAAAGCTCTTGCTTTAGCTACTTACCACAGCATCAGAGAAATGTACGTCATACGGTCCAATATTTATCACTAGAGGCCCGGCGCCGCGGCTTCACACGTGTGCCCCCCGTGTGTAGTAACCCCGTTTTTTTCCACATTTTCCTCTGATTTTTCGCTTCTATTTGTCGCAACGCGGAGTAGTATTCAATTCGGACCAGTAGTCCTGAGATTAGCGTGTTCAGAGAAACCAATTAACTAAATACATCTATACTAGTATTAGTATTGATGTATTTATTTTCGAGTGATAGATTGCTAACACAATAAATTTATACTGTCTTCTTTAAATTTGAGTTATTTTAGGGTTGCTTGAACTGACTAATTAATTGAATTTTTGTAAAGAGTAAAACTTCTAAATGTATAAAGTATCAAAGTAAATGTATAAAGTTTAACAAAACAAAAACACTGGCAGCGGTGGGATTCGAACCCACGCCTCCGAAGAGACTGGTGCCTTAAACCAGCGCCTTAGACCGCTCGGCCACGCTACCAATATCCCTCATATCCAATATTACACCTACAACGTATCAACACGCACAGTCAGCAACGAAAATAACTGACCTCTTTTTAATCTTTATTCCAATACTCATAAGCGCTAGTCATATTCAACAACTAATGAATATTACCACAGAAAATGTGCTGAAATTGCTGATAATACGAAGTAGTTGCGCAATTTACAACATATTGAGTGACCAAACATTAATTGAAACAAATACATAATTAAAGCGACTAGTTAGCATGAATAGAACATAATGATGAACAGATGGGCAGGATAGTAAACTAAAAAAAGGTAAACAAAGCAGCGAATGGTTTGAAATTACATAATATATTCTTACAGGCGTAGCAGTTTTACTCTAAGCTAATTTTGTCACCTTTGTATCGTCACCCCGCGTCAACGAAAAATTATGAAACTAACGGTGATTAGGTGTTTTATACATTTTTCTAAAAAAACATATGAACTTACACCACAAGGGAATGTCTTGGTGTAACAGATCAGGTTGTTATATTTTTTATAGTGTTTTAAGCCAGTCAATGTGGAGGTATTTCACCAGTCGGACTGCTCCAGTTCGAGCGATAAATTGCTACGCCCTACCTCTCTTAAAATTATTAAAAATAGCGAACCCGACAGACTTCATCCTGTCAAAAAGATTTGGAATGTGGCTTGACTCTAAATTTTAGTTAGAAAACGTTTGTACTGGAAAAAGAAAAGGGCTGTCTTTAGAGTTTTCCCGGCAATTATTCGCCGTAAAAACCATCCTTGGACTTCAACGAACATATTAGAAAAGAATTTTCAAAATTGGTCCAAGCGTTGTCGAGTTATGCGCTTACTAACACATTTTGCGATTCATTTTTTTTATACCTAAAACAGATATCGCAGGCTTCAAGCCAGAGGGGCGTATAAAAAGAGCATATATTTTTTATTAAGTTAATCTTTTCTAATTTTATCGATAAACCACCTCTATTTCACATTAACATAAAAACCGATTCAAAGACACTTGCAAATTTATAATTATGTAGATGCACTAAGGATAAAGTTATGAAGATTTTTTTGTCTCCTGAAAAGTAGGGATTTGCCTATACGCCCCTCTGGTTTGAAGCCCGCGATATGGTTGACTAGTATTATTGGTGTCAGCAGTAAACTCACCGATGGGCAAGTAAGGCACCAGATGCGGCATGGTGTCGCGCAGGTACGTGTAGTGCTTGACGGTGTGCTCCTCGAAGAGCGGCAGCATCGTGGTGCAGTGCGCCGCCGCGTTCAGTACCAGTATCAGAACGCACATGTCTACACCTCATTGTTAACAAATATTATTGAATTACTAGCTGATCAGGCAAACGTTGTTTTTCCATATAAATTATATCTAGGGAATTTATATTCTAATATAAAAAAAATCTCTTGTCATAGTGTAAGTTACCAATATTGCCATAAACATCTGAAACTGCTTTTTCCAAAAAAAAAAATGTTAGAGATGTATAACCCTTATCACTAAGGAGTATGAAAAATAGATTGTAGCCGACTCTCAGACCTACTGAATATGCGTACAAAATTTCATAAAAATTGGTCAAGCCGTTTCGTAAGAGTGAGGCAACTTTGTGACACGAGAATTTAATATATTAGAAGAAGATAGAGATAACCATTAAACCTTAGATATTGCCCTTTGTTTTTAGTGGACCCCCATGTAGCACAAATATTCCTTGTTCGTATTAACAAATAAATATTTCTTTTGGGTGTTTATAAACATATTTGAGTATATATGTATGAACTACAGCACCCAGACCCGAGGCAATATAAAAAAGTACGTTTTACATTGTTGTGGATTTTTCATGCGTGAACACCCTCATTCATACACGTGCATGCAGCGTTTGTTTCCTCATCTTAGCAGCTCATAAATGCTGTTTAACCTGAGTTACAAAAGGATACAGGCCGGGTCGTCCACATCGGGCTCGGGCATGTCGAAGAACGGGTGCACGGCAAGAAGCCTCGTGGTCAGAGGCAGCACCAGCGTCGCGTGAGAGCTGCCAAGCCGCTGCACGCACCGGAACGTGGACCGTTTGTCCTGAATAAAACGAAATGATGAACACCTTTTTTTAGGGTTCCGTTGCCAAATCGCGAAAATGGAACCCTAATGTAAAGACCGAGAAAGGTCATAGGCAACTTTCTAATGTATAAAAATGCTTGTAAGGTTTCAAAGGGGAAACGAAAGCTTGAAACTTATTCTTTAAGATGTTGATTAGATGTAAATAAATATGACATTCAAAGATTGCTTACAATTTATCCTTACGGAAATAAAATGAAACGATGGGATTGAAAGTTTGTAGTTTGGAGATTAATCGGAATTCGACTTTTGATTAGATGTAAATAAAAAAGTTTGTAAGAAAATTACGTCCATGGGGTAAAATAATGATAGAGAACGAAGTAATAAAAAAATTGTACAAATTTAGATATTTCTTTCGTAGTTATGATCAAGTGGTTTCCGGATATAAAAGGTGATTTTTGAAAAGAAAGTAACCTGTGTAATTTTTAGGTATTTCTGTTTTCTGAATGCCAATTTTCATATTAAAAAAAAAACAATGATATTATTTGGTATAAGATTCGTTTCATGGTAGCTAATGGTATGTACAAGATGCTAAATAAAATAAGTAAGACAGTGGTGACATAGATGATTTCCTTCTTCGGATCAATACACTAAGTAAGTAAATCTTATGATAATAAATAGAACAGAAGATAACAAATACGACGGGTAATATCTGAAATGCGATCGAAGTTTACAGAGCGAATGTTACAAGATGGCCAAATAGTAACTTGCAATTTAAGTATATCTTTTCCTCTTTTGAAATATACGGCACTAACTTCAAAAAATTATTAATTGACGGTATCTATTTTTCAAAAAGAAAATACCTACTTATAAAAAGATTGGCAGCGGTGGGATTCGAACCCACGCCTCCGAAGAGACTGGTGCCTTAAACCAGCGCCTTAGACCGCTCGGCCACGCTACCTATGTGTAGAGGGCTCTAATTTACTCAGCACTCAATGAGTATGATATTTTTACCTGTTAATAGTGAACCAATTTTTGCGTAATGTAATTAATCTCTTCAGCTGTATTAATGTAATAAAACAATCAAAACTGTTTTTGTTGTAACGCCAGTTTTATCTTACTACTTTTCAATCTTTATTACAACAAATTGGCAAATAAAAATTTATTTTAGGAAAAAGCAAAGCAAGCGAGGAAGCGCTGGGCCGTGAGCTAGTCATTGGGGTTACGTGAAACTCAACATTGCTAGTGGTAAACCTTTAGTCAGTGTTTTAGATTTGAAGTTCTGTCTAAAAATAAAAGGGGTTTGTTGTTGGTTTACTCTCCATAGTTTGAGCTCCCGTTCTGTTATGAATTCTGGATACATATTATGTTTTATGTGTGATCATATGGTACTGAGGGAATGATTTTATTTGTGGACATATGTGTGTAATTAATAAACTTAAAAAAAAATAAAAAAATAAAAAAAAAATCTTTTATTAACGAAGATTTTTACAATTCAGCAAACAGTGAAGCAACCCATTTAAGCTATTTTAAAAATTCTTGTAGTAGGGTTTTTCGCTCTTGACCCTGATTTTTTTAAATGATACCAATTTAAAAAAATCTAAAAGGATGTTGCAACTGTTTTTTTTAAACAACGCAAGCAGACCCGTTGGTAAATGCTTGTTCCAAATAACTAAAGTTTACTTACCTGCGGATATCTTTTGAGATTCTCCAAAATTTTGTCAATGCACATTTCCAAACATGTTTTGGACGCGACTGTGCACGAACCCAGCATCCTGTGCAGGCCTTCTCTGACGTCCATCGAGTAGTCCTATTGAATTAAATCAAACAATTATTTATTTGGGTCTGGGTGTTGTGGTACCGTAGTTGTTTCTAATTTCCGTAACACAAGTACTTAAGCTACTTACTAATGTAAGTGATGTTGTTTAATATTTATTGAAGTAGGTTTCATACAATACCATATTTGTTCATTCAATGACGATTCAAAAGTGACTACTATAGATAGAGTGGATTACCCTCCATTTACACATCCCAAATGACAACATGTACAGTTATAACTCAAAATTTGATATTTCGAGTAAAAGCGATTTAAATGTTCATAAACTCGTAGCACAAATACTGTCCATAAAATAATTAAAATATAATGAAGATGTTTGTTGTTGGAGCGGTTTTTGTAAATCAATGTTCAATTTTTTAAATCAAGTATAGCTTAAGCATTTATGTTACATAAACCAGAAACAACGACGGTACCACGACACCCAGAGACGCGACAATATACAAAACTTATTTGCCCGTATTGGTCCGACCGAGACCTCACAGATGACGCGACACCAAAGTCCAGCCCGCTCGCCTCTAGGCTACGTAGGTCGGAAATAAAAATATATTTAGGATTGATTGATATTACCTCCAGAGCTCCCAATATGGTCTCAAGCTGGTCTTCCCTCAGTACGATGTGGTGCGCGATGCGCGTGAGACTGTCGATGGCGCGCAGGCGCACGTCTTCGATCTCGTCGTTAAACATGTCCACGAGGAAGTCCAGGGATGTGGTCGCGAACACTGAGTTTTCCATAGAAAGCTGGCACACTGCTTCCACCGCGGCCGTGCGAACCTCTGCGGAGTAAAATCAGTAACTAGAGTCGATAATTTTTATATTTTTCATAGTGCCTAACGCCGCACTAGCGAACTTGAAATATTTAAAAGGTACAGAAAAAAATAATCTCCCTTTGCGGATCATGACTGAGTAAAAAACAATCTATTTAGTCCGACATTTTGATTTTCAAGATATAATAAAAACGCATCTTTTGCAACAACTTCAACTTCAACAAAAATTGATGATGATACAGCGCATGAAAGTTCGGTAAGTGGGACTGTTTACGTCACTAATGGTGACGTCGCACTAACATTTAATGCAATGTATCTAAATAAACATTGTTTAGATGATAAATTAAAAAATACGTATCTTATATTTTTACAGGATTAAAATGTATGCTCAATAGACGGTGTGGAGTTGTGTTCATGAGGTATCTTTATCAAACCAATCCATTTTGGGGTTAAAACCGATGATAGTAATTTCTACCAGTACCAGGTCGCAGGCGACCGCTAGTGCCGGTATAGAGAGTAGTCAGGCGGCATACCCATGAGCTCGTCCTCGAGGCCGTGCACGAAGGCGCCGGCCGCGCCGCCGGGCAGCAGCTGCACGTCGTCGTGCTCCACGAGCTGGCCCGGCGCGTCGTCGGCCCAGCGGCGGCCGCTCGCGCAGGCGACCGCTAGTGCCGGTATAGAGAGGAGTCAGGCGGCATACCCATGAGCTCGTCCTCGAGGCCGTGCACGAAGGCGCCGGCCGCGCCGCCGGGCAGCAGCTGCACGTCGTCGTGCTCCACGAGCTGGCCCGGCGCGTCGTCGGCCCAGCGGCGGCCGCTCGCGCAGGCGACCGCTAGTGCCGGTATAGAGAGGAGTCAGGCGGCATACCCATGAGCTCGTCCTCGAGGCCGTGCACGAAGGCGCCGGCCGCGCCGCCGGGCAGCAGCTGCACGTCGTCGTGCTCCACGAGCTGGCCCGGCGCGTCGTCGGCCCAGCGGCGGCCGCTCGCGCAGGCGACCGCTAGTGCCGGTATAGAGAGGAGTCAGGCGGCATACCCATGAGCTCGTCCTCGAGGCCGTGCACGAAGGCGCCGGCCGCGCCGCCGGGCAGCAGCTGCACGTCGTCGTGCTCCACGAGCTGGCCCGGCGCGTCGTCGGCCCAGCGGCGGCCGCTCGCGCAGGCGACCGCTAGTGCCGGTATAGAGAGGAGTCAGGCGGCATACCCATGAGCTCGTCCTCGAGGCCGTGCACGAAGGCGCCGGCCGCGCCGCCGGTCAGCAGCTGCACGTCGTCGTGCTCCACGAGCTGGCCCGGCGCGTCGTCGGCCCAGCGGCGGCCGCTCGCGCAGGCGACCGCTAGTGCCGGTATAGAGAGGAGTCAGGCGGCATACCCATGAGCTCGTCCTCGAGGCCGTGCACGAAGGCGCCGGCCGCGCCGCCGGGCAGCAGCTGCACGTCGTCGTGCTCCACGAGCTGGCCGGCGCGTCGTCGGCCCAGCGGCGGCCGCTCGCGCAGGCGACCGCTAGTGCCGGTATAGAGAGGAGTCAGGCGGCATACCCATGAGCTCGTCCTCGAGGCCGTGCACGAAGGCACCGGCCGCGCCGCCGGGCAGCAGCTGCACGTCGTCGTGCTCCACGAGCTGGCCCGGCGCGTCGTCGGCCCAGCGGCGGCCGCTCGCGCAGGCGACCGCTAGTGCCGGTATAGAGAGGAGTCAGGCGGCATACCCATGAGCTCGTCCTCGAGGCCGTGCACGAAGGCGCCGGCCGCGCCGCCGGGCAGCAGCTGCACGTCGTCGTGCTCCACGAGCTGGCCCGGCGCGTCGTCGGCCCAGCGGCGGCCGCTCGCGCAGGCGACCGCTAGTGCCGGTATAGAGAGGAGTCAGGCGGCATACCCATGAGCTCGTCCTCGAGGCCGTGCACGAAGGCGCCGGCCGCGCCGCCGGGCAGCAGCTGCACGTCGTCGTGCTCCACGAGCTGGCCCGGCGCGTCGTCGGCCCAGCGGCGGCCGCTCGCCCACGCGCCCGACCGCACCAGCTCCGCGCCGCGCTCGTGAGCCGTGCGCTTTTTCTAAACAAACACAACACTATCATTATTATGCTGTCTTTATTATTTATCTCTGTAGCCGAGAGTCGAGTGGGCTGAACTTTGGCATCTTTGAAGGTTCTATTTCCGGTCGGGTCCGGGACCGGGAATCGAACGGAACGTTATCTCGGGTCTATGCGTTGTGATATCATTGTGGCTACTTACCTCAGAATCAGAGGAATGTATGTGATGCTACATATTATTATTTATTTTGTGACATATCTTATAAAAGTCCTTAACAGGATGGATGTAGGAGTAGCAACTATGTGAAGTTTTGGAACTTTCAGTTTTTAGTTTATTTCTTTTAATTAAGGGGGAAGGTATATGCCACGTGCATAATGTATAGTTCAATGCACTCCCATATTTGTATCATCGTATTTACTTTTTAATCGATGCCTCATACTTGTATCTTTAGTCTAATGTGAACACTAATAAACGATAGTCGTAAAGAGTGTTTGAATTATCTCGCACCTATGAAGACTCGACCGCCACAAATTTATTTTTTCTTTGTGAAACTAGTCAAGAAAACGAATTAGTTTCTTGCCAGTATCATCTTGGTTGTCAATGGAACCATAGTACAGTTATTTTTTGTTGTTGTTGTTATGAACAAAACAATTTTGAATTTAATATGCCTGGTCCAATCCATTCTTGTAGGGCAGAGATTGAAAACATTGAAAAACGTGTCGTCGGGGTTCAAAATTGTACGACAGCAAATTCTTATCCGCCCGTTTGTTATGATTGTTTCACCTTCATATTGCTCATAAGCTGCTTGTCTAGCGTCTGCAGCAGGAAGCGGTCGGAGACGGCGCGCGTGGAGCCCAGCAGGGAGCAAGCCAGCGCGCGCACCTGCATGCACAGGTCGTTGACCGCCGAACAGATGCGGATGAACGCGTCGTCCACCAGCCTGATCGTCGTCTCACCGTCTTGGAGAGTCGTCACGCTGGAATCACATAGTACTAATAAGATATTTGTGGATTTAACGGGTAAAAAGCTTTCGAACAATGTTATCTTTAATTTTTTTCCCACTTGCCTAATCTAATCTTTTGGAGATGTTAATGAAACTTCATATGGCCCCAAATTAAGCGTTTACCATTTTCAAGATACAACAGTTTTGGTTTCATATAAGTTTTGTTGGTATAAAATGTTAAAATTGGTATTCTTAGCATCTATTAAAAATTTGCAATGCTACTTAATTTTTCTCCTAGCATGGTGTATATAATAAATAAGGTTTTGCTTCATCATATGTTTTATTCTACCACATAACTCTGTGTAAACTATAAGTTCAATAAATATTGGAAAACTAAACTATCAAAAATAATTTAATATTGTCTTAAAAAATTATCGAATGTTTAAATTAAAATACTTTAGGTTTTAATTTCAATTGTTTGTGTTGATATCAAGACAATCAAACACAGTGCATATGAACTGTATCACAGAAATTCTTTGATACAAAATTTTATACAATAATAGGCATCCATTAATGACTGACTGATATATCATTGCAATGCTAAAAAATCTGTTGGATTTCTATGAATTTTTACATGCAGGTAGTTATTATAATGAAGGGAACATTATAATAACTTGATGATTTTTATACATTTACCCCCCTACTCCTCCAAATAAGTGGTTTTATAGGAAATTGATATTAAATAAACAATTATTGTAAACTTACTTCTCTGGATATTTATTTCCCAGTAGCCAGATCAGTTTGAGGGCTACTTCTCTCACAATCTCATAATCATCTGACAGTGCTGGGCACACATGCTCATACAGGTTGGCACTCAGAGTCTGACCACGCTCGTCTAGCGTCAGCAAAGACTGGAATGCCCCACTTCTTACTCTTGCATCCTTTAAAAATGTTAATACATCTAAATCTAAATATTCTTTTTTGTCATCAGAACACTATCCAACATAGGCAAGTTTGACATATTATATGATTGTTTTAATTAGACAGAAATTAAAAAAAAAATTTTGTCTACTGAGACCATACACATACCAAAATTATAATTTTCTTTATTTAGTTATGTTACAATGTTTTATTTGCAACATGTGATTTATTTTAAATGTTTTTAGATTAATGTGACAGTTAATGACCAAATTTACTACTTACTTCAGCATTAGAATAGTCTCCAAGAAGTTTTACAATTACATTAGCCTCCGCTGTCATCTCCATGGTTCTTTCAGATTCAGGGTATATTGGGTAGAGTTCACTGATAAGTTGCAGGCAGCGGCACTTCACCTGGTGGCTAGTGTCTTTGAGGTTGTCTTTTGCTACACTCACAAGGCGCATCATGAGGATTTTATCATCGCTTAATTTATTTCCCAGCTTTATTAATGTTGCTATGCCTTGGGCTATCACCTGTTGACAAAATATGTGTGGAATGTGATTTAATAGAAAAAGCAACGCACATAAAATAAATAATTGTTTACTACTGATATAATATAATATCTTTTTCACAATATCATTTTTTATTGCACTTTTAATGAGACTTTATTTATCATTGTACTGGTTGTTTTGGAGTAAGAACTTTCAGTTCCCCCGCAAGCTTAGTAAGATGATAAGACTTTGTACCTATAATAGGTATTCTTACCCAACTTAAAAGCACAGAAAGCAAAAAAATATTGAGCTTTGGCCAGATTTTTAATATTTTTTCATAATCCTCTTCAAATATTGGTCATCAATGGACAGAATGAAAACTATTTACCTTGTGCGAAGTTTCATTTTTAATTAGATGTATTGTTTCTTCAATGAGATGATTAAGGTTAGCTCCAGGACACTCCAGGCCTATATCACAGAACAGCCACAGAATTTTGACCCGCACTACAGAATCTTCTTCCGACTGAAAGTGTTCCGAGAGTTTCTTAATCGCTTCTTCCACGTCAGATTCCTGGAACTGCAGGCAATCTGAGATGCGCAACAGGAGTTGAAGGGCCTCATCGCTCGACTTGCATTTCTCTAGCAACCCCACAAAAGCAGCCGCTGAACTACCTATAAGCGGTTTCTTGACCAGATGTAGTTTCTTTGAAGGCGGACCATCCTGAATGTAACAAAAAATAATCAAAATTGTTCCACCAAAAGAACAACAGTACGTTGACCGATTTTGATTTCACTTAACTAGAAGACCCATGCGGAAAACTTTACCTGAAAGGATTTGTTATATTCAGCAAGTGCTCTTTTTTTCAAAACAGCAGCCATTATTATACTAACGTTTTAATTTTTAACTAAAGTAAATACAAGCAAGCCACCTGAGGCAGCCGCTCTGATTCACCACAGACAAGATATTAATTTATTGATATTACACTGACATTAATGACAATTGACAGCCAGGCCAACCTGGTGGTGACAAATATCGTTTTAAAAAAACCTTGTGAAAAAACAAGGATCGACACTGCAAAATTCAAACTGTCTACTGCTTGATTAGTCAAAAAAAAAACATAATGCCAAAATGGTTAATCGGACAGTTGGGACAGTTTGACTTACTTTCATTGACGTGAGTATTTTGGCAGTATTTTTGGCCAAAAATGAGGCAAGTGCAAGTAAAATGAATTAAATAATGCATTATAAACTTCTGAAAAGGAGGTGTTACTTTGTATTTTCATTAGAAAAGTAATAAGCATTTCTTAAGGCATACGATACATTACAAATAACAAACTAGGTGCTTATGCTACCAGGAAGTTATTAGTAAATAAGGAGGTAATAATAATCTGTTCTTTGAACACGTAATAATTTATGTAATTTTTATGGAAGCTGTCTAAAAAATGTATGTAATTAATTGTTTACTATCGTCCTATTAGACACATCTGTCTAATTCAGCAACGTTGATAACCTTGGCATTTTTATGCTGCCTCCAAGGCTGACACGAGTTTTATACAAACATTAGGTACATGCAATCCTCCTCCTCGAACGCATTGAATGTATATCGATTTTGCAGAGAATGGAGCACAAATAATGTCATGCGATTGCAAAAAACGAAGGGACATGACAGAGCAGCAGCTACTGGAGCCTGGAGGGCTGAAAGAGGGTGGCGTGTCGGTGCCAAGGACGAGCTTCATCGTACACTGGAAGGAATTCGTGTGCGGTGGAGGCTCCGCCTTCAGCAACATCATTATTAGTTATCCTCTGAATAAGCTCATATTTAGACAGGTATATTTTCATGAAGTTAGAACTGAAACTTACTTCAACTACTACTCAATTTAATAGGCCTTTTCTACACTAATTTAGAGAGAAAGCTGAACTGTAGTAAGATGGTTATTCAAATAAATAAGTCTTTATTTTGAATTAGAATTTAAAAGTAGATAATTTGTTTCCATCTGCTTGAATAAATTAGTTTCAACAATTTATTTGCAATATGTCAAGTGTTAAATTTACAACTTTTAAACTTGTTAATCTTGTTTCAGATGATGCATGGCGTTGAAACCACTTTTGCTCTTAATCAATTGCAAAAAGAAGGCTTAGGATATTTATATAGAGGAATGTTGCCTCCTTTAATGCAGCGAACCCTATCAATGTCTCTTATGTTTGGAGTGTATGATGAATGTTTACAACCACTGCTTAGTCACAAGGTTAACCCATATGTGGCTAAAACAATAGCTGGTGTTGTTGCTGGCTGTTTTGAAGCTACACTTATGCCATTTGAAAGATTACAAACCTTACTCATTCACCCTAAGTACCACAAAAAATTTAAAAATACAGCCCATGCTACAAGTCATATTGCAAGGCACTATGGTATTAAAGAGTTTTACAGAGGTCTGACACCTATTTTATTACGAAATGGACCCTCTAATGCTATGTTTTTCATCATTAGAGATGAAGTTAGACAAAGGCTACCACATCAAGAGTTACTTTTGTATGCAAGCTTACAGAACTTCATAGCAGGGGCATCAATAGGCGCCCTCTTGAGTACCCTGTTTTACCCCCTCAATGTTATTAAAATAGCAATGCAATGTGAACTCGGAGGTCCCCATAGAACAATATCTCATGAATTTAAGTATATAATGCGAAAACGAGGCTCAAAGTTTGCAAACTTCTATCATGGAGCACTTCTTAACATTTCCCGTGCTTTTCTCAGTTGGGGAATTATAAATGCTTCTTATGAAATTTTCAGGAAGCAATTGTATTGATGGCCCTGTTATATAGTTAGATAATTTATTTCGTTTTATTTGTTACTAAAGCTTGTTATTTATTGATTACAAATAAGTGTTTTGATATCTCTGTGGATGAGTGTTATTTTAGCAGAATTGTGATAGATACATATTTACTTTCCTATTGAACAAAATAACTATTTACTTTTTAAATATTGTTTATAGATCCAATATAAATTCAGAAATTGTACAGTTTGTATAGTGAATTGTCTAAAATATCAGTATGATTTTACAGATTTTGTTAAATGGTACCTATTGAATTCAGTAGATCTTAAAATATAATGAATTTTCAGCATTTATGTAAATAATATTACTGCATATAAATATAAATGCTAATAGTAAAATTGTACACATAATCCACTTATTTTTCCATATCCATTGACTTGGGTGATTTCAGTCTGAATAAATGTATGTCCATCACATCAAATAACATTACATTTCTTTAAAGGTTTTCTTAAAAGTATTCTTCTGTTTTTAATATCAGGATTTATATGTTCAACCAGTTTCTATATGTATTTGTATATTTTTTTAAATACGAAATGTAAAACAGTACATTTTCATGGACTTTCTAAATCAAAAATTAATCAAATCACTCAATCAATGTTTTCATCACCCTGCAGGATAATGATATTTCGTATAGAAATAGTAATTTCCCTACAGTCGTTAAAATTTTAATCAACTGCACTCTGTTAAGTTTATCTCACATCTTAGACTGTTTGCAAAATGTTAGATGGAGAAATAATTTTCATTTTTGAAATACAATGAAAGATTTAGCTATCCATTTTTTAGTATTGACTATTATGGTAGGTAAGTAAATTTAACACCAGACTGGATACACTCGTATAGGTAGGTACCTAGTACATGCTAGTTTCCATAAATTGTCATGGAGTTAAAATTTGTTCGAATATGTATTCGGAACACAATGCTTTATTATTTTTTTTATAAAATGCATGATCGCCTATTGTATTTTTTTTTTGCAGATCTAAAGGATCTTTTTACGTTTCATTAATAATTAAGTTCCGAATATTCGTACAAATTAATGGCTCTATGGAAAAATAATGTACCCTAACCCCTGTTGTAATCTCCATATAAGGAAGGCATATTTCTTTAATCCAATTGATCTGATGTTTTCTTAGTAGTAACAAGCCTTTTTTACGAGTCACAGTTTTTACACAGATGGTCACAGTTTTTACACAGATGAACACAGTAGGTCTAGGTACCTACCTACAACTGCTTACGGGACTAACCGTCTACCTTCATGTGTTCGAGTAGGTACTAAAGAGGCATAATTCGTGTCTTTGTTTATTAATATACCCAAAAACCACTGAACCAATTTCTAAAACATTCCACCATTCAAAAGCTACATTTTTCGTAAGTGAAAAAGTTTTTATGAACTACAAGACCAAGCGCACGACGCTACTGCAAAAATATAGTGAGTAATCTATCAATGAGAAACAACCGGAATTTGCACAGTTAGTATCATGTAGGTACCAGCCAATCATTATTTTTTTAATTCATCCCATATGGTTTTTTTTTTTATATTGCACTTCAAGATTGACCTCATCCCACCTGATGTTAAGTGGTAATGAGGTCCTAGCTTAAGGATGACAAGTACAGCATAATAAATCTGTTACTGGACTTGTCGCCCTTACCTTGAAGGCTTGACCCCTGCTACTAATGTAGCACCCCCCAGGAGCTCTGGAAACCTTACTCACACGCAGGAACACAACAACACAGAAGTGATTGTTATTTGGCTGCGGTCTTAAAATAATGAATAATAATAACGAATCTCGTGATGAAATTCCACGCGGCCAGACTCGGGCCCCCAGAGGTCAGTAAGGTAGTTAAGAAGACAAAAGACAACCCCATCATTTATTAACGTATTATCGCATACAGAATCTGAACGGCCCAACTTTCGTAGCGATTATCGCTTCGAGACAGCTTTCAATGCATTCTATAAAGTGCACACATCAGCTGTTCAGTGGCAAACGGCTCGCTTGCGTTGCGAGGCCGAAGGTACGGAGCTCATGGTTCCGGATAACTTGGACGAATCTGACGCAATGCCGCTCCTGACCACAGATGTGCTGACCAAGTATGAAGGAGTCTACGTAGGCATTCACGATATGTACTCCAAGAGGATTTTTGTAACTCTTAACGGTATGTACCTAAGTTACGGTTTATTTGCACTAATTTGGTTTTAACTGTATCGACGGTGAGATTACCAACATCTTCCATATTTTTGTTGAATCGACAGTTGTCAAACCGTCAATAATACATAAAATGCTCACAGTTTGGTGTAGAAAGGTAGTACTTACATATCTTTAATAGATGTATAAAGTACCTATCAGTCTATGTAATGTTCCACTACACGGTATGGCTTTCGCCTTTCATCATTCAAATCAAGTTATCGTTACAACAATGGGTAGGTATCTATTAGGTACTGGCTTAATGAATAGCTCAATGCCGGTTTGTGATCACGAACCCGTTTGTTTGAATAAATCTGTAACATATTCTGTATGACCTGGAAATCGAACCCAGGGCCCTGAAGTTATGATCAAGTATTTAGATGACTAGAACATCCAGATGTTAGAAGGTAGGTAATAATAAAAAGATACCGCCTCTACATATCCAGCTATAATCGCAATCGTAATTACGACCTTCGCAGCGAATCGCGAGGTGGCCGGACTTTGATGTCGCGCCGTCTCAGGTTCGATTTCCGATCGGTCGGTCAATATGATTGCTGTAACAGGTGTGCCAGCTACTTACTACGGAAACCTAGCAACATTTATTTAGCTATTAAATTATCTACTGCTGAGTCGATAGGTATGTGCTATTACCTATTAACATAGACCATACAACCAAGTAGGTAAAGGGGGGAAGCACAGATATGAGTGGATCCAGATTTCGATTCCAGATTAAATTTCTTCAAGTATCTACCTAGGTAACTTTACATAGGACCACACTCAACCTAGGAAATATTAATAGTAGCGATACAATACTAATAGAAGACAACCGAAAGCTTTGACCCATACACTTGAATTACAAGTTACTTGCATAATAAGTATTTTTCCTATCGCACAAAAAGTATACTATGTACCTACCCCTACCAGGTATCTAAAACTTAATCATCTGGGTACACCTACTTGCAGGGAGCAGACTTTTGAGTTCAATCCTAGACTTGTTATGGGAACTGAAGGAGCCTCGATACGCCGGCGGGCGATGCGTGGCCATGAGGCGTTCCGGCCGGCTCTTCGTGCAGCCCTGCGAGAAGCAGTTGCCGTTCATCTGCAAAATCAACGCTAAGAGAGTCGTATTTAATCAGGACTGCAACTCATTTAACTTAAGTATGTGGTTACAGGTAATTCTAATCAACAACTGATAAATATTATACAGCCTGACAAGGCGAGATGTGCGGGGCCACCTGCCCCACCCGCATCTAGATACATTTCAGCAGCAATAATTTTACAATTATAGAGCATGAAGTCAACGTTTACGTTTTTAATTGCTTACCTATTCATGGATTGGCAAGGGCTTAGCAAAAAAAAGTCGATTTCTTTCCGTTATCCATTTGTATGTGCGATTAACTGTCAGCAATGCATCTATATTATGGCACCTCGCAACGTCAAGTAGTTGCGAGGCCACAGATTTTAAACTTTTAAAGTTATCTAAAGCGCACCTATAGATACCTATATTGAAATTGTAACAGTACAGTAGGTATGTACAACAAACAGTAGGTATCTCAGTTCGTAAAGAAAGCACGCCTGGTAGATTCACCACACGGTAGACAGCACATCAAGGTGTTTAATTTAAACACATTTCGTAGTTCGCGATTGGTTCTTATGCCCACTACATAAGGGTGGTGCAAAGTCGAAAATGTGGAGTCTGACGTGCTTTTGTCTGTACTTATACGTATTTACTGAGAAGAAAACCTGGACCATCACGATTTGCTCTTACCCTTTCAACAGACTGGACAAAAGGACCAAACGAGTCGTGCTACATGACCCACACGGAGCCTCAGCAGTGGCACGACGCTTACTCCACGTGCTTGCTGGGCGGAGGCAACTTAGCCGTGCTGGACGACCGCAGCGAGGCGGAGTACGTGAAGCATCTGTTCAAGCAGATCGAAGAGAAGAGGATGCCGAACAATGACTTCGCCTTTTTGGGTTTTAACGATCTATTCCAACGACATCATTACAGGACTGTGTTCGGTTAGTTTAATTTATTTCTTGATCCACAGGCAGGGTGTCTATAAATTACTTAGTAGATTGCTGTTGTCTGCAGCATGGTTTTCAAGGAATATCTACTTCCGATAAAGGATATGTTGAAACATTATCCACTAGTGAAAATCATATGGATTTTCCATTCAGTGGTTTTTAAGTCGTATTCTGATTACATATTACCTATGTAGGTATATGTACTACGGTAGATAATAGGTAGATAGTTACGTTTTATCACCCTGAGAAAAAACCAGGGTTAAATTTACCTACTCAAAACGTTAAAAATGGTAGAGTGAGACTAGTAGGTAAAACTAGAGTTTTAAAACTACTAAAGTGGACTTTTGCGCACTTCCCTCCACCGAATCTTATTTCTCTGATTCAATAGAATTTCGGCGTCTTGCGTGACCTGGCGTTCCGTTCCATTTATTCCGAGTGCCGAATCAAATGTGTTGGAGGCTACCGGGAATGCCCGTCAATGCAGGGCCGACGTTAGGGTGGCGCGCGGTTGGGCAACAGCCCGGGGCGCTCGGACTTAAACGGGCGCTAGAAAGCTGCCCTGAGGTATCCAGATGTATTCCCCTAAATCGATGCATTGGTATACGCTTTTACAGGGGCGCTGGCGGAAATTCGTCCAGGGCGCCAGTAATGCTACAACCGGCACTGCGTCAATGTTTACCCCCGGCTTGTTCTCATCAGTCCTAAAACTTCATGACAGGTGTGCGTATACAAGACAGCGGGTTCGCAGACTGGGACCTTAGGTGTAGTGCTTCCGAAGACGTGACGGACAGACAACACTCCCGCTGCGGCGGCATTCGACGCAGTGGCCTACTTACCATCGAAGACTGCGAGGCGCCCGCTATGTTCTTCTGCGAAAAACCCGCCACGAAAGCTGTTTCTAGGGAAGGACCTTTACGAAAGGAGCGTTTCGCCCATAAAATGCTAATGGATATCCATGACACATTTTGAACACCATTCCGAATGGTATGTCAACTTGGCTTTATGTAAATAAATATCTAGTGGTAACAAACGAATTAGGTAATCATGACCTCCCATTCACCTAGAACTTGCCTATTAATCTTACCTAATAGTTAGGGAGGCGAATAGGGGAATTTTCGGTAATACTCGAGCGTGACAGTTTAAGATATAAGAGATACCTTAGACCTAATAGAACAACCTTGTAAAGTATTTAGCTCTATATGTAGTGACGCGCGCCTAGGATAGACGATCAGATTAGTAAAAAAAAATCGATAGTCTGAAATATTCGAGCGCGTCAGATTAAGATATTGGAGGTTGATTTTAGTATTTTAAGACTAAATTTAACTAATCTGACGATAAGTCCTTGACGCCGCCGAGTAATAGGGTCGCGAACTTGTAAAAAAACGTTAATCCGGCATTCTCGAGGGTTTTTTTTTTTTTTGAAGAATAAGTATAATCTAAAACTTACTTAAAATACAAAATCTGCCGGTTTCCGCATGACCGGAAGTGTGGAAGAGCCATTTCGTCTTCCGAAAAATGCGTTGCGGCATATACCTAAGTCGCGAATGATACATTTTGCAAAAAAAAAGTTAAAATAAACAAAAAAGGTAATTTTCTTTTACACAAAAAAGTCTCTTTAAATTTTTGTCCAAAGTTAAAACTTTTTGACTTGAAGCATCATAAAAACTCAAACTCCCGGTTTTTTGAGTATATCTCGAAAACGGAGGGTGTTAAAAGATTTTTATGAAATAACGATGATTAAATTATGTGACTTTTATTATATCTAAAATTTTTTTTCCTAAAGTTTCTCGACAATTTTCGTTGACTCGGAAAAAGTTACGCGTATCTGTATACAAAAGTATTATTAACATGTACAGTTTCATGTATGTATATTATTCAATAGCCTGTTGATCCTCAAATTGTTTTTTGGACGTACCATAAGCAAAACGAATAATAACAATACAATTATAATACAATTTTTGTATCATTTCATTATTTTATACAATTCGTACTACATTTCATCTACATTTACGTTGGTTGTATCTATCGCTTTATTGTCATTCTTAAATTCCCCGTTTTATCAAGGAGAAAGAAAGAAAAAAACCTTTTTCGGTCAGATCAGGAGAACCCACCAATATTTTTGTCAGATTAAGAAAATATGCTTTCAGGATACCGAGATAAACCTCCCCTATAAAAATCTGACGCGCTCGAGTATTTCAAAAAAACGTTATTTTTTTGCATTTTCAAAAATTCATGGTAACTTATCGTCACGCCGAAATCGTCAGTTTTTTTAAAGGGAGCTTCCTTGGGGCCTACTTAACACCTCTTCCGAAAACCTGACGCGCTCGAGTTTATATTTTTTCTGCATTTTTGACTACTTTATATGCCTACCCCCACCACGCAAACCGGCAGATTAGTATACCGTTATTATCAGAGGCACTTGGGGCATACGTAGTATGAATATCTGACGCGTTCGAGAATGCCCAAGTAACTGTTTTTTTTAACATTTTTGAAAAACCGTACACGTCAAACCCACCGCTAAAATGGTTTTTACCATACGAGCTTTTCTTTTTGAAATTATTTTATTTCGAAAAGAAAAGACGGCGCCGTTGAATTACGCCATTTAGCTACCTCGCCTCCCTAACTATAATCTTTCAAAGAAAAGTTCACACAAAACAGGTTAGGCAAGTTGGTAAAAAAAAGGAACTAATCAACGTCCTGTTTTGATGTCGGTGTGTTGCTACGTACATATTTATTTGAGCTAATAGGTAAGTTTGTATGTTGTATGAACCGTAGATATTTCTCAATCGATCACAGCACGTGTGGGTGTGGGTTTGACCTTTCTTCAGAGTTCAAGCCCAAAATGAAATCGACCTTGATCGCGCATATTACCCTACCTTCAGCAATATCTAATTAACAAATAAGTAGGTACAGTCAAAAGTACATCATACTCTACGCTAAGACCCTGTACCGTTCTTATGTCGAGGGTCTAAGAACTAATATCGAACTGCAAGTGTTTACCGCGATGTGCTGCTATTGACTGTTCCAGCTGCAACTGATTAAAATTGCAAATGGGGTAGTTAATATTTGTATTTTGAGGCGATATGTTGTCAATTTGAAGACACTTATTGAAAACACCCAAAAAATCGCTGACACAAAGTCACCTTTCATATTTCAAGAAACACAAATCTATTCGTGTTAGTTAGTAGGATCGCGTAAAATTTGGAATAACACGGTTCCCCCACCTGATTTTAGGGGCTAGGGTAAGATTTCTAAAAAAATAAGCAGATAATAAACAAATAAGTACCTACTCCGAATACCAATTTTTATCTTCCTTTCAGATAATTGCAGCATGCTCCATACAAAGTAGGTACCACCTTCATTTTAGGAAAGTAGGGAGGATAAAAATAAACGAGAAGTATTAGGCTTATGTAACTATCCATCCCTTCAACTGTATCCACTTAAAGATTTGTAAAAACGTCGATTCGTTGCTCCGCTTTGCTGTGAAAAACGGACAAACAAATATTTTTCACGTACACATACACTATCCCATTTATCCCTACTATCCCTACTAATGTCTGTCTGTCTGTTACGCTTTCCTGCTTAAACCTCTCAACCGATTTTGATGAAATTTGGTTTAGGTATACGTTGAATCTCAAGAACGGACATAGGCTACTTTTTATTAGAAAATAAGGGGGGGAGGGGGGTAATACCACCTTTGAAAGTTTATATGGAAAATTTCGTGTTTATTTTTGATGTGACAGATATGAAATTGGGCACAAATATAGCTCGAAACTTGGATTAAAATATAGACTACTTTTTGTTTTGAATATTAGGGGAGAAAGGTGTAAAACCGACCATAAAAGGATGTAATCCACGCGAACGAAGTCGCGGGCACAGCTAGTAGTTAATATTAGTATGGATAATGTGGTAACATAAAATAAAACCTTGGGCTTGGCAGTGAGCCGCGACAAACACGTTCGTATATTCACGTGTGTTGATATATTTCTCTATCTAATTTAGTGTCGATATATTTAATTTTGTTAGAATTGGCTACTTGACAAAATTTTGAAATCTTATTAATTGTAAACCTTGATACTCATTTCATCGCATGAAAAGTATATTTCACAAAAAAATATTTATTTACTACATGTATTCTTCATTTTAAAAAATCTCTTTAAATTTCCCACGAAAACGCTCTAAGCTGTCATGGCGCCTAAAATGACGTCAATGTACCCTAGCAAGATTAGAGTTGTCATTGATCATAGATTGTCATATCGAGTTTGTTCGATGGATGCCTTATGATGTTTTTTATCGATATTCTTAATTTTATTTGACAATTCTTTTTTAATGTGTTAAAATACAAAAAAAACCTTGAGTCATGACAACCACAGAACCGAAATCAATTTTAACACTACTCAAGATGTGACTTCAATCTCGATTTAGTTTCAATAACCGGTATTGACACCTTTAAATACCCAAAGCAGGTTTCAGTGCGCCACACAAATAAATTTTATCGCAATCTTACATATTATGTCAAAATCGTTAATATTCAGAGCGTCCTGTCGATTAGCTGAAAACTTGCAATTACGAGTACTGTACGGTAGCGTAAAATACGAATTATGCGTTAAATATCAACAATATGGATTTTTTGTCATCTCATGCGACAAATTTGACGTTACATACGCTAAACGTTACTATTAATATCTGATCATTCAATAATACTTCATCTTTTTATGAGTATATGCTAGTCAATAACCTAAATAGTACACACAAATAATCGATAATATCCGAAACTCATTTTGAAAAGAAATAGGGTTCCGTAAAATATTTGGGTTTTTCGGACACAAGGTTTAAAATCAACCAGAAAGGTTACTTATTTTGCGTACGCTAAACTATAAAAGATAGAATCATAAAATGTTCAAATTAATTGTAGATCTTATAACTATCTACAAAAAAGTTCGCGACACACTATACCTATCTACATAAGTCGAGTAAGGCACAACAACCATTTTGTTATTGAAAAATCTTGATTTTTTTTGGACCACATTAAACCGCATTTATTTTCATGCTATTAATCCTTATCAATATAAATTATTTCATCACTAAGTGCAGTTTAAGTATGGTGGTGGTGGTGGACGAAAGTAAAATATTACGATTTCTGCTGCTGAAATATAAAATTATGAATAATAAAAATATCGATGTTTTAGACGATGTTTCAAAATACATCGACTTCGCGTTCCGATTTTTCAAATCGAAAACATCGTACGTTCATTATTAATCTGTGGTACAGAGTGGACACCCCTAAAATAGAACATATCGGCTGTTGTGATGTTGTGACTTTCTGATCGGCGTTTTCAGTCACGTGACTTAATGCCTATGTTATTGGATTTTCTTTTCTAAAAATATTAATAATCTTTGATATTTATGTTTTTTAAATTCGTATTTCCTTATCTAAATATCTTAATTTATCATTAGAAACTATTATCCTTCCGATTTGTTCTTAGTGGAAAGTAGCCAATTATAGGCATCAATTTGTAATTTGATGTTTTTATTAGGAGGTAGATATTGCACATCGTTAATATACACCATAGGCATTAAAATAGGTTTAGGTACATTACATTTTCTTTACAAACAAATCTATTATTTACACACCTTTTGATAAAGTACCTATCACTTTTTTTAGAAACGGTCTTATATGGGCTCAATCTGGCAATGGACCTGAATTTGATATTTATGTAGGCAAGACAATAGTTTGAGTCTGGGTGTTATAGTACCATTGTTGTTTCTGATTTCTGTAACACACTTACACTCAGGTACGCTACTTAGTTACAGAATCAGAGCAATGTATGTGATGTAGGTTTTTTATAGGGTTTTCAGTACCAGATCTCAGATACGAGAGGTAGGGCATAGCGATTTATCGCTCGAACTGGAGCAGCCCGACTGGTGAAATACCTCCACCTTACAGAAGACCGCAGCCAAATAACAATCACTTCGGTGTTGTTGTGTTTCTGCGTGTGAGTTAGGTTTCCATAGCTCCTGGGGGGTGCTACATTAGTAGCAGGGGTCAAGCCTTCAAGGTAAGGGCGACAAGTCCAGTAACAGATTTATTATGCTGTACTTGTCACCCTTAAGCTAGGACCTCATTACCACTTAACATCAGGTGGGATGAGGTCAATCCTGAAGTGAAATATAAAAAAAATAAAAATACGCAAGAGTGATGGTAACCAACGTTTCTGGAGACATTTTACTTACCTGCAAATGGCGCGGGTCCCGTAAACAGCAACCCACGCTGTGTACCTAATGGTTCGTAATCTAAATAAAGATGTCCGGTCTAAGAAGATAAACTGCATAAAACAATAGGTAGGTACTTAATCTTTAATAGATTTAGATGAATGGATCGTAATTTTGTATATTCAGCGATTTAATGGTCCAATCCCAGAACTTGATCGCGAACTCGTCGTCCTGGCATTGCTTCGACGGTGCAGTCACTGCGCAATCACTGTAACATAACATCAAACATTTATTGCTCTAATTCCAATGTTTACTATAAAAGTTTGGTAGTAAATAATTTTGACGCATGGTAGCATTCATTCATGATTATGTCTAGCACGTGGTCCGTGTAACAATTGTTTTAAGAAACGTTTTTCATTGGCTGGCTCATAAAGTTCAGGAATGCTGACTGTAGCGTAAGGGTTTTGGTTAAACAATTAAAAGTAAGAAGCGCTCAACCTTTTATATATCCTGAGAAGCAAGAATCCATAGGCTACAAGAACTGCTCAGGTAATATTCCAAAAATATTTTCGAAGCGGATGGATGCCCTTATCATAATAACGACATTGACCAAACAACGGAACGAACTACTGCAAGGAAGCAGGGTTTTAAAAGTAAAAAACCCCTTTTTTTTGAAGTGGTTTTTTGGTTCACTCCTTTCGTTTGAGAGCTACTTGCCATGCCACAGACAGAAACATACACACAAACAGAAAGATATCGACGTCATACTTATTACACCCCTCAGGGGATAAAAATGTTCAAAGCGATCGAATACTGCCAATACCTATTCAAGTTTTTACCTATAATAAAGCCCGGATTCTGACGAACATGCTTCATCGAGTGCACAGTAAATAGTGGTCTGCGCTCCGCACTTAACCGATTTGAGGAACCAGCCAAGTCCATTCGTGAACAGCCACGTGGTGCCCCATCCGACGGACTCGCTGAAGTGTCTGCCGATCTCTGTTCTGATCACGCCCGGGTGAAGACTGTACGTGGACACGTTTGACACCCCGTGTTTCTATTAACAAAACCATTAATTCAAATAGATATAACCACATTGATATTAGGTATCTATATAATAATAAGTTGGCTGTTGTTATTCTTTTTCAATAAAATAATTTAATATATAGGCCTAAATATCTTCCGAACACACTCAGTTAAGTTAGGACATGTTTCCCGTCTTTTTAGGACATGCCAACCTCGTAGATGTGAATCCGTCATCAGAGACTGATTTAAGTGACAGCAACTGCAGTTACAGCCCCAGGCCCACCACAAAAACCCCCCTCACATGAAATTAAATGATTTATTTGTGCAAGTGGATTTACAATAAATTCTATTTCACGTCAATTATTTTTTCCTACCAGCGCCCCGACGTTGGTTCTGTTAAAAGGAAATTAAGACTAATAACGACGTTGGTTCTGATTTCATAAAATTAAGACTAATAAATTAGTCATTGTACTTATTTGGAAAATATTTTCTTTATTGCCCTGGGCTTGACACCTCTAAATACGACATTGTCCATCACGACTAAATACACACGTGTACACCTAAGTACCTACTTAATAAACAGTTCATCGGATACAATACAGTCTAATAGAACATAACAGAACATTGAAATGAAGAACATTGTTGACTCGCTCCGTAATGATTTAACCTCTTTTAAGCAAGACATGCGAGACCTGGCTCAGAGTATCCATATAATATCAGAGGAGCAAACACACATTAAAAACGACATAAAGGAGCTAAAGTCGAGTAACTTAACACAAACTCAGAAGATAGACAACATTGAACAACACGCCACTCAATTAAATACAACTGTTGGTGAATTATCTGAACAACAACTCTTCAAAGAACAACAGGGGAGAATTAACAACCTCGAAATATCTGGAATACCGTTCTTGAAGGGCGAAAATCTGATGAACACTTTAAATAATATTGCCGTAAAGATAGGTTTTTCTTTGCTACCTTATGACGTCGACTATATTCACCGTGTTCGCCGTTTTACCCCTAAAAAGAGTAATGACACTGGAGATGATTCGCAGACTTCCTCTTTAATTCCCAACATCATTGTCCGTTTTACTCAAAGGAGACGAAAAAATGAAATGTTGGCAGCAGTTCGAGCGCGACGAGGATTGACAACAGCTGACGCGGGCTTCAATGGCCCGTCAAAGCCCGTATTCATCAATGACCATCTTACGCCGCAATATAAGCTACTGTACAAACAAGCTCGTCTCATTGCTAAAGAGAAAAACTACAAATATATTTGGCTCTCTGAGTGTAAAATACTCCTGCGCAAAAATGACGCTTCGAAGGTGTTACTTGTTTCTAACGAAAATGATCTTTCTAAGATTAAATGACTCTGTTGTACTGGGAGTCCATTGCTATTACTAATTAGTCTTCTTGTTTCTCAGCGCACTCGCCTTTATCCTGTGTGCTTGCTAACCAATTTTATAATAATTTTTAATTTACCTAAACTTTGCTTAAATTTTTACAAAATTTATTTAAAATTATTAACGGTGTATGTAAGTGTGTTATACTGTGTTGGTGGAATCAATTTAGCATTAATGAAACTTTTTAACAACATTCGATAGTAATAACTTATCTATTTACTACCAGAACGTAAGAGGATTGCGCACCAAATCACATAATTTCTTGCAAAACACTTTGTGTAGTAACTTCGATGTGATATGTATTACTGAGACCTGGCTTAATGATAATTTCTTTGACTCCGAATTCGTCGACGATCGGTATGAGCTTTTTAGATGTGACCGCAACACAGCAGCAACCGGTCATGAACGCGGAGGCGGTGTAATGGTTGCGGTGCGTCGGGAACTATGTCCGTGGCACCGCAACGACATGCGCGCGCCTCCGCCGGCTGAAGAGGTATGGGTCTCACTGCCGCTGCGCGCGCGCCCCACCTGCCAAGCGGGGTCGTCATCCAAACACCTACATATTATATGCACGTACATGGCTCACGGCGCAAACCATGATTCATTGTTGACATCTTTTTACGACCGAGTAGGTGATTATATTCTCGATAACCCTGACGATATTTTTCTAATACTTGGCGATTTCAATATTTCGCATGCAGCTTGGTCTGTTAACTATGAAAATAATTGCATGGAATTACAAACAAACAATGATCACTTTGCCTACTATACGCTCGATTTTATGAATATGTACTCACTTTTGCAGTATAATAATCAAATGAATGTAAATAACAGGTTGTTAGATTTAACTTTTAGTAACCAGCCATGTCGAGTATCGATAAGTTTAAATCCATTTGTTCCAGAGGACCCACACCATAAAAGCTTAGAAGTTTTTCTGAATGTTAGTATAGTTAATGCATTAAAATTACCAAATGTATTAAAAAAACAATTTCATAAAGCCGACTATACATTAATAAAAAATACTTTAAAATTAACGGATTGGGAGGGGGTCTTCTCTGCTATGCATGATGTTGAGACAATGGTTAATTTTTTGTACTCTGTTTTAGATGATATTATTAATAAACACGTTCCAAGCCATAGCCTCAACACGAAACAAAAATATCCACCTTGGTACACTGTGCCACTTATAAAATTAAATAAAGAAAAAAACAAATTTCATAGAAAATGGAAGAAGTACGGCACTATGTGTGACTATCAAACATTTTCTACCTTAAGGAAGCGTTTTAAGAAAATGACGGAATATTGTTATAAAAGGTTTGTTGTACTGTCTGAGGAAAACATAAAATCTCATCCCAAGTTATTTTGGTCATTTGTTAAGTCAAAAAACATGAATAATCAAATACCTGCAAAAATGATATTTGAAAATAAAGTTTTGTCTGACGGAAATGATATCTGTGAATCTTTCAATAAATACTTTCATTCTGTATTTGAACCTCCACAAAACACCAATATTGTCTCCACCGGTGATAACTTGAAATCAGCATTAAATATAAGCTCTATCAATATTACCTTAGCTCGGGTCCTACATGAATTGAAAACTGTTAATATCAATAAGGGTTCGGGGTCTGATAACGTACATCCGATATTCATCCGTGAATGTGCTGACGAGCTTGCCATTCCAATTACAATAATTTTTCAAAAATCACTATTCACCGGTATCTTTCCTGCGAAATGGAAGCAGTCTTTGATTTCGCCAATTCCAAAGAATAATAAAAAAAATCAAATAACTGAGTATAGACCTATTTCAAAACTTTGTGTGTTTGGAAAACTATTTGAAAAGCTCGTCACAGCTGATTTATCACTTGCCACTAAAAATGTGATTTCCTCTAAGCAGCACGGATTCTTCAAGCATCGCAGTGTGGATTCCAACATGCTTGTTTTTTCGGAGTTTTTGGCAGAATCACTGGACGCTAATAGTCAGGTAGATGTCGTGTACACCGACTTTTCAAAAGCATTTGATAAAATTAACCATGACAACTTAATATTGAAGCTCTCAAGGGCCGGTGTGCACGGCAATCTGCTAAGATGGATCAAATCCTATATCAGTAATAGAAGTCAATCAGTCCACTTGAAGGGTTTCTCATCGCAGTTCCTCCCTGTACCATCAGGTGTTCCCCAAGGATCGCATTTGGGACCATTGCTTTTTTCCCTCTATATTAATGACATGTGCGAATCTCTGAAATGCAGCTATTTACTTTATGCTGATGACGCTAAATTGTATACTGTTGTCAATTCACCTGATGACTGTAAAAAATTGCAAGAAGATTTGATAGCACTTGAAAAGTATTGTTTATGTAATCAACTTTTCTTAAATACTGATAAATGTAACGTTATAACCTACACACGAAAAAAATCTCCAATAAATTTCGACTATACTATGCATAACCAATTACTTAAAAGAGTCTACAAAATAAGAGACCTGGGTGTAATTATGGACTCACAGTTGTCATACAATTCTCATCTAGACCATATTATTGGTGCTGCGTTTAAGAGATTAGGATTTATACTTAGAGTAACTAAGCCTTTCAGTAAAACGGTAACACTCAAAATTCTTTACTTTTCGTTTGTACGCTCTATATTGGACTTCTGTAGTACTGTATGGAACCCTTCTTACAAGCTCCACATAAATAGAATAGAAAGAATTCAAATGAAATTTATTAAGTCACTTAATTATCGTACCAATATTTTTTGCTATGAACCCTACAAAGTATCCTTAAGCAGATATAAATTGTTGACTCTCTCGGACAGGCGGAAAATGTTTGATATGACTTATCTCTTCAAAATATTAAACTCGATGATTGATTCACCAGAACTTCTTAGTTGCTTATATTTTTCTGGTCCAACCCGTCTACCGGTGCGCTCCTCTCGCAGCTTACCTCTGTTTGTTCCTCCGCGACGCAAAAAGAATTACACTCGAAATTCATTCTTCTGTCGATCCACCAACACTTACAATAGGGAATTTACTAACATCGATTTTTTTCATACTTCATTGAAAATATTTAAAAAAAAATTGTATACTATATTAATTACTGAAACATGAATTACATAATCATATAAAATTTTAGCTTAGCAGTGAATATTTAGCCTCTTATTTTAAATTTTCTCTCTGAAACTTTAATCATATATTTTAAGTTTACTTTACTGTATACACTAACTTTTCATGTCCGAACATGTAAGAAATAAATATGTTTTAACAGCATGTTACTTTTAGGCACTATTAGGTCTTCTATTGTTATCAATATTTATATACTAAATGTTTATTATGTATGACTGTTTGTTGCCAAAATAAATTAAAAAAAAAAAAAAAAATACAAGTGGATACCTAATTACTTTACATAGGTACTAGTAGGTACCTAGATTCCTAAATAGTTGTATCACACAAAGTAAAAATAAAAAAGGCTTGAGGTAAGTAAGAGTTCACATTCACCAGTGGTTTCGGGGCAAAGGCAAATGAATTGTGGTCTACATATGTTGGTATTTAGGTAGGTATATCAGTGTGAAATTTTGGGTAGGTACTAACCTTTAACTCCATTGCTAGAGCTTTAGCAAACAGAACGTTGGCTGATTTACTTCTACAATATGCCTTGTATGGATCGTAGAGTGATTTTTCGAAATTCATGTCTTCCAAGTCTAGCAGGAACTCTGAAATTTTCAAACAGATAACCATGCATAGTGTTGATAAGCATGCACAAACTCGTTCTTCCCAGGATTCTAGGAATTATTAGGTGGCTAATTTGCTGTTATCTTTTCCTAGTTCCTAATTTTATTTCGTTTTGATCCGTCTATACGTGTCCTAACTTTTTATCGCCATTAGCTCAAGTACAAGTCGTGCATAGCGTAAAAAAATGCTATTGTATTGCAAGATTATAGACAGAGAAATTGTAATACGTTTGTAGATGCCTTATTTTACTTAATTCCTTCCTAACTAGTACCTACATAGGTGTTTAAGTTTCATATCTCCTCCACGTAGATAATTAAGTAGGTAGATACATAGGTACCTACATTTAGGAATGCAATAGCTTTGAACTGAATTCAATTATTTGTTTACGAAATATTAATGGGTAAATTGCATACTTGCGTGTAAATACGAAGAGACCATGACTATTCTAGCAGCTTCGCTCTTCCTCAACCTCGGCAGCAAGAGCAATGTGAGCAAAGCGTGCCCAAGATGGTTGGTGGCCAAGTGCGTCTCGAAGCCATCCTCGCTCCTGCCCTCGACGCACATCATCACCCCGGCGTTGTTCACCAGAACATCAATATTGTCTTCGGCAGCCAACACGCGCTCAGCGAACTGTCGGACGGAGCTCAAGCTGGAAGTGTCAAGTTTCTCAACGACCAGTGTCCCGTGTTTTTGAGAAGCTGTTTGTTCTATTTCGTTTTTGGCTGTGTTAGCTTTGGTGATATCTCTGCATGCCATTATTACTCTAGCACCTGAAAGAACCAAGTCATTTACTTCTTAGACATCTTAAACTAGGATAACCTAGTCCTAGTTCTAAGTAGTCCTTATAATAGTTAATTAATAAAAGCTGTCAACATTTCTCTACATCCTAACTCTCATTATGGATTTGTTACTCATTTCACAAAAATAAATTAATGAACAGATTGGATAAAAGATAGGTACTTACCTACTTAACATAATAGATACGAGAACAACATAGGAAAAGGACGCGAACAGCTTATATTAAGAAAATAAACATGAAAGTTTGTAGGTATACAATTTTGTTATTCTTTAATGCTAAAACTACTGAATTTTTAGGACCTTCGTAGCTGAGAAATTAGCGGGCCGAACTCAGAACTCAAGCATTGCGTCATTCATCTCTGTGGTCACGGGTTTGATTCCCGGTCGGGTCAATATGGTAAAGTCTTTGTTTCTAACTTCTGTAACACAAGTGCTTGAGCTACTTACCAAAGAATCAGAGCAATGTAAGTATGTGATGTTATTTATATTTACAAAATGGATTTGCGTTAAATTTGGTAGCTTTAGATACAGATTAGCTACATACAAGAATACCCAAAATTTAAGATATTTTTATCCTTAAATAATGCAAACGAACGAAGAAGAAACGCTGGTGTCAATTTAGGCACCTTATATACGTAGGTGCATACTGGTACTTACTTATAAGTCCTACGTCTAAGTAGGTACCTATATGAGATACAATTTTAATCAGGCCTAGCATGCGTAATAAGATAAGTCAAATTTCTCGCATGAGACGACAAAAGTTTTCTATACCAATAATTTTGCGATAGTACACCATACTCGTATTTTCAGCCAATCGGCAGTTGACGCATTGATTTTGACATTTCATCGGAGCGCGATAAAATTTACTCGCGTGGCGCATGCTAGGCCTAATTGGCTACTTGACAGTGTTAACTATAAAATATGAAAAGTGTTAGATACGTTAGCTTATTAGTTAAGTAATATTTTTTAATTAAAAGCATACTAAGTATTTTATTTTTGCAAAATACATTTTACTTTTTTTATCTGTGGAACAAAAGAACCGAAACGGAAACCACCATTGCAATTCGGAAATGACAGCTGTCGGCGAAAATTATTTATTTTAATGTGGCGAAACAATGATTATTTTACCGATTAAAATGAATTATTGTGTCTCTAATCGTATTAAGAATTTATTGAAACATTTTTCGTTTATCTAAATTAAGTCGTTCCTATGCGTATCGGTTCGTTGTCTAGGACGTTGACGTCATAATTTCAACAGTGACGAGACTTAGCGTTTTCGCGCGCTTTTTAAATGTGTTACACAAAATCTTATTTTTCTCTGGTTATTTACATTTTATCTAGATAAATCCAATTGCTTGGGATATAAAATGAACGGGCACACATTTTACAATACTTTTTCAAAAACTGTCAAGTAGCCAATTGTACTTAATTGTTTAGTTAAACCTAGGGCTGCGTGTATTTCTTAGGTTTGGTAGGGTACCTCTGTTGTATAAATCTGCAACAGTCTCCTTGCCTATGCCGGTGTTGCAGCCCGTCACGACGATCACCGAGCCCTCCAGCCGGCGGGAGCTCTTGCACCATCCACTCACGTAGTCCATGGTATAGATTTTTCTAAAGCTAGCAAATTAAATACACACATTTTTTATTGTTACCGCACACATAAACTGTCTTCTTTACTGTCTGGCCCAAATCCAAGGGTTGACTGGTAGATAATGCTCGTTGCATTAAGCCCACCTTATGAACTATTTTTTATTTAATCTATATATATAAAAGAAAGTCGTGTTAGTTACACCATTTATAACTCAAGAATGGCTGAACCGATTTGGCTGAAAATTAGTGAGTTTAGATCTAGGAGAAGGACATAAGATACTTTATTATTATAATTTTCTTTTTTTTTTGAAGTCTACTCATTTTATTGCCTCTAAGGCGAAACAAAGTTTGCCGGGACCGCTAGTTAAATATAAAATACATCTCATGAGTAGCTAAGTAAATATAAAATATAATAAAAATACGCAAAATAAAATGCGATTTCTGTGACTTATTTTCTTTAGGGAAGACTAAAGCACATAATTATTTTTATTTAGGTATCTAAGGCATACTCATAAAACGATATGGATAAGATTTACATACAGAAATCAAAACGATTTTTGTGTCCTTTTAAACTGAAGTATAGTCTTCCGGTCCCAGATTTAATGAAACATTAAACCGAATCAGTGGCGTAACTATACCATTCGGGGCCGGTGGCAAATTGCACATTGAAGCACCTCCCGCAAGTAGGTGCCATCCATCCTCCCCCCCCCCCCCTCCTTCTCAAAGAAAGAATAAAACTTATTTATCAAGTTGGAAATACCAGAAATGCAGTGCAAATTATTCTTGGGAGTTGGGATTGTCTTCTTACCTGGGGCCCCTTCTGGCTGGGGGCCCGTGGCATTTTGCCGACTTGCCACCCTGTAGTTACGCGACTGAACCGAATACATCCAATTTTCAATATTGGCAATTTAATAGTAGCGGATAGAGTTTTGCTGACGGTACATCATTAATTGATTAGTAGAGCTAGGTACCTATAAATCGGGTCAGGGGACATACCCAATTACTACAGCGTAAGTAAACAATTCGGAGGGTTATTCAATGTACGGTCACGAGGGTGGAGGAGTCTGCGCCGTGTCGTCATTAGGGCTTAGATGCATCTCGAGCTTATTCAAGATAGGTAAGTAAGCCCCATACCTACTTATTATGAATGTGAATACTTATAAGGTTAGGTGAAGTAGTAGTATTATTATTTTTTTGTGATTATATGCACCTACACATCAGATTCGTAACACAGTAGAGGCTCTGCGGTCGTACAGATGATGAAATAAGAATCACTTTGCAAGGTCACTGCATTTCAAGGTTTTAACTTGTCATTTTCACATTTGCATGTCAATTTTGCTGAGTTATAAATCATAGAAGGTTCTTACTAAGGATTGGTACTTTAAAACGATGGTAAACAAAAACAAATTTTAAATATTTTTATAGTTGGATAACTTACCTGTACGGGTTTATTTATAACTGAGATAAAACAATAATTACATGTATAGTAAATCTATAACTAATAAAGGCGGGATAGTAGCGCAACGACACTAAGCGAAACCCCACAAGCGCTGTGAAACGCGGCTCACAATATACTCTACACAAACTTTATAGATACAAACCTACTATCTACGTATGTACCTTCTGCTATATAAGGTAACCTTCGCGATTCCGACCGACCGGACTACGCGAAGACCTTGTGTAACTTACGTTTAGCACATCGGAATGTAAACAACAAAACCGTACCTGTTCATTCTGTATTCACGTAAATAAATAATTTTTGACATTTCTTAAAGATAAAAAGTTAAAAAACATTTATGGTGCAACGCGCTACACTAGTGATCTTTAGGTAAATAGGTACCTACCCAAGTTTTTTATGGAAAATCGTAATATACTAATATTAAAAACGAGAAAATTTGTAAGACTGGACGGATATTTGTTACTCTTTTCATAAAAAATTAATAAATGGATTTGAATGAAAGGACTATCGGCAAAAATGTTTGGGCTCCGTCTCCACCCACCAACATGGAACTGATACCGATGTGTTCCTAAAGTCCTCCCTATTTAATTAAAATCGTTTGTTTTAGATAAACCGGTTTTTAAAATTAATTTTAAAACATACAAGTTTCCTATTCAATCTTTAAAAATAATAACTACCATTTTCATAATAATATTCTTTATTGAAAATAATGTAAATTAATATATCAATTGTATAAAATATATAGTAAATACAATTTGAATAAACAATTTAAATGTTTAGAAACAGGTAGAATAACTATTTCGCCTTATTAAATTATCTAAAACTACGGTCAAGTGGCGAATCCAGATAAATGCGGTAGATCAAGGCTCTGCCCTCAAACAGCAAAGTCCTGCCTACCTATTCAAAAAACGTCGAAGCAATGTTTTATCTCTTTCTCAACGTAGATGGTTGGACCGAAACAAAATATTGACTTTCCGATTCCGAATAATTTCTGACGAACGTGAATCAGCCCCCTGGTAGGTTATGTAGCCCTGTGGTGCGATGAAAGGTAGGTACTCAATTGCTTTGCTTATTTCCGCCTTATTAACTAAGCGGTATATGGCGTTGGTTGGGGACTTTGTGCGTCTTATACTTTTATATTTATTTACATTATATCTGCCTAGCCGACAAACGAAAACTTTGTGTACCTACTTTTTTCGTTGGATAAACTTAACAAAATCCTCTTTTAGCTCACCTTCAAACCTGAATCCCGGATCCGCCACTGCTGAGAGTAGTACCATAAGGTTACACTTACAAAATATTATTCAATTTGGGACGGTTATAATAAATTACTTATTTACTTTTGACGACCTCCGTAGCCGAGAGGCGAGCGGGCCTGACTTTGGCGAGCGCCATCTCTGGGGTTCCGGGTTCGATCCCCGGTTGGGTCAATATGGGAAACGAACTTTTCCATATTGTCTCGGGTCTGGGTGTTGTGGTACCGTCGTTGTTTCTGATTTCTGTAACACAAGTGCTTAAGCTACTTACCACAGAATCAGAGCAATGTATGTGATGTTGTCCAATATTTTATTTATTTATTTACCCACTAAAAAAGGCATCTGCCCACTATATCGTAACGTAAATGTGCCAATTGCTAGTAAATTTCAATTCATTGCATGTTTGTTTTTACAATAGACATGGACGACATTTAGGCCTAGCATGCGCAATACGTCAAATTTCTCGCAAGAGACGACAAAAGTTTTGATAGTGTTGATTGGCTAATAACTTCAATAGATTTTGACGTTTGTTAAGAGCGCGATAAAATTGAGACGCGTGGCGCATGCTAAGCCTGATTGATGCCGTTGATAATGCAGTAAATGTTTGAAACACAAGACGCGTCGCCCGCCACACAGGTCCGTGACCTTTGTAGAATAAACTTATAAAATTGCCATTTTGCAACTGTCACTACGGTTACGTTGCAGTAGGCAGCGTACCTAAAGCCTGATTTCCTCCAAAGCTGACGTCGTTCCTGACATCAGTCGAGTGTACAATATTCACTAGTTCTATGAAGCACCGCACTGCAATGCCGTCTTCAGCGGCAGATGATTTCATACGACGGTACGAGCCGCAGACATCGGTTCCGACGTCAGCTTCAGAGGAAATCATGCCCTAAAATATGTGCGAATACGCTTAAACTAGAAACCATAACCTTGTGATACCTTAATTATATTTTGAAATAAATGCAAATGACGAAAACATCGTAATTAAGGCCCGATACGGCTTCACACGCTTCCTTTGATTCCAAAGATTAGTTTTTCTTACAACCCTTTTTCTGACAATTACAAACATATAAAAACACTAATCGCTTATCCGATTGGATAGTCGTTTTTGTGCTTACTTAATTTTTGCCGATTCATATTTATTTACATACAAAGCTTCGCAAATGCTCCAAATCTGACAGTCTCTTGCGTTAAAATTATAAACAAATCGAATGCAGAATGTAAAGCAATAACCAGCGTTAATTAGACAAAGTTAAAATTCCCTTAAGTTTGCTTTTCTTAGCATGGTACCTATACATACATAGGTTAAATTATGGCTCCTTTAAAATAATTACTAATCATTAGAAATCGATACAGACTTCAAATCACACTTATTTTGAGTATACATCTTAAAGTATGAGTATCATAAAAACTAAACTGATGCTATTGTGTGATTTGGTTAGATTACATGATAGGCACAACCATTCCGTAAGAATACAATGGCTTCACTTAAATTATTTTCTATGAAACATATCCACAGATTCTTCTAAGGCTTAGGCCGCACTTAAACCGCCTGATTTTGTGACTTAAAAATACCAATGGAAGCGGCCGCACTGATGGTTTTTTGCCGCGACTGATTTTAAAACCGCGTTTTGTTTCAGAATGTTCAGCGGATAAAAACCGCGCCAAAATTTGTAGTCTATAGAACTTATATTGGCGTCGCGATTTTCAACCGTAGTGCGTGCGTTTCGGGCGGCTTCGCGGTTTACCTCTTGCGGGAAAAAGCCGTAGTGCGGCCTTAGCCTTATTTTCAATACAGTAACTTAATAAAAAACAGTAGTCTTACCTACTTAATAAGAACATTTGATATTGGCGGAATTGAGTACAGAAGGAAATAAATGGTGCTAAAAATATAAATACACCCATAAAACTTTTGAGCCCATAACTGTTTGATTAAAATTTAAAAATAAAAAAACAAAGATTAAACATTTTTAACGCCCGGATCATTTGCTGTGAATGGATTGTAGTCCCCGAGTCCTACCATTTCCGTTGAGATATCCCACAGCTTCTTGGCATCTTCATCTATCAAAGCTTTATCTCCAGGCTTTACAGCTACACAATCACTGTAAAAAATAATAAATGTTTTAAAGCATATATTGCAAGATGAATAATGACTTCAAGCCTATTAACTAGGAGTACATAAAATAAGATTGCGAAGTGCAGGCTAATGAACACTTTAAACACTAAATGCAAGATCACAATTCTTGATTTAGGAAAATAAAAGGTTTGCAAATTATGATTTTAATTTTCTTTGATAACACCCGCGGCAATTCACACTCATAAAAACGGGGAGTTTCTACATTTCCACAGATTATTCCCTCTTTTTGGTTGCAGTGTGATGCTATATAAAGCTTTTCTCGATAAATATCCAACACAAAAAAGATCAATTCCAATTAGGCAGTATGTCATGATATTCAGCGTGTTTACAACAAACAAATAAACTCTTCAGCTTTATAATATTAGTATAGATTAAGCTATTAAATAAACATTAATCAGATAATTAGCCGAGTTTAAAAGATGAACATGCTGGTAACAACTTAATTATTATTCAGTTTACTTGTTAGACAGGTCTACTAAATTGCATGCACATGCGCCACGCGACTAAATTTTATCGCGCTCTTAACAAATGTCAAAATCGATTGAGTCAGTATGTCAGCTGCTGATTGGCTGAAAATACGAGTGTGGTGTGCTATTAGCCAATCAACAGTATTAAAACTTTTCTCGTCTCATGCGAGAAATTTGACATATTACACGCTAGGCCTAAGAGATTTAGAATTTAAGATTTTTTGTTTTCTGAAAGTATTTTTGTAGTATGACGTCCCATAATATTCTTACAAATACTATTAATCTTGATTGTTTGAAAAAAAAGGGGTTTTTAACATGCGTTGGTCCAGATTTAAACCTATTTGGGGGTAACATTAAGTCACTTTTACATTAGACTCACAATTTTTCTCCAAGATCTGCACTTACATGCATTTTACAGAATAAAGCATTTACCTGTAATAGAGACCAGTTTCATCAGCACATTTTTCATCAACAGAGCAATATATTGTTGTCTGTGCCCCTAATTCAAGGGATTTCATGAATGGTGCGAACAATGCGCCTATAATGAATCGAGCGCCCCAAAAGAGGCTCTTGTTCAAGTGGCGCCCAAGTTCTGTCTTTATCACTCCAGGGTGCAAACTGTAGGTATTTACACCTTCAATGTTATATTCCTGGAAAAAATATAGTGAATGTTTATGATAAGAATAACATATCAATGGTTGACTTCTTTTGATTATAGAAAGGATGTCTATATTTGTTTGTTATCACAATGAGTATTTATAAGTATAAGACTACATTTAACTTATTTACAAGATTTATTCAAGTAGATACCTTTAATTTTGCTGCCAGTTCCCTTGAAAATAAAACATTAGCTAGTTTGCTCTGGCTATATGCTTCAGCAGGACTATAAGCCCTCTCCTTATAATTTGGGTCATCAAAATTTATTCCATATCCTGAAAAATAATAAATGTTATTGAAAATGTAAATTCATATTTTAAAATCTTAATACCTATAAAGTATATTTACAGAAACACTTATAGCAGCTCAGCAACCAAGAACAATTTTTTTTTTATTATATTTTTCAACAATGTTTTGATTAAAATGCTGCTAATGTATTTTAAGAAATTTTATTTTGTATATTTTTTAAATGTTATATTATTTAATATTCTTACTCTTATGACCTGCTGAAGAGACAGTAACAATACGAGCTGGCTTGCTATTTCTGATCCGTGGCAATAATAATGCAGTCAGAAGGAAATGTGCCAAATGATTTGTTCCAAACTGAACCTCAAAACCATCCTCGGTTTCCCCTTTGGGGCACATCATAACACCTGCATTGTTCACTAAGATATTAATTTGTGGTTCTGTGTCGAGAATTTTCTGAGCACATTCACGGACTGACTGAAGAGATGTGAGGTCACATTTGACCACAACAATATCACCTGTCTCCGGCACATTGTTGCAGATTTTTTCAATGTCTTTTTTTGCTTCTTCAGCCTTTTCTATGCTCCTACAAGCCATTACTACTCTAGCACCTAAAACAAATATATTAAACCATTATTTAAATTCAAAACTGTTGAGAACATTACATATTAACGATACAATTTTCATACCTCTTTTGTAGAAATCTAGAACGGTCTGTTTTCCAATCCCTGTATTACAACCTGTAACAACTGCAGTTTTGCCAAGAAGTTTGGCTCCACTAAGGCAACGACCACTGAAGAAAGGCATTCTTGGGTTTGAAATATTTTTGTTAAACCTAAAAATTACTATTAATTAAAAATTCATAACATAAATATTAATGTGTGAAAAACTGATGATGCATTTAAAAAAAATAATTTTACGAACGAAAATTAGGAACGATAACGGTGTACTTAGCGGTATTCCTTCGCATTTCGTAAAAAAATATAATATTGAGAGAAAAATAACTTACCTGAATCGATAAAAGATCAAACCAGTTAGTTTAATTGGGTCTATAAAGTTTTGTACCTGTTGAACATTAATTTTCGAAGCCGCGGAAATAATTTGACAACAACACAAAACACAACCGGGATAAGGTTAAGGCCAGGCCACAGAACAGAGACTGGCTGGGCGGTAGTGTTGCCGTCGATTCGATTGTATATCGATTATGATCGATTATTGCAACAGAGGCCTGAATAATCTATTAATCGATATGACAATCGATAGTATAGATAATATCGATACCTATTTTTATTAGATATAATCGATTATAATCGTAGACAAATACAATATAATCGATAAAGTCGTTTTTATTTACCTATAGGATAGATGAGATAGTATCGCCATGATGGTACAGTTCAGGTAGGTACCAAGAATCAATCAACACAACTTAGCTATCACATTTATGAATAAAAAGTAGGGTATAATTAACTTCTTCACGGTTTCGTTTTGAATGTGTTATGTCTAAGAAGACAAAATATGAATGACGATTAAATCTAAAAATAATTGCAAATTAATCGATTGCAACATAATAATCGGATCAATTGATACTATGGGCTTGATTTCAATATCGATTTAATCGATACTATTGTCTAATCTAAACAATTATAATCTAATAATTGATTATATTGCCCTAAACTATTATCGATTCTATTGATAGTCCCATCGATTATTAGATTATTTGAGGGGGGGATAATTGATTATCCGGCAACACTACTGGGCGGAACGAACGAAATGAGAAGATAGGGTCATGCACTAGACTTGCCTGTCGACAGTCTATCGATAGTTGACGAAATTTCAATAGAATCGACTATTTGCTGTACAAACGCTATAACTGGGAATCAATAATATTTGAGGTTATTTAAATATCAACAATGTTATAATAGTATTAATACTTTTAACCAGTAAATACAATAATCGAAATGATACTTTAAAAAATTCGGCAATAGTATTATGATTTAATACCTAGTTATTATAGTTTATACAAAAGTTAAATATGATTTAATCTGATGGTGAGTTAAAATTCGTAGTTTGTAAGTATATATTGGCCTAGTAGCATATGTAATAATACCTATGTATGATACCTACAATTTTTCTTCGATTTATATCGAAATTTCATCGTGAAATATCGCATTTCATTATGTGACATCTCACGTTGAAATAGTGATTCGGTGTCGTCCGTCTGTTGTTTGTCACATTATTTACTTATTTTCCATTATTGGTTGGTCTGTGCTTATTATGCTACCGTTCATTAATGGTCTGAAATGGTCTGTGATGCTACCAAAATAGACCTGCCTAACCTACCCATTACTTACTTACACTCCCTTTTCTTACTTATTTGCTTTCGCAAATTTGCGACTTACTTAAAATATACACAAATGGTTAACTGATTTGTTGAGTTGAAATCGTCACACAGGTTTTTGCTGTATTCACTTAAAATTTTTGGTGAGTTAATGCTGAACATGTTATGTTATCCTATAAATCAAGTAAATAATAACGACAAACTAAGATTTGGCTTTGCGTAATTAGGTACTGGGTTCGGAATCTACTGGTATGGAGTACAACAATGATGACCATACTTGGCGAAGGCCGTCCACGCCAAAGGTGGAGCGACGTACTTGTCAACCGATCCCGAAGCGGTCGACCACAGTAGCGGTGGTGGTTCTTGGTCTGGCAGTCCTGAGCTGCCTTCTGGGGTATTGTGTGCTAAGCGAGACACTCCCCTACGAATCGAAAACGCTGCGCCTTGTAGTTATCGTGAGTTTTACGACGACGACACTTGCATCCTTCAGTTACAGAAATTCACTTGTAGTATGGTCTGAAACTATATTTGTACCATTTGGTAATTATCTATTCAGAGGTTCCCTCAACCCAAAAGACTGTTCACTTAGATTCAAAATGATTCCTAAATTAAATCATTTAATGAATTACATTAAGGCTGGTTAATTACATGAGAAAATAACAAATTGTCTCATTGTGTTTGCATCCCTCCAATTATATATTATTGCTTTCCTTCTTTATAAAAGAATAAGACATTTCAAATTTATAATAATCTTTAATGTTATTCAGCTTCATTATAAAGAGCTATAACTATATCCTTATTATAGTACTATAATAAGTACTCTTTGTGTTGCTAAAATATTTACTAAAATAAATCAAATAGTTAAAAAGTGTCTTAGTGAAAACTTTAATAATAAGTGAAGATAATAAATGACTTGTATTTTAATTTGATGAACTACTAAATAGAACTAGTTTCAGCTTAAAATGCAGACCAATGCTTGGATAGAACACTATCTGAATTGAAAAGTTAATTATAGGGGGTTGAGGGCAGAGATAATTATTTTCAGTTGTTCCGGCATGGTGCAAGAAATCCCACTCAGACTTACAAGAGTGATCCTTTCAAAAATTACCAGTGGCCCGATGGACTTGGAGCTCTGACTAATGTAAGAAACACAAAATATTAACTTGTAGCTTTACATCAGTTTATGAGAAGTAAAGTAATTTTAGGGTGTAATAAAACATAGACCAATTAAGACTTACTTGAAACAAATGTTAACTAGCCTATGAGCAACACATACATATTTAAGTTAACTACACATAATTTATAAAATGTCCTTTAGTTACTTATTTAATAGACTTTATGTTCATTTCAGCTTGGCAAGCTTCAATTGTATGAACTTGGTAAGAAATACCGTAGCTACTATGCCAATTTCCTAAATGAGGAGTACTACGAGAAAGAGGTGTATGTACGTAGTAGTGATAAGTCTCGCTGCATGATGAGCGCATACACATTCCTGGCTGGACTGTACCCTCCCACTGAGCGACAGATGTGGCATCCGGAGCTGCCGTGGCTGCCCATCCCTGTGCATTCTCTTCCTAGAGAATTAGACAATGTAATATGATTTATTTTATTTATCTTCTTTCTAGTCTGGGTCCAGAAGAGGCCATTTGTGCATTTAAGTGCATGGGTGGCTAAATAGGAATCAAAAAGTGTGTAGAAAGACTAAACACCCTAGATGATTCCAAACAGAAGTGTCTCTGCTATGTAGTATTTTGGGTATCTTTAGTTCACTAAATACTACATGATTCAAAGTGTATCCAATTCCACTGATTATTGTTTCATAAACTAGCCGCTTAGGGAGTGTTCAAGTTATATGTAACGAAATTTTTATATAGAACAAATTTAAAATGTTGACAACACTAATACAATCTAGGGATTCCCTGTAAACACAAGAAAAAGTTTGTCAATTAGGGAGTTTAAATTTTTTATTTAAAATAAGTAAAAATGTTACATAACTTGTATTAAGAAATTCCCTCCCGCCCCTGTAACGGATCGTAACGTTTTACGACACCCCACCTCCTCCCAAATTGCGTTACGTAATACTTGAACGCTCCCTACCATTCGGTTGGACAATGCAACTTGCATCCGAATGGTGCACGCCACCATTGGCATTTTATTTTATTAATGTTTAGTTTATTACAATTACACTTTACTTTAAATATTTTAAAGAAACAGAAAAAAAAATCTTCCACTCGAACCCACGACCTTCACGTATCGCGCGTGCTGCTCTTCCAACTGAGCTAACCGCAAGTTATTGTAGGCGATGATTTTTGGTTGTATGTTAATACAACAGAATCATTGCAGTATGGACGCATATTAATATTACAAATTCTAGTATGTACGAGCATATCCATGTCTATACATTTTGGGCTTTGAACCGCCCTTATGTCGTCCACATAAGAACTAATATCGAACTACAAGTGTTTACCGTAACATGCTGTTGACCATACCTTTTAGTTTAAGTGGAATATGTAAATATTTTCTAGATAGTAGCAGGCACCAAGGACTGCAAAGTTTGGCAAGCAATGTACGAAGAGTTGTTAGCTGAGAAGAATGCGGATCCAAAATTTACTGAATTATTTGATCATCTGAGTAAGCACACAAACCAGAGCACAAGGAGTGTGTTGGATGTCGATTTTCTCTATAGTACCATGCTCACAGAGCAGGAGGCTGGGTTGAAGTTGCCTGAATGGACCAAAAACGTATTTCCAAACAAAATGAGGATGCCATTTATGCTGAGTCTGGCTTTGATATCTTACAATGAGACATTGCAAAGACTGCAAGTTGGTATGTATACAGATTATTTAATTAAAGTTCATTGCAACAATAACGTCCCAACCGATTTCGGGAGGCAATATCATTGCTCTCATTGCCTACTAGCATTCGAAACACATCTATATTCTCGCATGAAACGACTAAGTTTCGATACTGTTGATTGGTTGACGCAAACCGTTTCTAGCCAATCAAAAGCATGCATTGATTTTATTTTTTGTGACGTTTTAAAAGAGTGCTATCAAATTTACTTACGTTGTGGCTCTTAAGCGGCCAGTCCAACTAGCATGCCCAATTCGTCAAATATCTCGCATGAGACGTCAAAAGTTTTGACATTGTTGATTGACTGATTGGCACCGCACTCGTATTTTCAGCCAATCAGCAGCGTTTTTATCGTTTTTGACATTTGTAAAGAGCGCGATATAATTTACTCGCGCGCATTCTAAGCGGACAGGAAACAGCGGATTTTAACACGCACGTCGATTGTTCCCTAGGTCCCCTTCTCGGCGAGATCAACACGTCGTTGAAGGCGTGCGCGTCTCACGCGAACGTGGACCGGTCGCTGTCCGTGTACTCGGGGCACGACGTGACGGTGGTCGCGCTGTGGCGCGCGCTGGGGCTGGACGCGCTGCTGGAGCCGGAGTACGGCGCCAGCCTCGTGCTCGAGCTGCACGAGGAGGTCGAACAGTCTGCGTTTTTTGTCAAGGTCAGTTGTTAGAACGTGCCGGTAGTGTCGCTGTCTTACATTATTGTCAAGCCGTTGAATAAGTACCATACACTTACTATACCATAGTTTAACATTACCATTGCCGATTAGACATGTTATGTCGAATCGGTACTTACCCAACGGCTTGGCTCTAAGTAATACATTTTAAATGCATCACACCAAACTATCATTAGCTAATTTTTAATAGTGGGATACATCACTGGATTTCGGATTCAAACGAAATTCAACATAGGTACATTATTTATTTATCGGCAAACCGAAATTGTTCATGAATTTGTAACGCAACACGATACGTTTCGTTAGGTCAGTTGAATATCTAAAGAAAGTGAATATAAAAATGTGATGTAAAAAGATGAAATATTTAGGAGTAACAATTACATAATAAAATGACAGACATTTGAGTGTGGCCAGCATAAATGAATCTAATGTGGGCTCGACCGGCTTAAAATAATCCATGAAATAGCGCATCTTATAAGTCTTACCACTTCTTTATTCTTTATAACCAAATGGTCCGATTCTAAGGGCGGAGTTTGTATACAATTATTTCGGTGTGTTTTTACATACCGCTTCGCTTAAAGAGTAACTATCAATCTAAGGCGGTGAAATGGGAGCCTAAATTCGACTTTTTTTTTCACGGAAATATGGCGAAAGAAAACTGAACAAAAGTCCTTAAAATCTAATTGGATTCTCCATTACTAGTGCGCTCAATCAGCATTGAAGGGCCACATTTGATTTTGCATTGGGCCTCAGCTCATACAAAATTTTATACATTTTAACAAGTAGCAAATTCGTATTCAGAAATTTGCACTCATTCATCGTGCTACGTTGGCCACTGGCTCTCCGCAAAATGGACGAATGTAGTCACTGCACTATTTTTATTTAATACATAAAAATTTGTTTACAGGCATTTTACCGGAATAATACCAAAATTGAAGTCCCTATGGAATTGAAACTCCCATTCTGTGAAGATCCATGTTCTTTAGATAAGTTCTCACAGCATATCGAAAAGCTTATTCCTACTGATTGGGAAGCAGAATGCCAAAATATTGTTCATTGAATCATTTGAGGAAACGCTTGCGCGAATGTCTAAGCCTTCAAGTCGTATCTACCGAGATACTAAAGTATGTAAGTCCGTAATTTGCCAACAATATATTAAACTAGTATATGTAAGCAATTGTAGAATTGCTAGTAGGTAATGTTTATAAATGATAAAGCTGTTTATTAAATGTTGTGATTCATGTTAAATGTGGTAGCTAAAGATTTGTAGTGTTGCCAGTTGTAACTGTTTGGGCTAGTAATAACAGTATTTTATGTGAATTTAGCGATATGCAGGGGAAAATATTTACAACTCCATTATCTACTCTATCGCTGTTTGAATTTACATAATTTCAATATTACAATCGAATGTTGGTGTCATAGTACTTCATCATTGTTGGAGATTGTTCTATTTATCAAATTAAAGAACATCAACTTGTGCATATTATTGCATTATTATAATATTATACCATATTGCATACCATATAACATGTGTACGCATGATTTTTTAAAACTTAACACTCCACTTTTGAACTAGCATTTAATTAAAGCTTTTGAAATGAAAACTCTGTGGAGTTAATTATTCTCTTATATAAAATACTTCCTATCATTATTTGATAAACAAGTACGTAATTTTAATAACTGCTTTTGTTTAATATGTGAGTATGTGGATATATATCCAGTTTCAATACTTACCCATATTTTATACGCCCAGTTGTAAAGATTATACAGAGCTCAACTATGTTTACCAAAAATATATTAAAAGTGCCATTTGTTATGTCGTCCAATTGTACGATTATGCCTGAATGTTCATTTTGTAAGATGATTTTATTAGTAAATAAGCATTATTCTAAGTAATGAGGTCAACATTTTACTTAGTAAATAATAATTCGATTCTTTAGTCCATTGCAGGCCTCGTAGGTATAAGTAACCAGTTACTAAACCCATGGGTTTACATACTTTTTGACTAATATTAAAAAAGTTTTTATGAAAGTTAACCCAGTTATCTCACATGTCTATTGTCTCTCATAGGTAAACAAGGACACACGTTTTAGTAGGTCTAATTTTAAATGCAGCATCTTATAAATGATTTAGATTATTTTAGATGATTTTCATACGTAAAGCTAATATATTCTTACCTCCTCGATTTACGTAACATTAATATCGTCGACCGCGTATCTACCGTTTGCCCTAAAGATTAATTTTGTCTGCTATTTCCTATTATTTCAATCCAAATTAGTACTTACGGAAAAATCTACTTACGCGGTATAGCAAGCGCGTCGACGATATCGGGTTTTTATATGATAATCGCGAAGGAATGTCAGCAAAAATCTCAGAGGGCTTAGTTTAGAGTAATTAAATATGTAGAAACTGTATACTTTTAAATGAAATATAATTTCATTATAGAAATTATATGGATGCTGAGTGCTTCTATTGCCATAACTAATACTTCAGGAATATTTATTATGTGGTTTAAAATTTCATCAAACAAGTACGAAATAAAACGCTGCCATGTGTAGATAGTGCTTAATGATAAATAACGTGTAAAGTTGACGGTATCCAATATGATTAATACTAATAATACTATATTTTATCGTAAAATACTAAAAAATAATGTTATTTAAATTTTTAGGCAAACAGAGGCCCGATTTTATGGATGCCTTGATTTAAATTAAATGAAATATGATTATTTTTATGGTAATTTTAAAATACTTGTGTACACAATTCTATGATTAGGCCCCAATCAAATGATAAAATAGGCTGCCAAAGAAGCAAATTTTCTTTCTACTAAAGATATTATTGTTTACAATTAGTAAAAATACTATTTAGAGTTAATACAACGCAGCTTATGTAAATGTGATAATGTATTTTAAATGTATAGATGCCTAATATATTATTATAATTATCTTTCATATGAATATTTTTCAAGTTATTAACAAAGTAAATTGTCTATTAAATATATATCCAAATGGTTATGTATTCATGTTATTGGTACTATTTACCTCTTGAATTATAAATAAGTTATAACTCTATAAAGTATTATGGTTTTACAGGTAATTTAATAAAACAGATTAGGATCTTTCCTAAATATATACTTAGTATAATATCCCCGTGAAAACATGAAATAATATTTTTATTCTGAATATTAGGTGTGTTGTAATAGACTGAAGTAAGAAGAACCTCCAATAACAACCGATTTTAGTTTAATACTAATATTTTCAGGCTAGTTTTCTAGCAGTCTAAGTAATTAGGGAATAGGTATGTACCTATTCAATTAATATTTTATTTTGTTTTTAAGTTAAAATGAATAACATTTCCTGTTAATGATTTCTAAATAGTATATAAATATACTACATTAGGCTAGTTTGCTTTAATCTAACGAACTGTTTCAGTTATGGTTAAAAGGGTTTATTGGCCCAAATTTATAAAACAATATTGCTTTAAAGTGTTATCTTTTATTTTTAAATACCATGTATTAATTAGCTTTCTATGAGAGTTCTGGGTATTTATTTAGATATCTAAACAGGCTTACTGGTGAGGTACTAACGAAGTCTTAAGTCATCCTGTATTATTTAAAGCAGGTCTCCACCGAACTAAATTTGCTAACTTTTGTGTTGTCTACAAGTGTTAGTGATTTTTTTTCCGGTGGAAACACTGCTTAAGTGTTGTTGTTTTTTGTTTCCCCTTCACAAATCACAAGTTCTCGGGTTACTGTCTTTGAGATCAGCTTGATCTCAAAGACAGTAACGCAGATCGCTGCGTGATGTTGTTAGATGTTTATTTATTTTGAATAAGTTTTGCTCATAGAAAATATTGTAATCGAATGTTAAAATTAACGTAAGTTTCTCTACTCATAATAATTATTGTTGTTGTTGTTTTATATGTACACTGTGGTTATAAAAAATATATTTTATGTGTATTAATTTGCCTTTTTTACTTATTTAATAGTTTTACCTTGTTTAATATGTGTTTGAATGGAATATATATTTTTTTTCTTGTTAGATAGATTTTATACTAAAATAGCGGCCCGAGGCGGCCTTGCACGCGCACTATACCCGTTTTTTTTTAATTTTTCATAATTAGTTATACGCTCTTATTGGTCGTAGCGTGATTTTACATACCTAGCCTAAAGCCTTCCTCTATAAATGGGCTATCCAATACAAATACTTATAATTCGAATCATTAGTTTCTAAGATGTTATACAAGGCTACTTTTTGTGAAAATAACTCAAACGAAGCCGCGGGTAACAGCTAGTTCCCAGATCTTAAATGCCTTTAAGGTTAGCACTTACTTCATACGGTGCGAATCCTTCATCAATCGTACCAACCCAAACAATGTTATGTGCGTTAGTAAAAAATACTATAAACAATGCATTTATCTTAGATCGTTCTGTTTAATTATTAAGCCAGACGATAATATTAAGTATTATAGATTATAGCACTATGTTACATTTATACCATCCACACCACACAGTATTAGCACCCAACGTGGTGTTATCATTCGCTCATGACACGTAAACACGTGGCATGTCCAAGTAGGGGGTGGAAGGCGTGCAAGCACAGAGGGGAGGGAACGTGGAACGTTGCAGAAAGGGGGAAAAATTACAACCAAAATAGTAGAGCATAAAACCTAGGTACTTAAATCCAGGGTCTTTTTCAACCGACACTACGCCATACAAATTTCTTTCGGCGAAACGATTTTAAGTGAAATGTAGCATCGGTCGATATAGATTCGGTAAAAAGATATGAGCCCCTTAATTTTTAAATTGAAACAAAATAATGATTTCAAATTGTATATTATCTTATTCTTTACACAGTATAATAAAAATATTTTTTTACCTATGTATATTGGTACCTATCTAAAACGCATAGGTAACACTAATGGACGGCACATAACATAAAGCTCATTCATATAAATAAATTAATATTATTACGATTATCGGCTCTAGGCACGCTCTGAACATAGGCATAAGTTTAAGGGCTCACATGTTTACACTTTGTTCATTTATAAAACGCGTTGCCTATTACTACTACACTACAAGCACGAAGTACAGAGAGGCCATCACAAATCGATCGCATGTACGGTCAACAGCTTGTCAAGGTAAACACTTGCAGGTCGATATTAGAACTTATTTGCAGGACATAAGGTCGATGCAAAGTCCCAAGTGTTAGTCTGACGTGCTTCTGTTAGTACAGCAGATAAATTGTAGTACACAAAAACGCGCGTAAGTTTCCCTCAATATTCAGTCAGTACTCTGATCTTGTATGTATTATCTATAAATCTTAACATACTACATACATATATGTACTTGTGGTAATAAAAATACAATTTTCGGACGGTGGTACAATAGTTACATTGTGATGCATGTAAGCTTTCTTAAAGATAACGTTACAATTAAAACGTCAGTCTTCACATTGTGTACACATCTTCGTTGTGCGAAAAAAAAATTCATGTAGTACAATATTTAAAAGTTTAGTTTACCTACTTTTAAATCTATAACTAAAAACATAATTAAGTAATTATTTAAGTTAGGTTTCTTATTTCTAAACTTTTGCAAATCAAATAATTATTTATTTTAGCAGCTTATTGGTTGACTGTGCTTATCTATAAACTTTGTTCATATTAAAACTTACAGGACTCCTTTTGATAACTCAATATTTTGATTAGGTCAATTCAAACTTAAATATTTTTGTAAGGGTAAATCCACAAATAAAATTATTTTTGTCATATACCATTAAGTGAAAAAATTGTGGTTCACAGGGTTGGGATGAAATGTCAAAACCTTTTAAGTCTAATTACCACAGCAGGTTAAAACATCCCTCTCTTTATAAGCTCTTCGTGCAGTGTATATTGCCACAAACACCCAGAGTGCTACTGAGAACCAAGACGTGACAACCGCTAGCTGCAAGGATACGCCCGTGTTGATGTAGTCACCTCGACGGCTCATTGGCGCCTCCTGCTGCAAATAGTCCATGAAGTCGAAGATAGCTTGGCAGGTCAGTCGGAAGTGTATCACTGACACATGGTTCCCCACACTACGGATTTCCTGTATGATAAAATTATAGTTTTGTATAATTAAATAGAGTGCCGGTCACTGTGAATTTATGCTACCACATGTTTTAAATGTACCCAAATTAGATTATACAAACTACAACTAATTGAATACCACTAATAAATAAATATCAGCCACAAAGAAGATGGGATAACAACCACAAGGATGGAGCAGATTAGCGAGAGACAAGACAACATGGAAAATTGTAGAGGAGGCGTATGTCCAAGGAGGACAACCTGATTGAAATATTGCAGGTGTTACCAATTTCTATTAGAATGAGTAATGTTAAATAAAGTAAAATATAAATAATATAAATCAGTAACACGGTTAGTTAGTATGTAGTAGAAGTGTATAGAATTAATCTAAGGCTATTTTTATTTTATTTATTTATTTTAATAAATAAACAAAATGTATACTCACTCTACCTAGATATCCTCTGTATTGGTTGCAGGTCCGAATGAATCCTGCTGTGATGTAGCCAGCGTGTACCAGATTATAAATGCAGAAAATTACTGCTATACAACATGTTGGAATCCAACAATATATCACCGCATCATTGTGGTGACTTATTCTGGCCCTTGATGTAGCTACTATAGATTCGCCTTCACTAGAATGATAAAATGGTATTTTGTCTGATTACTCAAATATCATAATCTTCATAGAATGAAATACAACAAATGAAATATGCTGTTGCCCTTTAAAACTGTGCAATATTTAAAACCCATAGGGTTTGTTCAATATGCACAAATCAACATGTTTAACTCGACACATCTTTAAAAAGTTTTAAGATAAATCAGAGCTAACTAACAATTAACACAATGTTGGGCATGCAATATTAAGCTGTTTCACTTTACAAAATATTTATACTAAAAATTCAAGAAATTAACTTACATTTCTTCTACAGTAGTTGACTTTTCATCCTCATACTTGCCCACATTATTAATACAGACTCTATACATGTGGAAAAGTGCCATTATAATGGCATAAACTATGATAGGAAGTGGGGCAAATATGGCATAGAAGCAGGAAGAGGTGTGGCTGCCATTGAAGTGCTGTGATGTACTGACACCAAACAGTATGCAGCCACAGTTGTTGTTCTCGAGCCCAATCGAGGGGCACGTGTCTAGAGTGGTCCGCCAGTGGTTGAACGGAATCGCCAGGCAGACAACCGACACTGTGAGAAACAGTGCCAAGAGTCCATACAAATAAGTCAGTCTCTTCTCCGTCAAATATTGGTTCATTATGAACGGGTAATGTTCCTAAAAAAACAATTGGATTAACAGTAACTGATATTCTGATTCACTCCTTATCTCCTGGTAAATGATTATGCCTACAAACAAGGTTTCGCAATAGGTACTTACGTTTGATCAATACGAAATTTTACTAATAAATCCAATGATGTTATAAAATTTATACAAACAACGTGTTAACTTAATGAGTTAACTAATATTACTACTGAATTGTGCCAGTTTTAATACAACTTTCTTTCTTTTTGAAGTTATTTTCATGATTTTGTTTCGTACTAAAAGATTAACTATCAATATCTATTTTTTTTTTTTTTTTGATGTTTTTGGCTCTGCACTATCTGTGTTTTAGCCACGGACAAGGTTTATGATATACATTTTGCGACAAAGGTAAGGAAAACGGTAACTTACATACGGATTATACGGAATTTCGGGAAAAGATCAATATCTATCACACACATAGGACAAACACGTAGAGTTGCCTATCATTAGCTACTATCGATAGTTTACGACATTTTAAAAGTATCGATAATCCATCGGTATTTTCGATGATGCTATCGATAGCAATAACTATTTTGATTCGTTTTCAAGGTTAACTATCGATAATTTTGCTATAAATATCGACAATTCTAATAAATTCCTTCTAGCTTAATAATTACGATTAATTACATGCGTAATATGTCAAATTTCTCGCGTAAGAGGACAAATGTTTCAACTGTCGACTGGCTGTTATCATACCATACCATGCTCAGTTTTAGCCAAACAGCGGTCAATCAACTTAATTTCACGAGTTAACATGAGATAAGAGTGCCATAAAATTTACTCGCGTGGCGCTTTCGATGCAAGCTCGTCGCAAGATACGCCACGGGAATAACTGTTATCGTGATCTTTTCAAGTTTCAGTGCGTCAGGCAGGTGCCGGTTGACTGAAAAGTCCAGTGCGGTGTGCCTGCGAAACTATCGCACTATAATGCAAAAATTTTACATTATCATACTATTATTAGTCTTAAATCATTAAGGCGTTTTAAAGGTAAGGTTATCTTGTACGGTATTGATACCGTCAACCGTGTCATTTTTGTGAAAGCACCAATTATCATCCCAATAAAGAGTCTCGAAACTTCATTAATGAGCGAAATTTTATTAGCATCACATTCATAGCTCTAATTATATGATAAGTATCCAAAGTAAGCACATTAATAAAACGAACTAAGCAATTGGCTACTTGACAGTTTTTGAAAAAGTATTGTAAAATGTGTGCCCTTTCATTTTATATACCAATCAATTGGATTTATCTAGATAAAATGTAAATAACCACAGAAAAATAAGATTTTGTGTAACACATTTAAAAAGCGCGTGAAAACGCCAAGTCTTGTCACTGTTGAAATTATGACGTCAACGTCCTAGACAACGAACCGATACGCATAGGAACGACTTAATTTAGATAAACGAAAAATGTTTCAATAAATTCTTAATACGATTAGAGACACAATAATTCATTTTAATCGGTAAAATAATCATTGTTTCGCCACATTAAAATAAATAATTTTCGCCGACAGCTGTCATTTCCGAATTGCAATGGTGGTTTCCGTTTCGGTTCTTTTGTTCCACAGATAAAAAAAGTAAAATTTATTTTGCAAAAATAAGATACTTAGTATGCTTTTAATTAAAAAATAAAAAAGTAAAATTATTACTTAACTAATAAGCTAACGTATCTAACACTTTTCATATTTTATAGTTAACACTGTCAAGTAGCCAATTTTATAAGTGTATTATTAAACCACACGTAACAAAAATATACGACTCTGTCACTGAAACTTTTGCTTGCCATTTCTTCAGACAACTTTAAGTTAGAGCAAAGAGAAGAGGAAAAGACTGACATTCTTTAGTTCACAGTTTATTATTTCGAATTGTTTTTATGTTTTATATTAATTAAACAAGTTTCTCTATTTCAGAATGATTTACCAAGTAAATGTATGTATCAAGCGTAAGTTTCATAGCTAAGTAGGTACTTGTCTGCTAATTTTTCTTTTATTAAGTAAAACACAGCTTGATACGCATGACAACTGGCACCGAAATCACACCCAATAAAATCGTTCAGTCTGTTAGTTCATCTCAAACTACTGGTAATTGCAGTAAGTACCTTCGGAAAATAGAAGTTGAATCGTTGATGCCCTTCACTTAGTGATGTTAAATGCGTCATTAATCGTAAGTAAAGATATTTGAATCGTTTTATTGATCACACTGCTACTCCCTTGCCACTTGTAAGAACGTTAAATAATTCATCGTCATATGTTTTTGAACTTTTTTATGACTTCAACACTAAGTTCGTGACAATATTTTTAATTAACAACCTCATAAATATAAAAACATAGAAGGTGCTATTATTATACTTGATATGTAAATATTTCAAGAAAAAAAAAAGGATTATTTTACTTCTAAAACTCATTAATTAATTACATATTATCATGTTAAATATGAATAAAATTGTGTGAGTCAATTCTGAGTCGAGAAGATAATTATAAATATAATATACACTACCGTTAAGTTTAATTTCACAGTTGATTAATATTGATCCGTTGATAAAATAATCGACTGTTATTTTTCGCTTATTCCATTCGTTCAATGATATGACTACAACCCTACAAATGTCATGTGACACCAGTTCCGCTTTATTTATTTAATGTACAGTCACCGTCATATAGTTCGAGATACTCAGGGTACTCTAATAAATAGACGCAACCAAAAAGTCTATAATATCGGTACAAACAAAGTTTTCTTATTGTTGTCAACAGTTTTGTCGCTCAAAAGGTCGACACACTCAAAATGTCATATATATCGGCTCAGTCAAACTGCCATAAATATGGTTACAGTCTTCCCGCCAATGGTATCCAAACATTGTAAGTGTTCAAAAATATGAAACACATTAGAAAAATAAAGCTTACTGCTATACTTTTTAAATATTATTCTCCTCATCAATTAGTTTCAAAAAATGTAAACACAAAGTGAAAGCGATAGAAACTACTGCTGTCCTTTTCGTTTTAATCCCGACGTCATAGACTTCTCTTTTGTTTTGTAAATAATTTCAGAATTTGTTGCATAGTCATTTACGATATCTGGGGGCACGGCAGTGGGAAGGACCAAGTCAAGCAAAATAAAACCGGCACGGCCTGTACCATCCTTTTCAGGCCATTTTCGATCCCCTATAGCTTCCTAATACTAACTAGACAAAACTAGAAATTTGAATTTTCAGAACGGACGATATGTCTCAAGGTATTTTAAAAAAATATAAGCAATAAACAGCTACAGCTAAATAGATGTTAACTTCAATGATAATGAATATGAGTTATTAGGTATATTTTGTATTTAATTTTACTTGTGTACCTAACTGAAATGAACACATTCCGTATTAACGATAAACTGAGCAGTTCTGATAAAGCTACTTTCGAACGTAACAAAAGACGTAAAAAATCCAAATCCCATAATAAACCTATTTTGGCTATTTAATGATGATTATTTGGTCTCTAATATTGCACTTCATATTGATACGACTGATGGGTAGTTGATGGTTAGTTGACATACACTGACAGATAATAGAATTACATTGAAACACTAAATCTAGTGTGAAAATCCAGCATGAAACCTAAGCAATGGCGTAATGAGGTTTTATGCTGGCGTATTTTTCTAATGTGTTTCATATTTTTGAACACTTAGAACGTTTGGATACCATTGGCGGGAAGACTGTAACCATATTTATGACAGTTTGACTGAGCCGATTTATATGACATTTTAGGTGTGTCGACCTTTTGAGTGACAAAACTGTTGACAACAATAAGAAAACTTTGTGTGTACCGATATTATCGACTTTTTAGTTGCGTCTATTTATTAGAGTACCCTGAGTATCACGAACTATATGACGCTGACTGTACTACATATGTACTTATATACTCAGATCTAGCCAATGAATTTAGCGGATTAAATTAAAAAAATATCTGTCAAAATATACAATGCATGTGCATGACATGACATGCACTGCATGTTTGCAATTTAATTTTTGTGTGTGATTTATATGTACTTACACAATTTTACTTTATTTGTTTTGTCTAACTGGTGCACAATAGCAGTAAAAAATAATACATATTCACATTTATATTTTGATCAATAAACAAACCTACATAAAAATGTACAAACGTACCTACTAAAAATTTGCTTTACTTTGTTCAATTTGTTTGTTTGTAAGAAATGAATTTAGTCCACACTTGATCACTCAATATAGATTTCAAGTTCAAAATGAAATTAAACCAAGACACTAAAATTATTGGTCACAAAGTAATCTTGGTACCTTATGAGCGCCATCATGTCCCAAAGTAAGTTGTAATTATAGGTTACAGGGCTTACTTTAAACTTAATGCAGGGTATATTTTTGGAGGTAATGGAAGGCTTATGTGTAATATGTCGCGGCTTTTTACAACCTTAGTGGAATGTGCATGTTTGTCAAATTGTGGATTACTTTGAATCGGTGGTTAGATGGGCTGACCAAAATAAACTCATTGCAGGTATCATTTGTGGATGAAAAGTAAAGAACTACAAGATCTAACCGCTTCTGAACCGTTAACTCTTGATGAGGAATTTAATATGCAAAGAACTTGGCGTGAAGATGATGATAGTAAGTAATGCATGTTTTTTTATAGCATACAATTGATAGTATTATAATTTCTGACCAGTATTATTATTTTGTTTTTCAGAGTGTACTTTTATAATATTGCATAGAGAAAAATATGAAAACAAACTGAATGAAATAGGTAAGTTAAATAAATTTTATTTTCCAAATGACTTCTTCGTACAATCCATATTGCAATTCAATGCCATTGTTTAGTGTGATCAAATGTACATACTTACACAAAATATTTTTTTCTTTTTTCAGATGCCATGATTGGTGATACAAATATATTTTTGATAGTTAAAGAATTATTAATAGGAGAAATAGAAATAATGATAGCTGAGAAATGGGCTAGAGGCCAGAAACTAGGATGGGAGGCTGTTATATTAATGCTATTGTATGGAATACAACATATTGGAATAAAAGCATATGAAGCAAAAATCTCACTTTCTAATAATGTCAGTATTCAAATGTTTAAAAAGTTAGGATTTCTAGAAAAATCTGTAAGTGAAGTGTTCCAAGAAATTACATTAGAGAAACAAGTTACTGATGTGTGGGAAAAATCTTTACATGAGCAATATAACTTTGAATTACTAAATTACACGAGGTAAAAGTACATTTGTGTATAAAATTATTAACAGAGATCGGAATAGGTAGAGCTATTTTGGTTCATTGACCGCAAACATAGATGTTAATATGGACATGCCCCGGGATTTTGACTACAATCCCGGAATTTATATAAAATCCAAAAATAAATAAATGAAGATAACAAAAAGTAGCTCTTCTTATGTAAACCGCTGCACGCGCGACGTTGTCAAACTTACATTAACGCATCGAATCTCCGAAGTTGCAAAATTCTAATCGCACACGCGCGACGTTGCCACATTTGTAGTACGCACAACACAGCATGTGAGAACAAAAGAAAACAATAGCGGGAATGCGAGGCGCTCCCGCTTAACGAGATTTTGTCTCTTTTTACCGCATTCAAATTTTCTATTAGCAATAAATCGGTAACTCACTCACTTACTTCGGTTCGTAGAGTGCGCTCGCTTGCTTCCTGTTGTGTTTTGTGTGGTGAATCCTGTTTGACCCTGGCTTGTTTATTGGATTCTGGAACCTACTTAATACGACTATTTCGGCGTGCATTTACGGACTTTGATTTGGCCTTGTTGTATTGGATGATTGGATATTTGAAGTTGGTGATCTATTTGGTAAGTTCATTAATTAAATTTCCATTAAATCTAGATTTTCTCAGTGTAGAATGTTTTCTCGTTTGTTATGAAAATCTGTTTTGTCTTACTAAAGAGGGTTTTTGATACAATCACAATAAAGTAGTAATGATTTCAAATGCTACTGAAGAAGCATACTTTTTAAATGGGACGCATTTTTTAAATTACATTAATGGACTATATGGTTAACGATTGAATTTTTAAAGTTATTTTTTCTGGAAATCTTTTATTGGTTTTCTTTTTTAGCTTTAAATTTAATAATTAATGTGTTCATGTGATTGATATGAAAACCTGTATTGTTCTACTAAAGAGCGTTCTTGTACTTCTGGCATAAGCGTTTATAGCATATATATTAAAATGTCTCAATTGCTACTTAAGGAATGAAGAAACGTTTATAATAGGAAGTATCTTTCTTTAACATATTGCATTAACCGACTCCGATTTGGCATTCTTGGCTCGGACGATTGGATATTTGAAGCTATTTTTTCTGGCAATCTTTTTGGGTATGTTGATAGATTTTGATTTTGAGTTAAATTGTTTAAAACTAGATTTCCTCAATGCAAATGTATTCATATTATATAAGATAGTATTGTTTTGCTTAAGAGCTTTTTTCTTTTGATACATTCACGTTCCAGTAGCGTTGGTCTTTAATTGAGTAAATTACTAAATTTTTAATAAATACAATACTTTAATAGGACGTATATCTTTGTAATAGCTTGTAAGGTGAAGGGTAAGCAGAACTAGCGCCACCAATTTATTTCTTTTTGTAACTTCTAAATCAGATCAATTTTCAATAATTGAAAGTCCAAGGGCATCTAATATTTATCAAATCTCTATATACCATTTTTCATTTTGTAGTTTGCCCACAAAACAGGTTCACGCCTAAAGTAGTCACTTTGGACAGAAAACCATTTTGTGAGCAAATTACAGAACATAAAGTTGTGTACAGCGATTCAATAAATATTAAAGGTGTTTTTCTAGCACCTTACGCTTTGAATTGTTGAAAATTGATTTGATTTAGAAGTTATACAAGAAATCAATTGGTGGCGCTAGGTCTGCATTACCTTCGCCTTAACGAACTCTGAGTTGGCATTCTTAGCTTTGACGATTGCATGTTTAAAGTTATTTTGTCAGGAGATCTTTTGGGTATATTTATAGATTTCAATTTTGAGTTAAATTGGTCAAAACTAGATTTTTCCAACGCGAATTTAAATGTATTCTTATTTTTTTAGGAACATCTACAGAATTGTTCTACTAAATAATGCTATTTCATCCTTGTGAACAATAATTTTCTACTTGTATTTTTCCTAAATATTCAATGTGTTTAAACCACTGTCTATATTTTTTTAGGTATACTACTCAGATATGAGTTCAATCAAGGCTGAAACAGTTCAAAAGTGGATATGCAATTATCCTGAGCTGATTTACGACCCCGCTAGCCGTACAATATACTGCAGCAAGTGTGAAAGCCACATATCAACCAAGAAATCAAATGTAAAAAGGCATATTGAAGGCGCAGTACATCAAGGAACCTATAAACTGCCTCAAGAGGATTTTTACTTTGACCTCATACAGTTTTTAATTATATGCAACATTCCATGGTCACAAATGAAAAATCCTGCGTTCAAGGACTTTTTCCAAAAATATATGTGCTGTGATTCTTGTTGCAAGTGCACTAATAAGAAAATGCCTGACGAATCACTATTACGAAAAATTTATTTGGACAAGTTTTATAAAAATAAGATTACATCAATTTATCAAACCGTCAAAGACGAGAAATTGTGGATATCGCTGGATGAGACAACAGACTTTTTAGGTCGTTACATTGTTCATTTTTTAGTAAAACCCTTAAATGGGAACTTTTCAGGTCGGCCCTATTTGATTGCATGTAAAATGCTTGAGGTAGTGAACGGAAATACTATAGCAAATTTTGCTATCGCGTGTTTGGAAAATCTATGGCAAAACTCGTTCGAAATAAAAGTTGACAATGTCTTGGTGTTATGTACTGACAGTGTAGCATATATGTTAGCTGCGGGTCGTAAATTAAAGAATTATTTACCGCAATTAAAACATGTGACCTGTTTGGCACACGCTCTTCATCGCGTATCTGAGCAAATACGGGCAGAGTACCATGAAATAGACATGTTGATAGCAAATGTAAAGAAAATATTTTTAAAAGCCCCAAGCCGAGTTAAAATTTTGAAAGCATTGTATCCCAATTTACCTCTGCCTCCACAACCAGTCATAACTAGGTGGGGCACTTGGCTGGAGGCGGCATCGTACTACTCAAAGTATTTTCATAAAATTAAAGATGTTTTGTCTCATTTACGCAGCTCTGATTCAATGGCAATCCGAAACGCGAAAATTATATTAGAAAAAGAACATATACAAGAGCAGTTAAAATACATAGAAGAATATTTTATGGTCATTCCATTTTCAGTAAAAGAATTGCAAAAACAAAATATAATAATTACTGAATCGCTATTAGCTTTTGACCAAGTCAGAGCTGTAATAAATGAGTGTAATTCGAATAAAATAAAAGACAAAATTGAAAATGTCATGAAAAGAAATCCGGATCTTGATACAATTAGAGAATATAGTGAAAAATTATCGAGTAATGAAATAAATAACGAATTTTTGCCTTACGAATTAGCGCCGTTAGCCTCCACAGATGTTGAACGCTCATTTTCTACTTATAAGTGGATATTAGATGTCAAAAGAAATAGATTAAAATTAGAAAACATAGAAAAAATTATTGTTATTTATTTCAATTACTCGGGCCATGGTCAAACTTTCAGTGAAGCCGAAGATGAAAACGAGGAATCGACAAATGAATAAACTTGTAGTTCACACCAGCCAGTTCCTAGTTAGTTTCCGTAAGTTGTACGCGTACGGGTACGCGAGTAAGTATATGAAAAATAAATTATAATATTTTTTATTTCCGGGATTTATTTATTAAATTTTTCATTCAAAAATCTCCACGAAATACTCATAGTTGTTATACGTCTGCGGCTTGGCTGAAAGACGAGCCTCAAAAAGGTTTATTAATGTTTTTTTTTCATAATATATGTGTTTAATTTTTAAAGTTTGTAATTGTGTTAGTTTTTATGAATAAGTTCGTTAGCCTGATGTTTGTTTCTCGTATGTAAGTACAACATTATTGTTATAGAAAAATAAAAATGTTTTTTTAAGAACACAATTTCTTTTTATTTCACTAATCCCAAACCCGTGAATCTTTAAGTTATTAAAACACATTGGTAGCCCGTTGAGCGCTCAGACTTTGTCGAAAGAATCGCCCGGTCGAATTCGTTTCATAGGATAATACAACGAATTCCACTAATTGATTGTTTCAGTGAGGTTGCGCGACAAATTGTGTTTTCATCTTTATATCTCATTATCAACCTTGCGCGGTGTGGCTTAACTTCCTAAGAAGTAAGCAGCTGTTTATAAAGTAATTTCCAACTCAAATAAAATTCCGGGATCAATTTTTAAAATCCGGGACTTCGAGCATGTCCACATTATTACAACATATCACAAGTACCAAAAATAGCTCTACCTATTCCGATCTCTGATTATTAAGCTATATTTTTTTAAAAGTCAAATTATAATTTAAATTTATGTAACAATATAATGAAACATGACCTTGATAGTTTGAATTATTTAAGACAAGCAGCATGTTGTAACAAAAAGTAATAAGTCCCATCCAAAATCCCACAATATACATATGGGGTACACACCTGTAGATATATTAATCCTCTATGTAAACAAAAATTTCTATTATTTTTTAATTAGACCAAATATTTAAAATAATGTTTGTAATTTATTCTTTAGTGATTTTGCTTGGTGGGAAGGCATGCTAACCCGGATTAACAGGCCTAGCATACGCCACGCATGCTAACTCAGATTAACAGGCCTAGCATACGCCACGCATGCTAACCCAGATTAACAGGCCTAGCATACGCCACGCGACTAAATTTTATCGAGTTCTTATCAAACGTCAAAATCGATTGAAGTCAGTGCGTCAGCTGCTGATTGGCAGAAAATACGAGTGCTATTACCCAATCAACAGTATCAAAACTTGTCGTCATGCGAGAAATTTGACGTATTATTGCGCATGGTAGGCCTGTAAGCAGTGGCGTAGCGTAGTGGGGGCGGCAGGGGCGGATCCAGACGACACTAAATATAATCTAGACTACGCATCTGTCGAAATTGACGAGCAGGATTTCAAGCTGGAACGACTTCGACTACGGACTTTCGTTGCTGCTACAGGTAACGAAAATAAATAACTTAATGCAGACTCACTTGAATTATTAAAATTTATTGTGGAGTCCAAGCTGGAAGATGCTCTGCCCAATATTTTAATAATGCTACGAATATTTTTCACAGTTGCCATAAGCAATGCCAGCTGTGAGAGAAGTTTTTCAAAATTGAAGTTGATTAAAAATTATTTAAGATCAACCATGAGTACTTTAAGACTAACTAATTTGACTATCTTGTCTATTGAGCAAGAAATGTGTGATGCTATAGACATTGATGGTGCAATTAAAGACTTTGCTCTTAAAAAAAGTAGACGTATAAATTTACTTTGAAGTCTACTTTTTTTAAGAGCAAAGTCTTTTATTATAATAGTATTGTTCTAATTTTTAATTAAAAATTTATTTGCGTTTTATATTCAATTCTCCAATTATTTAATTTTGTCAATCTGACGATCGACAGCTGTACCTAATCTGCGGTGATAGGTATTGTACAGTCGAGCTCACATCAAGCTATACACTCGCAGTTCAAGTTTCGATCTTATGCGTTTGTTAATAAGAATGGTGCAAAGTCCAAAGTGTATAATTTATCAATGTATAATAAAGATGATTGTAAAACTTAGATAAACTTTTTTATTTAAATGTATGTTATGTAATGTATAGTATACATTAAATTGAAATATCTAAATAAGAGGGCGGCAAAATTGTCATCCGCCCCGGGCGGCCGACACCCACGCTACGCCGCTGCCTGTAAGATGTAGTAGGCGCTTTAAATTATCTATATATATATAAAAATGAAACCCGTTTCCCGTTGTCACGCCCATAACATGAAAACGGCTTGACCGATTTGGCTGATTTTTTTGTAATTTTCTAATACTTTGTACAAGGTTCTTACGGAAAAAGATATTAAGAAAATCTCTCAGAAAGATTGAAAAATATACATTTAATTTTGTATATTTTTAAAAAACGCGCGTAACGAAATATCGTCATTCACAGCCATAGACCATATAAAGAGCATCGTTTGTTCGGAAACGTGGTTACATAATTAAATTCTATGGCACTTATAAAGTAGCTAAGGCGGTACGAAATTCGCTAGTACATAATAAGAAAAGAGTTTAAACGTATCGCTAATAAATTACTGAACTGTATGCTTTGAATTTATTATTTTATGGATTATACTTGTTAAAAATAAGACTTAATAAAAACATAAGAGGAAATAGGAATATAAGGTCGAATTAATTTTTGGTTGTTCGGTTCCAAGCCACTGCGGACAACATTATACATATGTTTTTTAGAGTTGGTAACCCTAACTACCTGTTTCTTGTCAAAAGCAAACGTCAGACCAGACGTCACGACGATTCACTACGATTAGTTTGCACGCACTACCAACAGGCGAAAATTTTCTGTCGCGCTGTTATTTCATCCACACTAGCGAAAAATACATAAGAGTAGCACTACCCTATCTCTTTCTATATCTGCCTTCTCCCTTGTTCACCGTTCATTCATAACTGCAAGATTGACATTTGATTTAATTACATTGATAAATTTTCCAAACATGGCGGAGCAAATTTGTAAATATTCTAAATTTGGTTATAAATTTAGATAGACAATTGAATTTTACATTAATTCCCAATTGTAATTGACCTCAATATATAATAATGACAACTTTCTAACCGTAAAATGTGTAACATAGTAAAATGTGAAAGTGAAAGTACATAGTGAAGATAACCTATGAAGATAACAAACAACCTCTTTTTTGTTGAAAATCGTAAGTATTCCATTGAAAGTATAATACAATTTATGAGATATTAAGTGTATGTGCCTTGTGATATAAGTTTTTCTAAAAATCTATGTTATAACTTGATTATTTTTACTGGGAATTAACCTAACCTAACCAACTTTTAAACAAGACATGATTTAATTTTACAATATTAAAACACACTCAATACTACGTTATAGACGTATTCAATGTTCTTGATGCAGAGTTTCTACCATCTTCTGTACTTGAGATACTGTTTTGACTTGTAACTGTTTTTAAAGACGATGTTATTTCCATGAAGGAATGTTCACATAGAAGAATCAATAGTAATTTTTCTTGATACATTTTCAGCATAAAACTTGCAAATCTTGGGTTGAAGAAGCTGGCACTGGCAATAAAATAAATTGAAATAAAATTTTAGAGGAACAGCTATTGGAGATTTGTACAACTTGAAGAATAAATAAAATACCATTCCATCAAGAAGGGAAATAAGGTAATGTATTGTATTTATTTAACATTTAGTTTTCAGTAATTTGGACAAAACAAACATCACAGTTTCATTTAAGATAGGTGTTGCAAAAACAATTTTACCAACTACGTTGGTAGATTTTTACTTGTCCCTTCACATGTGCCATCAAAATAATGTCAGACTTTATATATATATTCATTGTTGGGAAGTTACACTTTTACATAGAGATATTAGAAAACTACCCAAGCGAAGCCGGGGGCTTGTATCCCTGTTTTTACAGTTTACTCTTATTTTTCGCTCCTACAAGTTGCAGCATGATATTAGATAGCTTAAAGCCTTTCTCCATAAATAGACTATCTAACACATAAATAATTTTCCTATACACACCAGTAGCTCCTGAGATTACGGTGTTCAAACAAACTCTTCAGCTTTACAATATTTTTAATTTCATAAATTTTTTCTTTTTATGTTTCAGTAATTGGGGAAAGAGCATAAGTGTTCAATGGCTCAAAATCTACATAAAACAATAACTTGGAGAGTTCCAGATTGAAAAATCTATAAATTAACTTATTATGATAACTACTTTAATATTTAATGATAGTTGATGAAAATCCCAATGGGATTCTTATAATACCTGCGACTTTGTTGTTTATTTATATCCAATATGTTATTTTAGTAGCTAATCTGTCTAGCTATCAACTGTTTTCAAAATCCATTCATTAGTTGTCATATGAAAGAGTACCAAACATTTTTTAACAGATACTTTTAATATCAAGATATATGTTGGATATTTTGCAATTTTGTTAAAATTAACTTGCCAATTATTACTAACATGGATGTAAAGTAATATATAATTTGTGCTAATTATCTTTGATTGCTTTTGTGAAGATTATTTACATAAACAAGTAGTAGTGATAAGATAACTTCTATTTTAAAAAACTAAAGTGATGTTTAAAATATTTACACATATTGGACTTATTAAAGATTAGCTGAAGTAAAGAATTAAATTCAAGAGAATGAATTATTAATTACAATGGAATATTTATTCTTTATGACGTCAACTGTTATGTAAACTAAACATACTCGTATTTAATAATAAATTATCCAAAAATCATTTTTTCAATAGTAAAAATATTTTGGATAGTTTCAAATATTTCATAGATAGTTTTACAACTTAATTCATTTAAAGCTAATTTTGTTATAAATTTGTTCATTGTTCTAGCTGTACATTTATTATAGGTAGGTGTAAGTCTAATAAATCAGTGCAAGTAATTATTATTTCCAAACGGCACACTGGAAAATGTTTTTATGTTTATAATTTACTTTTTTAAGTGTTGATGTATCTATAATTACTGTATTATATTAGTCAGTTGTACTTTATTATAAAGTTTTCCAAAAACTCTTGAGAATCGCTGTTGTATTAATTTAATTTAATAATTTAAATCACGATGTCACTAGGAAGTGTTATTAAGAGCAATTGTATTATAGGAATAAAAGCAATAAACGTTTTATTTCAGAACTGATTGGTGTTTTAATTTACTTTTATTATCTTTAAACTTAAGAAGATTTCCGTTTAGAAACCGTACTTTTTTTCGATAAACGTCGGTTATATACTTCACTATTTTCCCGATAACCGGAATTAACCGGTATATGTATAAATTACTATTAAATACATCACTACAAGTTTATGACGTCATCACAGCCAATCAAATTTGAGTTGGTGAGACCCATGGGAGTACCCTATTTAAGTACTGGTAAGTGCGGTAGAGATGGGTAATGTGCTACGTCACAGTGTTCAAAAAAATCTCATTATTCTCATACATGGAAATTACTTATTTAGAGCTGGCAATCCTGAAAATTGCTGGAAGAAGACAGGCAAAAATGACATGTCGCAACGAAACAGACCAAATGTATGAAGTTGGTCGTCTGGTTCATTATTGGTCTGTGTTAGTTTGGATCTTTGGATTGTTGTTTCGGTAATTCTTGTCGTAGTTCCTTCTATTTCTAATCGTTCTCGATAACTTTTCTAAAATGTTGAGAAGATTGTCTTGTTTGTTTCTAATCATTATAACTCAAAGCTTATGTAGTCAAGATGTTGATATAAAATCGGAAGAAGATGTGGGAGTGAAATACGCTAATAGATGCGAAGTTTGCAAAATCCTTGCTACAGAACTGCAAAATCGACTGGAAGAAACCGGCAAAGTTCACGATGTTATTGAAATTGGATATTCACTGGATGATGTCCAACCAAAGAAAAGAACGAAATACCAAAAATCGGAGCTCCGACTCATAGAATCTCTGGAAGGTGTGTGCGACAAAATATTAGAATACAATATTCACAAGGAACGGAAAGATAGCACAAGGTTTGCAAAAGGAATGAGTGAAACTTTCAGAACTTTGCATGGTTTAGTTGATAAAGGTGTGAAAGTAGAGCTAGGAATCCCTTTGGAACTGTGGGACAAACCTTCAGCTGAAATAACCAATATGAAGACACAGTGTGAGAGCCTGTTGGAGGAAAATGAAGGTGCTGTGGAGGATTGGTACTGGAATCATCAAGGTGATACAGAGCTTAAAACTCATTTATGTACTAAACATGCACTGAGAGGAGGAGATGACTCATGCCTGAATGAGATCCTTCCTAATAGTGGTGATAAGGGTGAGCGTGGTGCTAAAACAGAATTGTGAGACTATGATTATGATTCAGACGATTATAGAATGCAGTGATTTGCAACTATTTTGTATGTTTTTATTATTTTGTAAGGATCTCTTAATTAATATTTTTAGAGTGGATTTGTTATTTTGAGCCTTCAAATCCCAAATACTTATTGGCACATCAAGCAACAACTTCCTAATTTTCTGTTGTCTCTAAGTTTTAGAAGGGTTAATATTATAGTTAGTTTATATGTAGGTAATTATTAATGTTGTAATGAATAAGTTAAATAGTTAACCAATCTTTGACTATGTATAAAATTTACTAAAGTGAATGCATAGAAATCTGGTAATTAAAGCTGGGAAAGGCAGTTTTGATCTTCTTAGTACAAATAGAAATGTAGTTAAAGCACTATACCTTGGTCTCCAGTGCTGTGAGACAGTATATTAGGTGTTATAATCTGAGAAACTATGCATCTGTTTTTAAAATAACTTTGTCTAACACTAATCTTAAGTTATGGAGAAGTCCTTAGTTACCATAACTTCATAAGTTGGACTTATCATATATTAAAACATTTGAAAATTAGAACTTTACCTGACTTTTCTACACAAGTCAAACTTTGTAAATTTTATTTTCTTTTACCTTAGTTTATCAAGAAATTATAGATATACAGGCAACTTTTATAACTGGTTATTAGATTATGTTCTTTTAAATCAAAAGCTTTTTCTTATTTTATTGTAAAAACCCATAAAAATTTAAAAAAATATATGTTAATTTTTTTTATTTAATCAAATAAGGTTACCTCAAATGAAATAAGGTGAAAATTTATGTAGGTATTTAATAAAAATTATTTATTTAATGTTTTTGATTTTGAATTTAAACATTTTAACCTAATAACTGCCAACTACTTCTATACAAGTTCAGGATTTTCGTGCCGTGAACGCCACTACTTCTATAGAAGTTACTCATTGTACCTACTTTAATTAAATACCTTTACGGTGCATTAAACATTTGTTTCTCTTGTAATTTTGTAAGATGGACAGGATTGAAGCCCATTTTTGTTATTTCGCCAGAAGAAACAGGCTTTATAGTGTTTTAAAACAGATAAAAACAAAAACGCCTGAAATATTTTGATGTCCCATACGCCAACGACTTCATATCAAGTAGGCTAGTGATGTGACGCGATAGTTGCATTCATTACAATCCTACATGTTTACTTTGTTTTGTTCCATACAAATATTCATAGATTTTATGATTGACAATTAATTCCGGTCTAAAAATAACGTATTACTTAATAAATATTAAAATTAATTTATTTCACGAAGATCCTTACTAATATTATGAATCAGAAAGTGAGCTTGTTTATTTGTTCCGCTTTCACGACATAACTACTGAACCGATTGCTTTTAAATTTTGCAGACGTATAGTTAGAAGTCCGGATTAAATAATATGTTACTTTTTATCCCGAAAAAAACTGATATTCCCGAGGGAAAACAAAAATATAGTTTGCTTGATGGATGGATTGGAGATGGCGCTGTATGGCGTTTTGATTAAGGTAAAATATTGTAAACGAATATAAACATGTAAATGTAGAAGCTAAACGATAATGAATCCCCGAAAATGAGGAATTCCCGAGGGATGACGTACAATTTGTTTTATCGTCTAAACTGACTTTTACATCTACTTAGCTATTTAATATAGTGTACCATTCAGTTTTTGTTTAACAACTAATCGTATCCAGTGTTACATCGCGCTTCTTAGATTTTTCCGTGGAAATGAGAAGTTTTCTTATAGTTGTGATTTATACCGCAATATAACCGAATTCCACGCGGGTGAAGCCGCGGGCGGAAGCTAGTTAATTTATTATTAATTTATTTAGGATTTTCGATATTGCAGCACCCATCTCTACGCAATGACAAGATTTCAGTGCTACGAGCGCCACCAACTTCAATGCAAGTAAACCTGTGACGTCGTAAGCGTACAGGTGTCAAGGTCATTGTGTCATAGTGCCGGCCATTACAAACCTGCGCTCGTCTGTTTTTTTTTTCATACAATAATCATTAAATATAATTATCGAAAATATAAAAAGTAAAATATCGAAAGGTAAACTTACACAAACTATAAAAAGTTATAAAATATACGAATAATAACTGACCATTCATTTTTTTGTCTTACTTTTCACCGTAACATACTTGTTATGATTTATTACTACCGTACAAGAGCCGTCTTTTCTTGATTCAAATCGTCTAGAGAGATAGAGAGAGATTCACTCAAGGTGAAGAAAGAAAAGCATAGACAACACTTCTATTTGAGATAATTATCTTGCCACGAGCGCCCACGACTTGATATGAAGTCAACGGACTACGTTATAAAATGAATAGTGAAGTGCCTTTTATAATAAATGTGTTGCAAGATTATGCATGTATTTTTGTCTATGATAATAGATACTCGTTTTTCTTACTAAAAATGTTCATAAAATAAAACAAATTACTATTATAATGTATCAGGGTTTATTTATATTTGCAAAATTTAAAAATAAATCTTGATTTAGACATCAATTTTTTTATCGATATGACGTTATGCCACATCCTTGCTTTCGTACTATAGATACTGTTATACATTTATACGTTGGCGTACAGCGGGCCACTACGTTTAAGATAGCTGGGCTGGGTAAAGGTTAAATACTGAATTTTAAATACCTGTGCTGAACTGTATTTAATATTGCAAACCAAGGGGCAAATGTCATAAAGTCCCCCAAATAAAATGAGGGCTGGACCTAGACAAAAGTACTGTGGAATACCCAAAATAGAACTATGTGACCAAGTAAAGCAATGCAGACACTTGAGAGCGCTTGAAAGTGACAGTTGCGCGCAGTTGATGGGCATAGTATTTACCCAGATGCATCTTTTAACACTGAGTCACATTCTTAATTCAAGTCATTCCCGAGGTATTATTTTACAAAAATTTGTAAAATATCTCATTGTTATACCTGCTTACAGTCATTATCTGTAACTGGTTTATAGAAAGGAATTATGATGAAATATATGTGGTTTCATCAACTGGCCATTGTAATACTATTCAGGTTTTTATCACCCTTTTTCTTAGTTTTGGTTTTAGTGGGTTTTAGAGTTACCCCTGTGACCAAGCGAGTTATAATTTACCAAGCTAGTAGATAAAGGTATGTGCCTTATTTTATTAGGCCATCCCTGAAGTTGATGTTTCTCATAAATGCGTATTAATTTGTTAATGTTTAAAAAAATATATCAATGCTTCCTATACCATAGGACAACTACAGTGAAAACAAAAATCTTAATGCACACGTCAACACAGTGACATATTAACACCGGAAACTTTTTATCATAAAACGGTTCCGTTTTAGTGGATAAAATACATGTTTTGGCGGACTGTTTATATTGTTACGCGCCACGATTAACGTTTTTAGTAACCAGCGCCATCTAGTGTGGAAAGGCGGGACTACAGAGAGTCGAGACGCGTACGCCAGAATTTACTAGAACAATGACCTTGACCGAGCGTACGGCCGTTCAAGGCCGCACTGCGCGCGAATGTTCCGAATGTTTCTGCGTTGGAAGGTTCGGGAACGGCCGCGGCAATATAAAAGGCCGGGATTCACCGCGACCGGGACAGTATTGAATTAGCGATACAAGTGATTACTTCGAAAGCGATTTTGAAGTGCGACTTGGGAGCGATTGTTGTTTTAATTAGTGCGTTTTAAGGTTGTAATTAGTGGCGTTCAATTAAAGTGTGACTTTTGGTAATTTTTATCGGCTGTTTTTATTGTCACGAACCCGAAGCTCGTAACAATTGGTGTCAGAACTGGGATTTAAATTATGCCGATTTTACCTAAAGACGACACGGAGGGTATCCGTACCCGGAGTCAACGCCAACTGGAGACGGACCAGAGACGTTTTGGTGGAGCTTTGCCACAGGAGTCGGAGAGCCAGTTATTAACCACGGAGGCTGGCCCGTCCACAGAAACACCAGCAGCATCGGCAGCACCAGACCTTGCTGCCCTGATGATGATGCTGCAGGAGCAGTCTCGTCGGCTGGAAGAACAGCTTAAACGGGACAAAGAGGAACAGGCTCGCCGACAGGAGGAACAGGCTCGCCGACAGGAGGAACAGGCTCGCCGACAGGAGGAACAGGCTCGTCGGTTGGAAGAACAGCTTAAGCGGGACAAGGAGGAACAGGCTCGCCGCCAGGAGGAACAGGCTCGTCGATTGGAAGAACAGCTTCAGCGGGACAAGGAGGAACAGGCTCGCAGCCAGGAGGAACAGGCTCGCCGCCAAGATGAGCAGATGCTTCTTTTGAAGGACCTTCACGCTACTTTCGGGAAAGACATAAAGGAGGTGAAGGATAAGGTTGCTCAAGATGACAACCGCCTGTTGGAAGCTGAAATACGGATCGACCAAGTCAATAATCGGGTTGACTACGTAGTGGCTGATGTGAAGAAGACCGTGATGGCAGACGTTAAGAAAACGCTGGATTGTCTTAAACTTGGAGAAGCAATTGCAGCTCCCGTAGCTACAACACCTTCGCTACGTGGATTCAAAGTGCCACCGTTTGACGGAACTTCTTCCTGGTCGGCCTACAAAATTCAATTTGACGCAGTCATGAAAGCGAACGGCTGGGATAAAAATCAGGCCATGACTGCCCTCACCCTAGGCCTTCGTGACCAGGCCTTATCTGTCTTGGAAGCTCTCGGTAAGGAAGTAACTTACGAGCAGCTACTTGAGGCATTGGAGGCTCGATATGGCGACGCTCACCTGGAACACGTGTTTCGCGCACAGCTCAGGGACCGCGTGCAACGCAGTAGCGAAAACCTGCAGCAGTGGGCCCTTGAAGTGGAGAAGCTGGTGCGTAAAGCTTACCAGTCCGTACCAGCGCTTATTGATGGGAACCTGGTGCAGGTGTTCATCGACGGCATCCGCGATATTGAAGTTAGGGCTGCTGTGAGGCTCGGGCACCACGAGACGCTAAAGGATGCCTTGGCCCATGCCCTGGAAGTGGAAGCTGTGCGGCAAGATCATCGTTCCCATCGCGTCAGGGAGGTTGCTTCAGTTCGCGACCGCAATAAAAGCTACAGCCCTAGGTGCTACGGCTGCGGGGAAAGGGGCCACCTTCGATCCAGTTGCCCTAAGCGAACTGCCGAAGTAGAAGACGGCAGTCCAGCTAAGAGCACCGCCCAGCACCAGCAGCAGGGAAACGAGTAATAGCCAGGACTGCGGGGCGGGTGCTGGCTGAGGTTCAAAGAGCCCCAAGGGTTTCGATCAAACAAACCCAAGACGGGAACAGCCTAGTCATCCAGGGCGAGGTGAACGGAACGCCGTGTAAGCTGACTATAGACACTGGAGCCTCTCGCACGGTTGTCAGTTCCCAAATTATGAGACGGTCCCTTGGGGACTCTGCATACAACCGAGAACACATTAATTTGGTAACAGCCACCGGTCAGCGCATACCCGTCCATGGAGAGAAGAAGATGGGGCTGAAGCTAGGCAACAGAACCTACCTGCATAATGTCATTGTGGCGGATATAATGGACGATTGCATCCTGGGCCTTGACTTTATGAGGAAGAATAGTTGCGAAATTGACGTCAAGCAAGGTGTTCTGAAATGTGGACAAGAGGAACTTTTCGTTGAAGGCGCGTTACCAGGGAATGTATACAGGCTTAAAAAGATTGTTCTTCCGCCGAGATCTGAAACGATTGTGCCGGTTAGTCTTCCTCGGAATCCTGGGCAAACTCAACGTTGTGTACTTGTGGAAAGGGTAGAAAATGACCTTCCATGGAAAGTGGCACGCACTTTGGTTAGAGCCACCGACATCTCAGGGGTACGTGTGCTGAACCTTTGTGACCAGGAACAGGTTATAGAAAAAGGCACACTAGTTGGTACTTGCGAGGAAGTGGATTGGTTGCGTCGATGCCAACATCAATCGACCGGGACCGTCAGCAAAGATACACAAACGAGAGTGACCACACTTTTAGAAGACTGCCGCAGCGCTCTGTCCCAAAATGAAATGGTCAAGGCGAAACAAATGTTGCTCAAGTATGCCAACGTTTTCTCGTCAAACGATGCTGACATCGGAAGGACTGGCTTAGTTCAACACAAAATTAACACAGGAGAAGAATTGCCTATCCGTCAGCGGCCAAGGAGATTGCCCGTAGCACGTGAAAAGGACGTGGAAACCATGATTGAGGGAATGGTGAAGGATGGTGTTATTGAACCTTCATCTAGTCCATGGTGTTCACCTGTAGTGCTGGTAAGAAAGAAAGACGGTAGCATGAGGTTTTGTGTTGACTATCGTCGTCTGAACGACGTTACAAAGAAAGACAGCTATCCTTTGCCAAGAATTGATGACACGCTGGACATGCTTACTGGAGTAAAGTGGTTTAGCACGCTAGATTTAAAAAGTGGTTACTGGCAAGTTGAAATTGATCCTAAAGACAAGGAGAAGACTGCATTCTCGACAGGAAAGGGTCTGTGGCAATTCAAAGTCATGCCGTTTGGATTGTGCAACGCTCCGGCAACGTTTGAAAGGTTGATGGAACTTGTACTTACCGGTCTGATTGGCGATGCCTGTCTAGTCTACTTGGATGACATAATCATCGTAGGCCGTACGTTTGAAGAACATCTTCTAAATCTGGAACGCGTGCTCATGAAGATCCAGAGTGCCAACCTCAAGTTAAGCCCGAAGAAGTGTTCACTATTCAAACGGCAAGTTAGCTTTTTGGGATATGTAGTGTCTGAAGAAGGTATCAGCACGGATCCAGAGAAAATCGCTGCTGTAAAGGATTGGCCAATCCCAAAAGACAAGACGCAGGTCAGAGCATTCCTTGGTTTGTGTTCCTACTATCGGCGTTTTGTTAAGAACTTTGCAGATATAGCAAAACCCCTGCATAAGCTAACGGAGGAGAAGCGACAATTCTGCTGGGATGGAAGTTGTGACATCGCATTCCAGGAGCTAAAGGACCGTCTGTGCAAAACACCTATTTTGGGATACCCTGATGTGAGCAAGGAATTCATAGTTGACACAGACGCCAGTGACATAGGACTTGGCGGTGTATTATCCCAGCGGAATGGCGATCAAGAAATTGTGATAGCTTACTTCAGCAAGTCTTTGTCGAAACCTGAAAGGAACTATTGTGTTACGAGACGAGAACTGCTTGCTGTGGTAAAGTCGTTGCAGCACTTTAGCAAATATCTTCTGGGGCGGAAATTCCACATACGAACTGACCATGCTGCACTGAAATGGCTTTTGCAGTTCAAGAATCCGGAAGGACAAGTTGCGAGATGGATTGAATTACTGCAGGAATACGACTTTGTGGTGGAACATCGCAGCGGAAAATCTCATGGTAACGCAGATGCATTGTCAAGAAGACCTTGTCCTGAAGACTGCAAGCATTGTACCAGGCAAGAAAGTAAAGAAGTTGTTCCTGTGAGGATGCTCAAGACAGACCTTAGCAACGAGTGGAAGGAAAGCCTACAACGTGCACAGCAGGAGGATGCGGACATCAAGCCGATTCTGGAGTGGATGAAGGCCGGAGTTCCTAAGCCTAGGTGGAGCGACGTCTCAGCGATGAGTTCGATCACAAAGAGCTATTGGGCCCAATGGGACAGCTTGGTGATTCAGGATGGAGTTCTGTGCCGTAGATGGGAAAATGCTCGTGGAGACAGCTGTCATCTGCAAATGGTTGTCCCCAAAGGTCAAGTACCGGATGTTCTACAGCTGTACCATAATGGTTGTTCAGGAGGTCATCTGGGAGTAAAACGGACACTACTAAAGATACGAGAACGGTTCTACTGGGTCTACTGTCGGGACGATGTCGAGGACTGGTGTCGCAAATGTACAAGTTGTGCGGCTGTAAAGGGACCTCAGACTCGTAGTAGAGGTGCATTGAAGCTGTACAATGTGGGCGCACCATGGGAGAGGATAGCCCTTGACGTTGCGGGGCCGTTCCCGGAAAGTGAAAGTGGTAACAAATATTTCATGGTTGTGATGGATTACTTCACTAAGTGGCCGGAAGTCTTCGCCATTCCAAATCAAGAGGCCTCGACAGTTGCTGATAAGTTAGTTTATGAAGTCTTCTGTCGTTTTGGAGTTCCCTTGGAAATCCACAGTGATCAAGGAAGGAATTTTGAGTCCCAAATATTCCAGGAAACTTGTCGAGTTATGGGAACTCATAAAACAAGAACAACTTCTTACCACCCACAGTCGGATGGAATGGTGGAACGATTTAATCAGACACTAGAGAGGTACTTGGCAAAAGTTGTGGAAAATCGGCAACGAGATTGGGACAAGCACATACAACCATTTTTGCTGTCATATCGTAGCGCTGTTCACGAAAGTACATCGGTAACACCAGCGTTCGCAAACTTTGGAAGAGAACTACGACTGCCTGCAGACATGATCACCGGAATACCACCTGATTCCCCATGCAGTATAACAGATTATGCAAATAACTTACGGAACAAGATGAATGACATTTGTGAGCACGTGAGACAATCGGGCCAGCAAATGTCTGAAAGAATGAAAACCCGCTATGACCGCAAAATGAACAGTAAAGAGTTTGACGAAGGTTCACTAGTGTGGTTGCACAATCCAATCCGCAGCAAGGGGAAATCTCCTAAGCTTCAGGCGAAATGGGAAGGGCCGTATCGAATTGTGACTAAGATCAATGACGTAACCTACCGGATACAAAAAGGTGCGAGGGGTACTCCTAAGATCGTCCATGTGGATCGATTGGCGCGTTATTATGGAGCCGAAAATGCTCGGGACGAGCATGTCTTAGGAGGGGGCAGTGTTACGCGCCACGATTAACGTTCTTAGTAACCAGCGCCATCTAGTGTGGAAAGGCGGGACTACAGAGAGTCGAGACGCGTACGCCAGAATTTACTAGAACAATGACCTTGACCGAGCGTACGGCCGTTCAAGGCCGCACTGCGCGCGAATGTTCCGGATGTTTCTGCGTTGGAAGGTTCGGGAACGGCCGCGGCAATATAAAAGGCCGGGATTCACCGCGACCGGGACAGTATTGAATTAGCGATACAAGTGATTACTTCGAAAGCGATTTTGAAGTGCGACTTGGGAGCGATTGTTGTTTTAATTAGTGCGTTTTAAGGTTGTAATTAGTGGCGTTCAATTAAAGTGTGACTTTTGGTAATTTTTATCGGCTGTTTTTATTGTCACGAACCCGAAGCTCGTAACAATATTTTTTTAAAATATAATTTCCGTTAACGTTTTTGACGATTTTTAGTTAGTTTTTATTTAAACTTGGTAAAAATAAATAAAAAACAAGTTTATGTAAATAATAAGCACCTTTTTAATCAACTGTCAAAAAGTATTATATAAATAATATCTATGCAACAGTTTATCTGCACCTAATATCTTACATTGTGGTATATCGCGGTGCCGACATAATTGCAGACATTCTGCAAACTCTTAATTTTCACAGACAAAAATATTTACTTAAAAACATAAATAACGCATTATAAATTAAAACTAATAGGATTAAATACATTCACTCGGCAGCACGCATACAAAATTTTGAAGTGAAACTACATACAATAATTTAGCTCACCGCTGTCATCAACTCGAGACTTACGCGAGCTTCGATGTTAATAATGGACAATTTACATAGTACTAAAATACTATGTAGATAATTCATTGTTAATATCTACAAAATAGATTAAACGCTAGTTTGAGAGTGCCTAAAGATATGGGCTAGTGTCCTGGTACTCGTCATCGCTGTCGTCGGACCCGTCGTCCGTCAGCTGGCGCTGTGCGGCCGCTTCCGCGTCCCCAGAAAGCGATGCATCTGCAACAAAACAAAACCTCAGTTATTACTTGAGTACTATTCGTTGTTAGAACAGGAGTAATTGACATAAGCAACTAATGGACGGATTTGGTCCTTCTTTTGAAAGCCTTCGCTTAAGAGGTGTTTTCGTTTCTATTTATGGACCGATAGAACTGAGTTTGGTGCTCCTTCCTGTTGAACAAGAGTGTATACCCACCCAGAAACTACATCAACATATATGTTATTGTATATGGTGATTATGTATTCGAATATAAGGTAAACGTTTTGGCCGCCAGAAAATAATAGACAGTTATTCTGAATTGTTGGTTAACCTAATAACCGCCCCTACTTCTATACACATACCTTTTATAATAAATGTTTTGCAAGATTATGCATGTATTTTTGTCTATGATAATAGATACTCGTTTTTCTTACTAAAAATGTTCATAAAATAAAACAAATTACTATTATAATGTATCAGGGTTTATTTATATTTGCAAAATTTAAAATTAAATCTTGATTTAGACACCAATATTTTTTATCGAATATATGTTATGCCACATCCTTGCTTTCGTACTATAGATACTGTTATACATTTATACGTTGGCGTACAGCGGGCCACTACGTTTAAGATAGCTGGGCTGGGTAAAGGTTAACTTTGTATTTTATCGCTAAAACTACCTGAAACAGCAAATGTCGCACCAATTTTAGTTGCACAGACTATCAGCTATGAGTGTGAACTTCCAATTTGTCGAAAACACAGTTCAGGTCAGTCCCTCCTCATGCAACAAGCCTTGATATCAAATTAAGTTCGTATATTAGGTTTTGCTTCTGTTACAGGTTTTAATATAGCAGAATGTGACGGGAGTCTAACTAGTAATAAGGAATTTAGCAGCTAGAGTGCGTATCTGACTTGACTTAACTTGCCACACACAACATCTATTGGGATGGGATGAGATCTGTGCTCAAAGTAGGACTTATTTACTAAATTTGTAATTTTTTTTAAGTTAGGACACTGTGCACAAAAGTTAGTAATTACCTACGATAACACTGTTTTTTTGCGAGTTACTTAAACTCATAAATAAATCACTATAGTAAACAAGTAGAATTAAAAAAAAAACAAGTAGACTAAAAATTCATGAAAAACTAGTCTAGTGTTAACTACCAAGCGGCAACTGTGTTTACTATTTTATGTGCAAAAACTACAGCGAGCACAATGTGCAGTCATAAAATGCAATTCTAAATCACAATTAGTAAAAAATGCATTATAAAAGCGTGTTTACTCTACTGACACATTTTAATGGTATGTACCTACTGCTCAGCGTTGGGGTGGTATCGGTAGCAAAAATTACCTATTCACTCCACGAATATAAATTAGGAGTGCCCGGAAAATGTATTTTATTTAACAGAATGTTATTTCAGAGCAAATGTTAACTATTCTAGAGAGTATATTAACGTGTCTGGTGATTAAAAATAAATCTCGATAATTTGAATCCAAAGCCAACGGTTTAGGTTGAATGCTGACCGCTGGCGCGCTTTGACATTTATCGTTTGTATCTGAATAAGTAAACGGCGCCTGTCGTTACGCCGTATACCTACATAAGATGAACACAATTTTTATCACCTTTTATCATGTAAAGAGCATGAACTTTAGATTTATCAATTAAAACAAATTAATGCATAACGTTTTATTCGATTTTTCTGTCAGTTCACGTGCAATGGTATCGTATTCATACAGAAGCTAGAATGAAACCACTTTCAAACATAGATATATTACTTTTTAAAAACTAACTTTTTAAATTAAGAAAATATTCTATGTCAGTCAAGAATTATGGGGTAACAGAAAAATGGTGGTGAAATACAAATCTTTTTTCTATAGATAATTAGTACAAATTGTATTGGTGAAAGTACTAGGAAGGTGCCAGCTTTCGGTTATCAACCTAAACACTTATTTTAGCAAAGAGCTCCAAATGAACTGTGAAAATACGGGTACCAGTCGAAAAATTAAAAAATTCGACTTCGTTTTAAAATAAACAAGAAAGAAGCGTGGAATTTTCAAATTTATTTAGAATCGGAGAAAAGTGTCAATAAGTTAGAATAGCAGTACAAGCGTTGCATAATTACCCAGTTACCTGCTTGTGGTTCCCATAACGTCTCATACCGCCGTGACTTTGGCGGGGGCGGTGACGCTGATCCTCTGTAAACAAACATAATACAATTTAATTGCTGATTTTGAAACCTGAGATGCTACATAACCCTAAAACCAGATTATATACCCTTGAAGGAGTAATGCATTTTGTAAATAGCATAATGCTAGTTTAAAGCCGCAACAGTATTTTGATAAGATAGATATTTTTAACCAAAAAAAATAAAATTTTCCTGCTAAAAATAATTTAATTTCTTGAAGAAGGGATATGCCGGGTTAGGTTCCGAACCGTCTGTAGCTTAAATTTTGGTTTGTATCAATTTTGATGATACATAAATCTGTACTAATCTTATAAATCTGAATAGTTTGTTTGTTTGAACGCGATAATCTCAGGAACTACTGGTTCAAATTGAAAAAATATGTTCCTGTTTTTGTCCATTTATCGAAGAAGGATATAGATAGACTATATAAAAACGCCGCCGGGGGCCGCTAATATTATCGTAAGAGTTAGTGGTTAATGAAGTTTGAATTATTATAATCCTACGAGATTGATGATGTTCAAAACATAACCCTGCAAAGATAATAAATTAAGGATAAAGTGTGGTGAAGGACTGCCTTCACCGTCGTTTATATGTTTTAATCGTTTACTGGAACGATTAAAACATATGAACATTTCTAAGGCTTGAAAATGGCACTACGAAAAGTAAGTCAGGGTGGGTGTAGCTCAAAAAAGTGAGCTAGCGCTGCTACGAATACCGTTTTCACGGACGCCGCGAGTCATAAGGGCGGACCAATCACAGCGCGTGTTCCATCCCATTCTATGAGATGACGTAACTAACGACCCCCTTAAACGAGCGCCTTTTTGTCGACCTAAACGTAAGTTTTTTTCAAGTGTCGATACTTTATTACTATATTGCGTATCTATTGCTTGTGTGTTTTGGTGCCAACATTCGGTTGAAGTTGGTATGACGGTAATTCTTCCATGTTTATTTGGTATGGTGTACCTATGTATGTATGTATGGAGAGCAGTTGTACGTGTTGCGTACCTGTTGTGTTCCGTGGCGGGGTCGTGGTCGTGGTCGGGGTCGTCGCCGTTCTCGCTGGGCGGCGGCGAGGACCGCGGCGAGGGCGGCTGGCTGAGCGCCTGCATGAGCCGCCCCTTCGACTCGTTCCACATGTTCGACAGCCGCCCGTCCGGCCCGAACAGCAGCAGGAACGCGTCGATCAGCTCGCGCGACTTCTCCTCCCACTTCGTTAGGATGTCCACCCGCTTTTCGCCGATGTTTGTCATCACCTGAAACGAATATATAGGGTAAGGAAGATGGGTCTAGATTAGACTCCTGCCGATTTGAACGGGGTTTTCCTTTTTAGAATGGACACAGCGGTGTGTTATAATTATGTGGTATGTTAGCTTAGGCCTCTAAGTTTTCGGTAACAGGAAAATTCGTTACCTAATTTAACTTGTTGTTAGCACAGTTGAAAGAGCAGCACACGCGATATATGGAGTTCGTGGGTTTTTCTCTAGTGCGGCATGATGCTCTTTAATTAAAAAATATATTTTATTATGGACATATAAATAGATTTTACAAAAAGATATGTTACTCTTCCTGTAAAATCTAAATTGTTTTGTTCATTATTTTGACGTATATTTCTTATTAATGAGTATTGAAACCAAATAAGGCACTGAAAAGATCCCGATAGGCAGTTTCTACCATCCTGTACAAAACGTTAAACCGGTACTATTATTTACCTTTTTGCCTTTATCTTTAAGCTCGTCCATTTTATTCTGGAGGCGGAACTTCTTCTCGTTGAGGAAGGACACGTTGAGCTCCTTGGCGGAGTACCCCCGCGCAAGGTTCCGTCGCACGTAGATGTCGTAGTCGCGCACTATCCGCGCCACGATATCTGACGTCGACACACCTGCAAAATGTAAACAAACATTTATTAATGGTCCGCAATCCGTCAACAGAGCTATTATTTACACAATCATAATATCCTTTCCGAAGTAATGCGTGTGTGGCTAGTTTATCGATTGCGAGACGGAATGTCGCCTTTACTATAAAGAACAAGAACTGCAGTAATGAAATAGTTAATTACTTACAAAAATTAAGAATATTTTAGCTCCGCGGAAGTATTCAGTACATACCAAACGATAAGACCTATATGTTAAAATAACAATGGGGCCGGGGAACTATCTTTTTAGTTACGTAGGAACACGATTATTAACTATCTATAGATAAAAATGTAACAATGGTCGGTCGTTACTCGTTTCCCATAAAGCATGACAACGGACATTATGAGATAGATAAAATATTTCCGCAACGTTTTACAACTATTTCGTTTTAAAATAATTTATTAGCAAAGTTGTCGTAAACAATAAAGATAATGGACATTCCTTCATAGGTATTGGTATGTTAAATAACCAATGAGTCCCATTTACATATTTAATACTTTAGATTTTTTCAGTTTGAAGACAGGAGGAAAACATTTTGAGGAAAATGATAAACCTGTATGATGTAAACCCATGTTACAATAGCATTGAATCTTTTATTGGGCTTTACACAATATGGTAACTGGACCAAGTACCTACACAGTATGGTAATGGCTGCATTGTGTTAATTAAACTTGTTGAATATATGAAAAGATTTCATTCAATGTACGACAAACGTAATCAAGCGAGTGGAAAAGTACCGCTTTGACCGATAAAAGCTATTAGACCAAGTAGGGTAAACGCAATAACAAAAACGATATAAACATTATTGTGATTGCATAATCTTCACGGCAATTCAATTTCACGGCCGATAGATGTAGGAAAATTAGTGCGAGCAAGAAATTGTCGCTTACGTACTATTACGGTTAATATCAAGATCACACACTAGGTTATGCTGTCATCGTGATCAAACGTTCTAGAGACGTATGACGAGCTGTTATGGTAATTGACTTTATTTACTTAGGTCCTGCATTTGTTCCTACAACCAGTCCCATTCAGAAATACCTACTAATCGTTTAACGCAGAAACTAAAGTACCAAAATACAGTTTACAATCACGTCCACTTATGTGTATAGAACCTCAATCTAAAGATAATCTTACAGTAAAATCATAAGACCTCACTTGAGCTGGTTTATATTTGATTGCTCGTAAATGTATATACAATCAAGAACAGGTGGAGGAGGCATAGAAGTGTAGTGACGATTTTTTTTCCATGGACATGGTTTTTTAATAGTAGTGCAGTATATTGGCTCCTCCCAGCCTGATGGTAAGCAAGAGACGAACCCACATCGCGATGAAAACGGATTTAATACCGAAATATCCTATCCGTTAGCATCGCCGTACTGGCCCGCAAATCAAATCGATTGAAAATTGTTCCCAGTCCAAGGCACTTACCCTCTGTCCTCTGCGTGGCGACGAACATGTCCTTGGCCTTGATCATGGCGTAAGTGTCATCGCAGTCCTCGGTTATGTAAGGGATGTCGTCGTGAGCCAAGAAGTCGATCTTGTGCTTCTCGAGGAACTCCTCCGTGTACTCCCACGGCGCGTCCCTGACTACCTGGGACAATACAATATGCACGTTAAGTACGGTCAAAGTAAGACACTTTTGCAACGAACAGAACTCAATAGCATAATGCACCATGGAAACAAATATGGATCATATGGCTTTGCGACTGCAAAGAAGTTAGTCTGTAAACCCGATGGTGCTCATCTGCAGCGCAAATCTGATGGACATTGCTAGGGGAGTGGCACTCTCTGCCGAAGATTTTTTTTCGGGAACGATATAATAAATTTGGACATCTTTATGGCCAAAGTAACACCTCTTACGCAAACGTGTACGTATGTATGTTACATCTCATTTGCGCCTTCTATCAGGCGAGATTAAAGTAAAATATGTATAATAATATTTTGTACAAACAATTTTGATTTTCCTACATGTTATAGGTACTTCATTTCACGCATGCGTATCAGAACCACATTTTTAAATCACGAAATTATGATTTGAAATACATTTTATATTCCCCTGACATACTAAAGATTCAAATCGCCATTATCCAAACAGCAAATAACAATAAAATATTTTATTGAATATCTTATCTCAGCCAATGTGTTCAAAAACAAGAGTAAAGTTTCTAGTTAATGAGGTACTAAATCATGTTGAAATAACGTTGAAAGCTTTTCCTTAAGTTAATTTAGGTGTTGCGAAATAATAGTTATAATGTATATAATGTTTGCTGAGCCAACCGTCGGCCACACTTAAACTGGGACGTTAACCTTATTAAAGGCCTTAGGGAATCGCGTGTTGCGGGCGCCAAAGAACTTAACAGAGCTACATTAACTAGTGATGATTAACAATTGTTATAGTAATCACGCACATAGCTTGTACTTGTGTGACGTCATTGAACTAATGAACTCAAATATAAGATATTAGTAGGAAGTAATTAACAGTATCTCCTTTGGGGATTCCTGTTAAACGTCTACGACTCCAAACTATTTTAGGTTGAGTACAATGACGTAACACACTAATGACTTTACATCCTAATGAGTTCACTATTTACTGCATTTAGAAGTTACTGACACTTAGGTCGAATAATTAATTGAGTAGAAAGGAATGTGTCACTACGTAAAGCTTAAAATAAACCTGTTATAATTAAACGAGTGGAGTGAAATCGTGGGCGGTGAACAAGCTGAATTTAAAATGTGGTCCTGCATTTCGCTGTTTATTATACAACAGATGTAATAAAAAGGCGACCAAAATAAACATCGTACGATTGATGAGTCAGCACAGCGCGTTTAGACCAATCATAAGCCACCGAATACTTTCACGGCGCGAGTGAAATTGTTTTCATAAATCACTATCCTTAGGAGTAAGTCTTTGAACTAGCTGTTGCCTGCGACTTCGATCACATTTTTTGGGATAAAAAATATCCAATATTTTATTACAGTAGGTACCTCGGTATTTAATCCGTTCAGCTATCAAATTTTGTCCAAATTCCTTCAATAGTTTTTGCACGACGGAGTTAACCTATAGTTCTAAACCATCACGTTTAATATTGCATTTAGTAGAATCAGCAACGTCGTTAAGCTTGTACATTTTACTATTAATTAACTTTGAATTATAAACAAATCGGTATGAAAACAGACAACATGTGAATTTTTAAGATCCGAGACCTAATAACATAATATCTAATGTCAGTCTGTTACCGGGGATTGATACTTTTATAACAATCATGACAGATGTTTGTGAGTCACACAAAACGTTTTACAACATTAAAATAGAATGAATGCAACTATTGCCCGCCTATTGATAAGTTGTATTAGTCAGTCAGCATACAAATCTAAAGTATGGAGCATAGCCCTGTTTAATATTCATTCATCACCTCACTAACTCAGTAAGCTATGACCGCTCAAATAAATATATTATGAGTTATCTTTGAATGCAGTATGAATGTCTGATCCAACAAATGAAAGACACTTATTTATTATGTTAAAATTCCAAAGTAATTGAAAGGTAAAAGGATTAAAGAAAAATTGTGGCAATCTATACATATAAAAGAAAGTGTTAGTTACACTATTTATAACTCAAGAATGGCTGAACCGATTTGGCTGAAAATTAGTGGGGAATTAGTTTAGAACCAGGAGAAGAACATAGGATACTTTTTTATTATTTTTTTTCTTTTTTTTTTGAAGTCTGCTCATTTATTGCCTACTAGGACCGCTAGTTAGAGATAAAAACGTTGTGCATTAATCGCCTAAAACATATGACGTAATTCTTCTCACACTATCATGTACTATTTGGAAAGGTTCCAGGTTGTATGTTTAGCGCCACTTGAATAAATATTACAATTCTGGTGACGCTTGAGCGGTTTATTATCTTATCTACAAGAAAAATACACAACATCACAAAAAATATTTACGTTGTATTTTATGATACGATTTCATTTTATCTTTCTAAAGAATAGCTTACAGTGCCACAGCGTAAATTATACCGTTATATAATTAATTATAACGCAAAAATGTTTTGATTTGATTACAGGTACAGCTAAAAGAACGTCCGATAAGAATTAGTTCTTATCAAACTGCAAGTGTTTGCTGTGACGCGATTGTGACTATAAAAAGCCCTTTGCACCAATTTAAATAACACAGTATCAAACTAACGTGCAGCGATTTTATAAACAGCATTTTATCCCATGTTCGATTTTGTATCCATTTTGTACGCAAGCACAACCAGTTCGTCGTGCCGCGGTGCCGCACCGTGGCGCGCGCGCAATCCCCAATTCCTCGGGTAATCGCTGCACTCAACGCACTCCTGAATGCCAACCCTCAGTGTGATCTGTTCACGGACGCATGGATAACGTTGTCAGCTGAATGTCTGAGATTTTGTGAGCGAGACGTATGAGAGTGCCTGCCCTTTGTAAAGTAATAATTAATTGTAATTTTGTATTTTTATGTGTCTAATTCAATTAATGTAACTGGCATTTGCCGTTTTATTTGAATTCAAATAAATAAATAAATCGCCAAGCCGAACAAAAGATTTGCGAAATTTTACAGACTATCTATTATTGGCCTTAAGAATTCACACTAATCCAACTAATTCAATGATAACGTCATTAGTAAAAAATTATATCAGAATATATTATTTTCACGTTCACGGACAAGTTAAACCTGTATTTATATTTGGAACCACAGATGTCTGGTATAATGGCTGAAGCGCATTTATATCACGGCGCCAGGCATAATAAATGCCGAATTAAGTGTATATGTCGCAGTCATCTGGTTTAATCAGCTATTTGATTGGATCACTAGCGCGTTCATTGAATGACGACGTTTAATTGAATGACTAAAGGACAACTCGTCAAATTGTTTAATATAACGTTCAACTTCTTGACTGAACGTCATTTAGCATAGTCGTTGAATGGGATATAGCTGACAGAAATGACATAACACACCTTAATATGTTTTAACAATTTTAAGTCTTAAGACAATTATGCTAAAAAAATATTTTTTTACGAATAAGTCACTTTATATCTCAATTTCACTCTAAAAATTATCAACACAGTGCTATTCGATTATATCTGTACCAGCTGTTTGACGCCATCTTTGTTTTGATGAGCACTAACGCCGCAGTGGAAAAAAAATGAACTAAATTACAATCACCTGACTGATTACGTCCGCTATGTTCAAAGGGCTATGTTACAATCCGCTAACTTGTTGGACGTTCAGTGAGTCTTATTCATTCAACGTTCGGCCTAGTCATTCAATTAAACGTCGTCATTTAATAAACACGCTAGTGATTCAATCAAATAGCTGTTTCAACCAGATGACTGCGACATATATACGAGTCGAGTTGGATTCGTTTTCTTTTGTGGTATTCAAAAGATAACACTTATGTCGTCCCCCACAGGACTTATAAGGTATGATATCTCAAATTAGAAATTTAGTCCAATAGGTCTATTTCCAAAAAATATAAGGCATGTTTTGGTATTAAATCCAGTAAACAATAATTTACAAATTTTGCGCGACATCAACAATTTTCACGCAGTATTTACGAATTAGTTACGAAAACATAGTCCTCGGATGAACTTCGATGCGCAGATATTATCGTCAATTTATGTGTATTTGTCAAAGCAAAAAATACGTTATTTTATATTTTAAAATGTAACTGAAGGATTAAAAGAGTCATTGTTTTGTTACGCAGTCATAATCCCTATTAGATAGATTGTAGGTACTTCATTTATGTTAATAGGGCTACGGACGAAAAATATACGAGCATGTTTTAAAATGCGTAAGCCATGAGTCCTAGGTAATTTTAGCTGCCTACTAATAAACGAAAATGTAATCAGATGCATTTTTATAACATTTATTTATAGTAAATTTAAATTGTAAACATGTTGCGCGTGATAATTGATAATAATACCGTATGACATCACACGTTGGGCGCCAAAATTATACTCAATGAATTTAATTGAATGTTTTGTATACCTTTTGTTTAACGCGTATAAAGATAGAATGTTACGCATAGCAAGTTGTGTGAATTGCATGTTTAATTATTTACCTCATCTACGTATCTGCAATGCCTGACTGCTTCGTACCTCTCGTCCTCTGTCATTACTGTGCGCCCTTTGCGGCTATGTGTTAAGTCATCGCTGCATACTGGAACAAAACGATTAACTCATCAATATCGGCTGGACGATAAAACAAGAATGTTGAATATGACTCCACAACTGGTTGTCTTTTTCTTGCTTAGATGATTTACAAGGTAAGATATACGACGAATACTTAAATAGTGACGATGACAAGAGCGAATTAGTTAATTCTTGTAGACTGCCGAAAATATACTCCTAATAATGGTGATAAAAAAGCACGATTGTTGCCGACTTGAAAAAAGTTCATTTGTGTTATCTATTGCAAAATCCAGTTCTTTGTTTCAGAATCAATTTGAATTGGGTTAGATATGAAGTTGTCTATTTTAAAGATACGCGCACTATTTGAAAATACAAGTAGATACTTAGGTATCTACTTGTATTTTCAAAATAGACTCATCTATCTAGACGAGTTATCAATACTGCAAAGTCACGTTATCTAAGAGGACAAGGTGAAATTTTATGTACATGTATGCATCCTAAGACACAATTAAGGTTTTAATCGAGCAGCAATGATAATCTAGCTAGAAACGTCAACATCACGTGTGTGTGGACTGAGATAACAAATAGTCGTACGATGATAAATCTGAGCCAATCACATTAATTCGCCGCATAATGCTACAGGCACGCAGTAAGAAGCTTATTGATTGCCTCATTTTTATCAATCGATTTACGATCAGTCTTCATTTAAGATACTACACACAGCGCTAAAATAAAGAGATTGGAGTACAGATTATGCTACTTTCAACGCACAGAAATAACAAAAATATTATGAAACTGGTCTACTAATGCATACATGCAGTATGTGTATAAGTAATTCATGTTTTTTTTTCAATTTGTTATGCGATTTGCCCTTTGACGTCGAACCTTACTTTGCTTTGCTAATATTAACTAAACTTAACAGGAAAAAGAAAACAAAACAATTGTTTGCTCAGTGTATTCCGGTTTATAAGCGCTAGGAATGTTGCGTCAGCCAAAATTATGTAAATGCGCATTTGCAGGTAAGTAATCCGATCTCTACTGATAAAATACAAGCACGGCTTTTGTGCTTTGATATGTAGATAATTTCGTATCAATAATATTTTTGTCTCATTTTACACATGGAAATTAACTTGTATACTGATACGATTTTTCGTTACATTTTCGCTGTGAATGCAATAAAATTCTGTTAGTAATATGGAATTTTATAAGGTCATTTCAAAATACATAACCAAATAATTCGAAGCTTGCTTTTATAACAAAAGTGCCAAAAAAATAATAGTTTGAATTACGAATACAATCAAAATATTATCATGCGTCAGGCATACTTAGATACATTTTTTTTTAAATTGACGATTATAACCGTTAGTCATAGGCGCGACGACACAATGAAACAAGATAGTCCGATGGCGTGATATCGACGTTCGCATGACTAACAGTTTTATCTCATTTTCAACTTAAATGATAGACGTGTTTGACTACAAAGCCAAGGGCACAACGTTGCGCAGTCCAAAGGTTTGTTCTCAAAAAATGATATATGACTGACCGAGTCATATATCATACGAGTTAGGAGGCCTTGTTTACATTTGAAGAATAATCACAAAACATATGTTATTACGTGTGATGGCGTGATACCAATTTATTGGTTACAGACCTTTATTTATTTATTTATTTATTTATCAGGTTTACCAACAACTGTTACATTACATACAAGCACATAAAGAAAAAATAAAAAATAAAGTTCTAGGCTAAATGCACAGTCTCTTAGAGGTAAACACCGCATGCAAAAACAATTATCAGAGAATGACTGCAGTCCATATTACAATGACATCGATCGCAAGAATCCGAGACGGGAAACAGGGCTTAAAACGAAGTTAAAAATAAAGAGGAATAGAAGGCTGTTCGCATTGGTGTAGCTACCAAATGTGGGCAATTTCCCTTCTAAAGGTGGTCAGTGAGCTTAAGAAGACGTCAGAGGAAGAGCTAATTTCGTTGAGTAAGCGACTTATGCGGTAAACAGGAGAATTTCTGCCATACACCGTGCGTCGTTTAGGCGTTATCAGGGGTTTAATTGGGTTTCGTGGAGGTCGACGTGGGACATTAAATTTAACTTGCTGAAGTAATGAAGGACAGTCTATGCCATTTCTTGTTAATTTATACAGAAACATAAGGTCCATCATTTTGTGTCGTTTGTTCAGTGACGCCATATTCAGGCTCTTCAACCTATCCACGTAGCGGACATTCCGCATTCCCATGCCGACTAAGTACGAAAGGTGGCGAACAAACCGTTTTTGCACTCGCTCAACTCTCAGGGTGTGGGTGGCGAAATGTGGTCGCCAAACCGTGCTGCAGTATTCAAGGATACTCCTTACCATACTGTTGTACAGGATTTTTCTTGTAGATAAATTGCGGAATACTTTACCATTTCTTATGACAAGCCCCATCATCTTAGATGCTCTGTTTATAAGATTATCCATGTGTGGTTTAAAGGTCAGTTTCTTGTCCAACATGACTCCAAGATCCTTGACATCCTTATCAAATTACTAGGGAAAACTAACTGCATTTATCGTGTAGTATCTACCTATTGTAATGGTCAGGTCAATGATTAAACTAGACAATTATGATGTGGTGCGCAGTCTTATATCCAATAGCTACTATATAGATAATAATACATTTCCAGTTATCTCGACTATTGGTCAACCATTAGCCAACATTAACGCTGAACTAGAATTTAGCGGATGTGCGCCAAGTAGGACATCTACCTATTATGGGAACGGTCCCGCACCATGTCGCAATACAAAATAAGAAGTAAAGTGATCTAACTCAAAATATAGGTCGTTTCTGATCATAGTCCACAAGTCATTCCTATGAGAAGGCGATAAGTTATAGAGGTACCACATGCTATAGTGGTAGTTTTGTCATTATGTAGGTACGTTAATCGTAATAAGTCCGTCTAAATCACTTGCCAACACCGACAGTGTAACCGACAGTGTGACGATGTAACAGTTAGCGGTGTCATGTCAAAGATCACCAATTTTGGACTTACGCATAACTGCCACGATATAAGATTCCTGAAAACCCTTACTAACCAAGTCTCCATCTTCCAGAAAGAAGTAAACGTCAGGGAGCTCTGTTTAAGCCTTTTTTAGCTGGTGGGCATACCCTTGGTGGATACAGTTTATCATGTAATACCAATACTAATAATCCACGTATCAATTAGAGCTGAAGCCTATGTGCTGTCATCTAATAGATCTCTGATTCGTGCAAACATTTATTAGTTCTACATATTTACCTCCCACAATGAGGTAGACGTTAGGGAACACTGTTTTGGCCTGTTGCAGCTGGCGGGCGTGCCCTTGGTGGAACATGTCGTAGATGCCGTCCGAGTAGACGCGCACTTTGCGACCGGCCGTGCCCGCGAGCGCGGCGGCGCGCGGTATCCGCCCGTAGTGGCAGCGCTCGCGCTCCGCCACTGCCGCCGGATCTGAGCTGAACGGCGCCGCCATTCGCAGAGACTGAAACAAAACACAATAATTTTATAAAAAACCTTCTGTTTTGGGCCCAATCAACAGAGCCGAAGTCGCTCATGGATCCAACATGGCAAATTGAAAGAGGTAGATAAGAGTGCATCAATACAGAGTATTTGCTACTTTTTATCACGGTGTAATGCCGTCGAAGTCGCGTTATATACTACCAACCAATAAAAAAATGGTTCGCCAATACAGCTGAAAAAAGCGGCATAAACGCTCAGCGCTAAAATGGCGAAATTGAAACGGCTTCATGTATTGTGAGTCAGCCAGTCTAGATCACTATGTATGTCACTGATACATAATCACTGATGAGAACTTCCGAGTGTTGGTCCATCACAATACACAATGATGAACTTCTCAACTAGATTACAATTTAATGCTATCTCGGCTCAATATCAGATCATTGCAACAAAATAACCTACTTTCATTTAATCTTTTCTTGTGCTACTTGAATTGCTTTAGATTTTTTCTTTCGTCAGCACTTAACCATCAATTATTTCAACTGGATTAACAATCCATTTGTTTTTTCAAATAAAATGAATTGAACAACTAGAATATGTTAAGAAACTTTCTACATGAAAGTAAATTAATGTTTATATTCCTTTAAATGGTTTGCTTTCAACTTTCTATTGGAAATCTAGCTTAGACGTATGCAGTATTAAGTATTAAGCTTGAACGATTCTCTACAAAAGGTTATCTGAGGAACGTATACTGAGAGTCAAGTTCATAAGATTAAAACATACAATGTAGTATTATCCTATGATTTTAACTTCACCTCAAACTTCATAAGGATCAGATCTTTCTTGATATAAATACAATAAATTAGAATCGGTATCAGTAATAGATAAGTAACAGAACATTAGGTAAAAAACAAAACACTATTATCTGTAGGCAGTGGGAAAACCGATTACATTTTGAATACCTATTTTAAAATTAGAACAACAAGCAGGTGCAAGAAATTTAATGAACTCTCACTCAAAAATTACATTCTTCATTCTCGGCTTGAACAAGGAGCAAGAGGGCTGAAGGCCATTTTATGTGAAAGGAAATAACAATAAATGGAACAACGCCCACACAGGACAATAAAGTTCAAGTGGATACGTATATTATACTATCGCGTTATCCACCCACGCAGCAGAGATTTGGATAGCGTATCATATAGATATCATAAGCTCGGCATCTAGTCGTTAATTAATTGCAAAATTCTTATGCTAAATACACAAGCACTATCTTAGAATCTGCATACTGTCTCCAGTTTATTTAATGACGTATTTGACGGTAGATACATATTCGATGTATTTTGCATGTTATTTTGGTGAATGAGATAAAAGTTTCGTTTGAAAATTATAAATTTTTATTGTTCTATGGTTTCAATTAGACGAAGGTAACGGCACAATATGTTAATAGACTGTATAGAACAAGAGATCCTTGTATGACAACCGCCGTCATTCATAAATATGTCTTTCGATGCTAGAGTCCAACGACCAGCATGCTTAAATGTTTATATAATTAGGCAGATTGTTGAGCGTGGAGATGTCAAGGTTCACTACGCGCGATACTCGGCACCGCCTGTTCATGATAATAATGTGGCGTGATGCTACGTCACAGTCTCCCGGACGCCGTTCTCACCACTCATTGATTGTACTAGAATTTATTTAACAAACAACTAAACATCACATCTAAATATAAGCAGTGAATAATAATGAATAACAGCTTAACTTTATCAACGATCTGACCTCATAAGCAATTGCCTCCTGGCCGAGGTACAACAGGCGAGCGGACCAATCGCTGTTTGCTTAATAACAAACATACAAACAGTTCCTTTAACACTGATCATATATATGAGTCAGCAGCAACTCAATAAGACAATTGGTGAAACTGACGAAAAACTAATTCGCTAAAATTAAGCCTGATTAGACCTAAAAGTACAGAGCAAAATGTTTTCATTAAAATATGCACAATGAAAACAACACTTAGTTCTAGAGTATGTTGTTCTTTGCGATATTTTGCCTCTATTGCCTTTCTACAAAATTATAATTTGTTTTTTGTCAATATATAAAATCAGGAAATAAAAACGATTAAGATGGAAGAATGATATGAATTTTTACTGTTTCTTTAAAATATAAAATAATCGATAAATGTAAATTCTAAGGGTTTTCCCAGGTTATCCTCATTCAATCATGATTATTTCCTCAAGACGTTTTGCAAGATTTATATCATCAGGAAATTAATTTGATTGAATTTTTACAACATAACATAGCAGTAGGTAATATGTTCATCAAGAAATCCAATCGCTTGGTTCAATAATTGGCTTGATAAGAGCGCATATATGCACATGTGAAAAGCAGCATGAGTGTATTCCAATATAGAAATAATCGATGTCAAATGATCTGTTTTTTTTATAAAACGTTAAATACATTGTTAGGAAAAAAAACCTTGCCTTGTGTTGCGTACTTTTTAATTACAAAAAGTAATAAAATTTAACATTAAAATTAGTATGGATTCGTTAGAGAAGCTAATCAAAATCTAGCTATTGTCCACTCATAAAATTATCAATCTGTTCAGCTCTATTGCTTAATAGGAACAAGGATTTTATGCAATGAAGAAACACCGGATGCCTATACAGATACATGATAATAATATATACTGAATTGTATCAAACTACACCAGGACAGGATTCTTAAAATCAGGCACGAGTACCTACAATGTTATTTAAATAAAAATGGCAGATAACCCTAGAATAATTTTTTTTGTTCGGTCGAGGCCTTGTTATCTCGTTGCTGTAGCCAAGCGAGGCGAATTTTCCGCTGGTTTGGTCACCTTGTCTCATCGTTAAGCAGCATTTCAAACCGGTTTTTTTTAGGGAATGCACTCTGCACTGCACACCGAACTGCCTTCCCGGCATGTTATATGTATATCTACTAGTGTAGCCATTTGTTATTATTTATCTGGAAAGGAAATACTGAACAAGACGTTTTTTTAATATAGCGGCGAGAGCAGGTAAAATACGAGACGGTAAAGACAAAGAAATACGAAAATGCCACAAATAATTTAACTATATCAAAGTTTGAAATCCTCGGAAAAATTATCAAGATAAACCCCCTGAAGTTCGATCATACAACTGGACTATACGTAAACTTCCCGTATTATTCATGTATAATGCCCAGTTCCAATATTTGAAAAACGATCCGTTCTATTTACGGATAGTAATAAATTCTACGATTCGTAAGCTAAAAACGACTGACGGACGACTGATGACAGCTGTATGGAACGGTATTATTTAACGAATCATAGTCGGTTGGAGAAAAACGGAGAGTAATTTTTGATTTTTGACACATTACGAATCGGAAAATATTGGAACCGTACATATAAGTGAGTCCAAGATAGAGTAAGAGATGGGTAGCATCCCTTACAATTCTGGTTAGGACTAAATAAAAAGTCAATCGATCGATCTAGTATTTCTACAATGCAAAAGTACTGTTTTAAAAATGTATGTTTCTAATAGGCAATTGCGAGCATGAGCCTTCAGACCCATAGTGAAATATTTACGAGGCAGCTACCGCTTGGGCACTCGTTGACGTCACGTGACGTAAGCCCGTTCTGTATCACCTGAGCGTACACGTAAATAAATTCTTTACATACGAGGTCATCCCATACAACTGAAAAATATTCACAAACTTTTTCCGTAATGTTTAAAAAGTTGAGAGAATTTCAATCTAAATAAAATAGTGAAATTTACGTAGGTATTTACATCTGGCGTATTAGCGTTTACATGCGGGCTGCCCTAGTTTAGACTAGGCAATCAAATAGGTAAGTTAAACGGCTTCATTGCAAAACATATTCCATTTAGTAAATAGCTTCGTCTGGGCCATCAACATTCAGCTTTGCTAGTACACAAATCTCTAAGTAAAGCAATGGAAGAGAACGTGCACACAAAAGTAAACGCAACGAAATCTCTAGAAAAACGCATTGCAAAATAACCACTGAAGCCTTCTGACAGTCAGTCATTTGTATAAGTATTGCATATTCTACTTTAGGTACAGTCTGAAATAAGCAATACTTTCGAAAGACCATTGATCTATAAACTGTAGAAAAGTGGTTGAATGAAAGAGAAGTACGCAGTAAAACAAATGGATTTTTTTTTTAAAAGTCTAGATTCTGTTGGAAGTGTTTCCGTTTACTTTAAGAAGTGGGATGTCATTACTAATAAAGAACAATAATTAGAGGTGTTCATTTGCCCAGCATACTTAATTTGAATATTTATCGTATAACAATTGCAGAACATCGCAAAGTGCACAATCAGTGCCGAAATAATTCCAAAACGAATATCCATTAACTAACAAAGTTCAATTTAGACCTCTGGTTAGGATATTTACTTTATGATGATGGATGATTATCTGTACTTCTAATGTAGTAGTACAAACATATGTACCTATATATTTTTCCTTTGCGCATAATTTATCAATATTGGCACAATGTTTGTACCTGTTACTTCTTAGATGATTAGAATAACGGAGTATTATATCGGTTACCCTATCCGAAATTTGGTTATTTCAACGAAATTACTCTAATTACCACATCGCCTGCAAACTGTGCTCTTCAAACTCACTCTTTGTATAAGGGAGCAAAGAACTAGAACCATTATAAGGCTATTGCAGCATAGCAACGAGAAAAAGATAATTTGATTAAATAACGTGAAATGTGGAACGAGTTGTTTGTACTTAGCCGGTTCACGGTCGGCACTTGACATAATATCCGTATCGGTCTACTGAATGAAGACTGCATTAAATCCGTCCAAACATTACAACTAGTACGTAAATGATTTATTCATTGTGGTTTTAACTTCCTCCGCAAATTCAAGTACAACATTGCAGCATTTGCTGCTATTAAGAACATTCGAGCACTTATCCAAGGTCCTGATATTCGTTACTTTCTAAATTGTTTTTTATCACAACACAAGGCAATACCAACAATATTGTAGATACTTTATTTAATTTTGTTGTAATATTTATATTCGTATAACATTGTAATCATATAAGTCTACATTCATATTCTACATGTACTTTTAATAAATACCGTAATGTTAGTTATTGCTGTTTATTATGATTTTTTTATATTACCTAACCAATTTTACACTATTACCGCACATTTATAGAAACTCTACATGACTCAAGGGTTGACTGGTAGGGAATGCCCCTAACATTAAGTCCACCTGTTGTACTTTTTTGTGCGATAAAGTCTTTAAATAAATAAATATTTAAAAATAAAACATACAATAATAATAGACTGCAAGGCGCATTTGTATTTGTGGCTATTTACGAGAATTATTAATAAGGTGACACATTCTTTTCATGGTGACTCAGACTCAAATGAATACAGGTAGGTAAATTTCTTCCTGCAACTAGGTAGGTACGTACATCAACGTTTATTAGAATTAATTTCGTCATTTTCCCCAATTCAATGGATTGTTTTAATTTACTGAATAGTTTGGAAAGTTTTGCAGTTATCCGTAGGCAACAACTTAAGTCAACTTGTTTACATTGAAAGGAGGAACTCTTGACACAGCACGGTACTCGCACGGCTCTCCCAGCGCCGAAACTTTCACCCATTGCTAACTCTACCTACTGGCAAGAATGTTGTTTGTCTATTATTTACAGTTCAAATAGCTTTGGCAGGTGTTTTCTTGTCAAAGAGAAATTATTACCCTCCTCTGTCTTATTTATCACTGTTTTAACCGACTTCAAAAAGAGGTTTCTCAATTCGACCGTATATATTTTTATATGAGTGTTCCCTTATATCTTTGTCGACTTAGATTTTGTTTACTTTGTTGGAAAAAAATACTTCGACTGGGGTACCATGATCAGGATCTGATGATGACATCCCAGAGAAATCGAAAGGAAGTCGGTTGTTTTACGCTTTTTTTTATACATTTATAGATGTTTTTATATCAATAAAAATTTGCAATCATAATCAAAATATTCAATGGAACGAATTTAACAATTGTGGGCGTTGCTTGCTTAATACATGAGGAATCTCTAAAGGATATCTTGACTTGTTATATAATAATAAAGACTTACTGGTGTTTCTGGTTCTAGTTTCACGTATCCATTTTTTCTGAAGCCGTTTATTCCGTTCTCCAGCTTCCCGTTCGGCACGCGCCCGTTTGTGATGGTAGTTGTCAAAGTTACCGCTGACATTATTAACTGATTGCTTATTTTTTCGCGTAAACTGAACTTTTAACAGTAATTCCGAATACCTATTTGTCACAAGTATTCTAATGTTCTTCGCATCATTAATCGAAGGACGAAACAGCAATCAAATACCGACTTTTAAATAACTATATTAGTGGGAAACACGGTTACGAATGTCAAGGTTTGGTCGAGATTTACAATACCGGTCGGAATGTCGAATTATTGCAATTATTTTTTGTACGTTGGTTACGTGTAAGCTCCGCGAATGGAAGGCCGCGACTAACTGAACCACGGAATCGGTAGGATGGAATGTAGCTGATATAAGTTGCATAGAGCGCAGACGACAGCGGGCTGGGGCAGACGAGGCGGGCGGGCGACGCCGGTGGCGCGACGCCGACGTGGAGGCTCGGCTGACACGCGACGCGCCACGAACGCGCCCGAAGGGGACCGTCACCGCGCCCGACACACTGCCATCGAGCACCACATACAACGCTCCATTACTTCGTATTTCTTAACTAATGTAACATACACGATCCAGGTGCTCGTCCAACTATTCATAAGTAGCTAAAAATCGAGCGCTACAAACAAAACCACCTTTTCTTATTTCAATATCGATTTAAAATGTAAAACCAGATTTTTTTCACATTTTAATAAGTAACCTGTTTTATGAATCTTTGTCGGTTCTAAGACAATGGATAAAATCTATTAATAAAGTATAAGTACGTACATGAGTTACAAAAGACATGACAGAAAACACTTAGTTTTACATGCTCTAATATAATTGTATTTATTAAGGAAAATGTGGAGAAATAAAGAATTTCGACATTAAGTCTCAAATTTAATACATATCTAATAAAGTTTAAACAAAATATATCAAAGGCTAGAATTCTTATTGTCATATTTTTATTAAAATATATCAAAGTAAATAAAAAAAATAGTATTTACTTTAGCCTTATCAATGCGTAAAACCAATTAAATTTTTCAATTAAAATTACAGATATTATCAGTATATTATAATTTGTGATAATAATCAATTACTCACTTATTAAAACGTTTGAAATTTACATTTATTTATAAGTCAGTAGGTACCTATCGTGTTAGGGAGTTTGTGCACATATGACTAAATCAAATAAAATTTGACAGAGTCTAAAATTTACGTAATCCAGGGAAACGTATAATTATCTTCATTCATCGGATAATTTAAAACAACTCTGACCAACAAATCCTTGAGACGGAACTAATGCTATTTTTAGTTTTCGATTGTGGAGGAAACAAGACATTCACTGTAAATCACGCGTGACTTTCAAGTTGTTTATTTAATACATTTGCACTATTTCACCAACCGAACTCGTTCTAACAGATTTTGTAAAATGTTGGCTATGTGGTATCTACTAGTTATATAACACAGTTCAATAAAGCAAACAAATTAAAAGTTTGGACCCTCGCATGTATTTATGAGTTTATTCGAAACTTGCTGTTGCCCGTCAGTAGTGTCACGTCTATCATTGTAACAAATTTAATTGAAATCCCTTCCGTAGTTGTTGCGTGAGAAGGTATCAAATATAATGTTTACAACCTTTCTCGTTTATAATAAAATTACTGTTTTTAGAGCAGAATGTAATGAATTGCATTATTAATACATACATTAAATACCCCCTCGCCACGAATCTGTTAACAGAATGTAATAAAATTGCAATATTAACAAATGACAGACCGTCTCTACCGTGCGGATAATTATACCTCTTTATCAGATGGTGGCTAAATAACAGTGCATTTTATTTCCTTTTGCGCATCATCATTTATTTAATGCCCTTGTCCAATTATGATCATGTCACGTACTTTAATTACACGGACATCGATAATCTGACAACGCGACGTGTTACTTATACAGATCTCCTGAATAAATACCAAGCTAAAAAATAATAACATGTGGTCGATCTGAATATTTCCAAACCTTCAGTTTCGTCAGTTTCTGATCACATAATGGGGAATTAGAAAATAAAATCAAAACTAAAATAACTCTTTGTTAGCAGACTAGCGTTAAGAAAAAAGGAATATTATCAAATGAATAACATGTATTATTATTTTGATTAGTATTCTGTTAGTAGGATATTATATCCGACGTGACCTTCAAAAACGGTCTCTTTCTTATACAGCTACTACTTCTAGGTGCTATATCTCTAGGAATAATTAAGATATTTAAAAACGTTTCACATTCGCTTGATTGTGATGTGAAAGATAATAAGATAATCGAATACAAAACTTCGTACATATATCATATAAAATTGAAAATACTACCACAATAAAAGTCATAGCATCGCTTTTTTTCGCGTTAGTAAAACAATTCTACAAACATAATATTTTTTTCAGTTTTATAATGCTAATGCTATTATGAAGTAGGTGTTCCTATTCTATTCTCAATATTCTGAAAAGAAAGTATCAATTATATTCTGGTGCCTGATCAGCCTAGCTATCAAGTTCGTCTAAATCTATTCAGTTGTTTATACGTAAGATTATCAAACATATGTAAATCCAAACAATCACGTCTATAATATTAATAAGGCTTAAAATTCAGTAAGTCTTAGCCTAAAGTACCTTACTATAACATTACCACTCACATGCCTCTGTAACCGCAACTGACTAAGAACCACATAGATGATTACTTCCGTGAAGGCCACGTCAGTTATGTGTTCAAACAAACAGCCGAATTGTAATACGACCTTTTATTTATGCCGCGATATAAGATACTGTGCTAATTAACCAAAATGTTTTCAATACCTACATTTATAATTTTATAATTGCATAAATGTTCAAAGCGCTAATTTTACACTACTACTCGTAATTAGTAATGTGTCAACATTACATGGATCCATATTCACATGTAAAGTAGGTACAGTTTTCTAAAATATATTTTCTATTAAATAGCTAATCATCATCCAGCTAGCTTATTCCCGGTTTCAACATTTGAAAAACAATCCGTTTTAGTTACGTATAGTAATACTATCCAATAAAAAAAAAATCCGTCTATAATTGACGAAAATATCGGTGAACATACATAAAGAAAAATATTATACATACAGACGAATTGAGAACCCCTCCTTTTTTGAAGTCGGTTAAAAATATACGTAAGCTAAAACCGTACCAGACTCGTATTCAGTTGGAGAAAAACCTACGAATCGTAAAATATTGGAACCTGGAATTAGTGATGCTGATGACCTGTTTCTAATGACCGATTGAAACAATGGAACGACTACCATCTGACATGACATGTTCGAAGCGAATTGATGCTGCTTAACGTGCATTATAATAATATTATGTAAAATAACAAAAACCTCGACTTCTGAAATACATTGCAATATTAATTTGTTCTCATATCAGGTTTATTGTATTGTTGCCAGGAATAGGGTAATAATTTCCGAGATATTTCTACAGCTCCAAAATTTCGCCATAATATTTAAAATTTATAGAAACAAGATTAAATACCTATAGGTACGGTATTTGTAGAGTTAAAAAATAACAGACAAGAAGTTAATTTAAACAGGCTCTATGATTTTGAACCAGTTGCAAGCGCTTCTGGCTGAATGTAGATACTATGTCATAGTTGGCCTTGTCTTTTCTATGCAAACGTGGGACAGAGATATTTAAAATGTATTGCTGGATAACATTACATGAATACAATACAACAGATTGTCATTTTTTTTCACAAGTTTTTTTTTAATTTTGAATGTGTATATTTATGTTTAGTTTAAGTTCGCATTTTTTTTATTAGCAAGATAGTATTCCCTAGGAAATACATTTCAGCTGATAGTTAACATTGCTATAATGTGTCCATCCTTTTTCAGACCATCTGCATCATCTAAGTCTGAAATATTTGATGTGCTAATATTATACTTGATATGAATCAGTTAGCTACTGAAATCATATTATATGATGATGTCTTTGTTTATCACGTCATTTCGAACTTTCAAACCACTCTGTTTCTCAATTTGAATTACTCCTTATTTTAAAACAGTACCTCTTACTAGTCAAATATAAGTAAATTTGAAAAAAAAAAACACATATTTTTTTCTTATTTCGCATATCGACGGCGAAGTGCCAATACCGCCTAACTATTAGTGCTCAAACAATTAAAAACATATTTATTTAGTACACAATATGGTCCTAAATCATTTTATCTTAAAAATGAAGTTAGGAGGTATTGGCACATCGCCGTCGATATGAAAACCATCTATGGAATCTGCATCCATATCTATTGCGTCATGATGACGGAATTGGGATGTTGAAACCATTAGCAAATAAATTTCACGTTTTAATCCCGTATCGACTTCATGTTACAATAATGCTATTTTAAAATCCTCCGAAACTATTTAATAGTCAGTGTACTAACAAGTATAATTGTGACATCATAAGCTCCGTATAAAATCTATGAAGGAATTGTATTTTTACTGTATATAAAAGTATGTCTCAGTTGACTAGATCAACAGCCCTATTCATGTTGACAATAGTTTGCGTGTAATCACTTTTAAGTTTACCGTCTTTCCTTTAGGCAGTGGTAACTCTATTGCCACCATAATATAGACCTTATTCACTTAAGATAAAGTCCAATGAAAAACATTTTTGCCTCTACTGGTTAAGGGGTTATATTTTTAACCACGTATTTTATTTAGTTGGCCACAGCGCCGAGATGCGCGGCAGGTTGTCGGCGTTGGCACCGGAGCGCATCGGACCTGCCCGGGCTTGGCTCCGCAACTCGGTCACTGGGCCGGTCGTTGCCTCTTTGTTGCCCTACGTAGACTCAGATCTCGGAACTAGACATCACCTCATATTACACCAAACAATTCCACATCCATTAACCTAAACTCAAAGTAAGTAGCTCAACAAATAGGAAAGCGCAGTGGATGTAAAATACCAGGCTGCTTTTAGCCCTTTAACGTATTTTTTCGTTTGCTAATAAAAAAATACTGAGATAAAACTATGCTAACTTGCGAGGTAGTGGCTCGTTACGTCACTGTGTACCAAATGTACCCACTTATGACGTCATGCGATAATTCAAACAACGTATCGCCGTTATTTTTTGATTAGGTGGAAAATGCAAAAAAAATACGTGTCACATATTTCTGGATAATCAAACAGACGGACAAAAACCAATTTTCAGTCCGATTCCCTATTATGGAAACGAGAATGAACGGCACAAGATGTCCTACTAATAGATAAAATGGTAATGTTTTTAAAAATGTATGAATATATGGAATCTGAATGTCTAAATGTATGTTAGATACTTTTTACACAAAAAGTACAAAATAATACTGACAACTACTGAATCAACATGTAGGTTACTTTACGTCCCGCAGGCGAAGTCACAAGCAACAGCTAGTATGTTTATAAACATCCAGACACCAAACTGACACTAACGTTCATCACACGGAGTATATTTCAACAGGAGTGTTATCTATCGTCCTATAGGGTCAGTCAACATTTCGTGGCTAATAAACTTGAACCATCAACAACGAATCATAACTCTTCCGGGGCCCAGGCGGCTGTTTTCATGTCCAATTGATAAGGAACTTGTATTAATTAAGTCCATAAATACGACGTGTTATAATGACGATAAGCTTACAGGCGTGAATTTATTTTTAGATGCATTCCACTGGCACGTAGTTTCGATGTTTACTGCCATAGCTAGCTGTAAGCAGTTTTTTTAATTTTTTTGTTCGATTTTTTAGTCAAAATATTTTACGTGTCTCATTAAATTAATGATAACTGTTAACACACTTTATTAAATATTTAACTTTATATGAAAACACTTCTTGCCCAATGGATTCCATTAATGAAATGGAACCTGAACAGTGAACAGTTATGGTATTATTAACTGTATCCTCGATCGATATTAATTACATAATAGGTATGAATAATGTATACAAGTTCCGAACGCAATAAATATTTAGATACCTACATAACGGGGTATACCCCTTGTTTCTCGTAGGTATTTGATTCCCCTTTACACATTAAGTCTTTTGAGGTCAGTAAGCAATCATATTTATTCTATTACTAGCTGCCTCCGCACCTTTACCCAAGTGTAATTTATTATTCCTGTAATTTAATTAAATTAAAATGTATCGTTCAGTTTGCAGAGTTTTGATTTTATTATTATAACTAAAATAATCGTTCGCTTATTTACCGTGTAAACGTAAATTAAGTAAAAAGTGCTCACGACAAGTGACTGCAGACTGCACCTCAATCATGAGGAAATACCTATATAAACCCAGTAATCATCATCATTAAAAAAAATTGACTTTGAATTAAATGTGATCCAGGTTGGGGAAGAAGCCTTTTGTATTAACTTTTTATAAATATTAATGGCTATACTATGTACCTATCTGCTTTTGGTATCATTCCAAGTTTAAATTCTAAAAAAGATAAAGAAATTCTAAATTCAAATTAAGAATGTTCCTATTTGTGTTTTCCATTTAGTCTATGATTTAGTTCTCTGATATCAAGATAGAATGAAGGAACATAATGAGAGTCAGGTTAACATCACGAGAGTACATACAGCCAAAACCACTTCTGCCAAAATTTCTGTAGCAACGAGATCATGTCTCTACAAGACTGCAAAAATTAAACGTAACAAAATAGCACCTAAACATTTAAGATACATGTAAATAAAATTGAAAATTGCGTATAAATTGCGACGAATCTTTTCCCCCATCCTATAATAAAAGTCAACGTCCCTGCAAATTTAATAAGATGAAGATGACGAGATATAGATGATGAGAGACAGATGTAGGTATTTCGTCGCAGTTCCTACACGTTAACCTAAGGAACAGCGATACTTTTGCCATAAAATTTGTTAAAGATAGTAAACAACAGCGCTACTCTGTAAAACATATAATTAATCTTCAGCGTCTTTAACGTCAACCGCCGAAACCATTTTATTCAAAGCTATTATTTCATGGATATTACAATGGGAACGATGCTGGAGAGTACACGACTCCATGCTCGAGGCATTGAGTTACCATGCGTGTGCCATGATTATTTTATGACGCGTTAAATTAACGAGAAGGTCACTTGAAGTACAAAGAGCTACATTACTTACGTCTTTGAAATTAAAACCGTAGGTTAGGTGTGGAAGTACGAATGCGACAATATTTTGAATAAACAATATTGTATTTGTAATGGAAAAGGTGTCTCGTAGAAGATGAGTGTTTATTTTTAAAGATTTTTTGACCCCCCCCCCCCCCCCCCCTTTTAACGCAGCGTAACGTTTATCGGTACCTACTCCCTATGGGGGAGGCCCTTACTTTAAAAAAGAAGACCACACTAATACAATCGAGGCATTCCCCAAAAATCGTAGGGAAACCATAAAGTATGCCGATAAGGGATTTTCATTTCTTCTAGTGGTTCTTAATTCTTTATTGAAACTCATCGTAACGTTTTGACAAATCAAAATTGCACCCCCCCGAATTGCGTTACGTAATACTTAAAAGCTTTCTAATGGGGGCTTCTCTGAATTCTGTAAAGCGTGTCTTGTTCCACTAAATTGCCGCAAACAAAACGGGCACAATTATTTGTGCACTATATATGTATGTATATAGCACCCTAGTCAGCTTACAAAGCTTGACCCCTCATTGTACACACGTGCAAAAGAGTTCACGTAACCGGCGCGTATCGTGGTCAGTGATCACGCCACATCGTTGGCCGCGCGCCCAAATATTGATTCATTTGGCTTTCGTTTTCAGTCTATTACAGAGCAAATTTTTGTATCTTAATTATAAACAGTTCAAGTATGCCGACTGTAAGATATCATACGATGTTTTCAGAACCTGGCTGCGTTCAATAAACAAACATGTTGTCTTGTCACAAGTAAAAACATTATGATACCATATTTCTCTTCCTTGGTTAAGATTGTAGGCTAAGCTAATCAGGGTTGCCAAAGCCAATTCATCCAAATCCCCAAAAATCCTGATCGAATTCCCCAAATTTGGGGATAAAAATCTGCTGATTCCCCACAAATTCCCCTCAAAAGTTTTTTTTTTATAAAATGCTCGTAAAATCGCTACTTTGACAGAAACAAACACAACTTTTTAAAACTTGGATCTACTTATTAGTAATTAACTACAAGCAACAACGAACGAAGCCAATGCATGCATTACATGTTCAATCATTCGTTTATCAGTCACAAAACAAAACATTTAATAAAGAAGAAAAGGAAGGGATGTGCCGTCATATCATAAGTACTTGAGCATACTTAATGATTTAAAAAAATGTTGTTATCCCTACTAATATTTTAAATGCGAAAGTAAATCTGTCTGTCTGTTACGCTTTCCCGCTTAAACCTCTCAAACGATTTTGATGAAATAATAAATGACGAAATATTCTCCGATGAGAATATGATGTCAAAATCCCCGCATTTTCCCCACATAATGCCAATCCCCAATAAATCCCCAACCATCTTGAGATTCCCCGCAGTTTGGGGAATTCCCCACAGATTGGCAACCCTGAAGCTAATATGCTTTCTCAAATTTGCAGAAATTAATAAAATATTTTTGCCATTATTATTTTTTTAGGCCTAGCATGCCCAATACGTCAAATTTCTCTCATGAGACGACAGAAGTTTTGATACTGTTAATTGGCTAATAGCACACCGCACTCGTATTTTCAGCCAATCAGCAGCTGACGCACACCCGCACAGACTTCAATCTATTTTGACGTTTGTTAAGAGCGCGATAAAATGTAGTCGCGTGGCGCATGCTAGGCCTGTGGGAAACTAATACATTCACTATTTTAATCTGCCTAAAAACAATTTCAGACAGGCAATAAAATCTATGCAGGTGAAACGGGAAAAAACAATATATTTCAATTTTTTTTTTTAAGTTTCAGAACGCCATTTATGTAGACACAAGTTTTGAAATTAGAACTGTGTTTGGTCAGGATCTGAAGTTTCCAGAAATACTTAAATAGTGTATCAAATTAACCACACTCTTATATATTACATACATATTGAATATAGGCAAAGATCATATCCTTCCATTTGGTACGATATTCAGCATATCAAATTGGGTCACAGAGGTCCACTGTACAGCAAAATTCATGTGATGGTATGCGATGCAACTTGTTACTTGTTCTAACAAATTTACAATGCTCCTACACATAAAGAGGGAATTAATTGATTCTTCTGATAGACCCTGCATACCCGAAGGTTAGCCTTTGTCTGGGGTCATCTGGTCTCAAGGCAATGTGGCTAGCTTATGATGAGTCTTTACCCTAGTGACACATCCTTTGGCATGGCAGACTTTGGATTGGAGGGTAAGGGACGAGGAAAGGAAGATTGTGGAAAATAGGTAAACAGTGAAGATAAAGGGGAACAGGATACCTCTGGTTTGGAGAATTTAAGTGTGGTAGCTCAAAGAACCAGAGTCACATACCCGTATGCTTTTTACAACCCACCAAACAGGACATATTGATTGAAACATAAGTACCAAATTTGTTACAAGACATTCTCGGTATTGGTCAAAGAAATGTCACTAACCTCACCTATATCTAATATGAAAGAATAACATATAACAATAATGATTCCATTCCAAATATGTATTATAATTTTTAAAAAATATATTGTTGTAAAGTAGATGGATAGATATACTTTATTACACAAAGTCTTTACAGAAATAGGTTTTACAGATTGATTATAGTACAATTTAGGCGGTTTTATCGCCAGAAAGCGATCTCTTCCAGACAACCTTAAGGTAGAGGAAGTAGTAGATGGCGAGAAATGGGTATGGCCGTGCAACATAAATACAGTTTTTAGTTTAAAATTATATTTGTAGTATAACATGATAAACATACATAAACTCATAAATATATATCATACCTACTATATACATTTATGTATATATATACACACAAATAAACATGTTTAACATATATAAAATCTTGTATAAAATCAAGTAAAGTAATTTAACTCAAAAAAAAATAATAAGTAGGATAAGTGCATGATGTAAATTACTGACAACCAATATGCCCTGCTGGAATTATGGATAGAGGACATAAATGAACATTATTTAAGTGAGAGGAAGTACGATTTAACCCTGAGTTTAAAAATGGAAAGGGTAAGATAATCTGATGAAGGTTAAGAATTCCATAAGCGAATTGATTGGACAGTGAAGGATTGGGAATAGAATTCAGAAGAATGAGTAGGAAAAGTTTACGGAAGGACCGCATATCACGTTCCTGGTTGAGCTGCAAGAAACGGAATCGTTCTTTAAGATAGGGAGGAGCAAGAGGATTAAATAGAACATTAAATAGGAGAGATAAAACATGGAGGTCAGTCAAAAATGTAAGTTTTATCTGATGCTAAAAATTCAGTATATGACATCAGACAGTGGCTTTGTTTTACTAACAATTGGCTACTTGACAGTGTTAACAATAAAATATGAAAAGTGTTAGATACGTTAGCTTATTAATTAAGTAATAATTTTTCTTTTTTACTTTATAATTAAAAGCATATTAAGTATTTTATTTTTGCAAAATAAATTTTACTTTTTTTATCTGTGGAACAAAAGAACCGAAACGGAAACCACCATTGCAATTCTTAAATGACAGCTGTCGGCGAAAATTATTTATTTTAATGTGGCGAAACAATGATTATTTTACCGATTAAATTGAATTATTGTGTCTCTAATTCTATTAAGAATTTATTGGGTCTGGGTGTTGTGGTACCGTCGTTGTTTCTGATTTCTGTAACACAAGTGCTTAAGCTACTTACCACAGAATCAGAGCAATGTATGTGATGTTGTCCAATATTTATTTATTTTATATTTATTGAAACATTTTCCGTTTAAAGTCGTTCCTATGGGCATTGGTTCGTTGTCTAGGACGTTGACGTCATAATTGCAACAGTGACGAGACTTGGTGTTTTCGCGCGCTTTTTAAATGTGTTACACAAAATCTTACTTTTCTCTGGTTATTTACATTTTTTCCAGATAAATTGAATTGCTTGGGATATAAAATGAACGGGCGCACATTTTACAATACTTTTTCAAAAACTGTCAAGTAGCCAATTGTCAGCAGTTTTGTTTGCCTCTTATCATAAAAATTATCTCATGCCACTAGCTTTCTAATAATTTTAGGTTTTTTTTACATTTTATTGTGTATTTTTAATTTTTGTTTCTGACAGATAAAACTAAAAATGTGTAATGGAAGCAGATACTCATAACAATACATTTAACTAGTATGAGTATGGACAATTTATTTATTTAACTTATAACTAGAATGTAAGAAAGTTTGACATACCGGACAAAGATCAGAATGAGGCTGGCTGGTGGAGCTGGAAAAACTCGTGTCGCTGCCGTTCTTGCCTTCACTGCCTCCTACTTCTAACAAGTTGCCGCTCATTTCGTTCTCACTACCGACCCGAGACCGCTTACGGGACATTATTATAACATCGCACGGCAGTATACCGTTGACTGGTAAACGTATGTGCGATATAAATTAGCAGCTTTCTATTTTCCTGACGGTTTTGTGTGGTAGGCAGGTGATTTAAACTTGCGTAATAGGCACTTTATTCCTGGAATCCTCAATAATTACAGCATTAAATTACATACGTAACCATAAACGGCGGCGAAATCTTACGTTGGCAGTTCACAGCTAACCTTTAATAGTTTTGATTTACTAAATATCGTCCACGTGAATTATCAAATACCACTTGCCGCCTGCCGAGCCAAAATTGATTTTTAATTCTGCCGATTAAAAACAGAAAGATTTTAGTTTCGTTGGTTAAAATTGACGTAGATATCCAAAAAGAAACGAGACAGATCAAATCACAGGAACACATTGACTGACATAGGTAGGTACATGCCAAAAAATTTAATGACAGATGAATTGAATGGAAGGCAGAAAAAAAATCATGATTACATCATGCAGGCCACGCGACTAAATTTTATCCATGCAGGCCTAGCGTATAAGCATACGCAATATGTCAAATTTATTGTATGTGACGACAAGAGTTTCGATACTGTTGATTGGCTAATAGCATACTTCACTCGTATTTTCAGCCAATCAGCAGCTGACGCACTGACTTCAATCGGTTTTGACGTTTGTTAAGAGCGCGATAAAATTTTGCCGCGTTGCGTATGCTAGGCTTGATGGACTTAGGTTGCGTTCCACTAAGCGCTCAAAACGCTGAAAATGCTCCATTAGCCGTTCCACAAGGCGACCGCGATCGTTGTGGTCGCGGCGAAAACGTCACTCATGACGTCATTACTTTCGCTCACGCCATGCTCAAAACGACCCATCTTAAGAGGTGGGTCGAAGTCGCCTGTGGAGCGCAGTCCTGGCGTTCGTCATTTCGACCGCGCCGCTGCGCAAGCGTTGCGTCGGCGCCGCGTCGACGTTGCGTCGACGTCGCGTCGGCGTTGCGTGGGCGTCGACGCTCAAAGAACGCTAGTGTGGGGTTACGCTAAGGAAGCTAGTGTTTCTAGTAAGCATAAAATGATATCTTCCTAACCTGACGGCTGTTGACCGTACTTAACACGTTAACAGTCTAATAATGACTCCAAAGGAGTCACGTTTGAGCCAACCTTGTACGCCTGTGATTCCAGATGTAGTCATACTCCAATATTGAATTCGACGTCGTTTATTTCATGAGACGTCTGATAATAACTTCGAATATTATCTCGGGCGTATAGTCAGATACCAGAGCTACTTAAAATTTGAAAAAACCGCCGTAAAATGTTACAAGTTTTTTATAAATGGCTAATGGATAAAAAAAATGCTTTTGGAAATAATGTTTATTTTTATAAAAAATCAATGAAAATTATTGTAATTTACACTTATCATTTATATTTTACAATCAGGCCACCGCGTTATTACTTTGGAAGCCTTTGCAGCTGCAACTTTTGAAGATTTCCCCTCTGACACGAGTTTATAGCAACCTTTGCAGCGTTTTTTGTTTGTCCTATGACCTTGTTCATTTTATCCAAAACATGTTTTTTTTTGTTTATAACAATCTTCAAACGCATCGATGATTCCTAACAAGTCATAAATTTTTTTGTTCATACGTCTTTGACTCCTTTGGAGTCATATTTTTTTTTAAAGTTTTATTTAATGAAAGTAACGGTTTTCACCTCCTATATTACCATAACTATATAGTACTTTATGATCTTTTAAATCAATTTACCAAGAAATATTAATTGGACGTCCGAGTCATTTTGAACTTTTTGGCCTGGGACAGGGAACGTGTTAAGGGTCCACCCCTTAAGTACGGTCACCGTATCGTCATCCTCCTCCATAACATTGAAGTATAATAAAATCACAAATTAAAAGATTGTCGCATTGTAGATAAGCGTTATATTTAGACAAGCTTAAGAATTAACAACAACTTGTTGCCGTGGCAACCATTCTATTTTATCGTTTATAGTCCGTTTGATTGAAGAGTTTTTACTACAAACATGACCTTAACTTGTCTCCAAAGTAAAAGGGTTTGCCTGCCCAAGAGTTGAGAGCCGTTCACAGACAAGTGATGGGCCTGCGGGACAAAGTAATCACGCACACAGAATCCAGAAGTTAATTTTTTATTTTATTTAAAACTACTTGAAATAAATTCATTTTAATTACTGTTCAGTAAAGTAAAAATAAGATTGTATTTTATACTCCCTATCAATCACTTCTACCTACTTAGATTCATACCCTACAAGCCTAATCATGACAATAGGGATTAAATAAATAAAAATAAATTCAAATGTCAATAACTTTTATTTTAGTTAAACAAAGAAATGTATATATAATTATATATATTTTATTGAATAAAATTATTTCTTATAAACAGACATCTCGTCCATTGCGAGAGACAGCCACCAAGTTCCCATCGTAGCCGAAATATGGCAAATCATCGTACATAAAAAAGAATGCAGATGGTCCAATTTCATATTTGTATTATATTGTCGTTTCAAATTTACCCTCTAGGTAAGATTGTGACATTTGTGATGGATGATGAATATTGAATAGGCGGTTGATGGATGAAAAACCATTCGTATGGTTGGAAAATAAAAATTGGACCATCGGTATTAAAATGTTTCGAAACCTTAAATGTGGTCAAAGAGGCGCCATACATAAAGCTGAAGCATGAAATGATTTATAAATCATTTTTAAAATATATCACAGCAATTTTAATTAGCCCAACAGTAACTTTATAACAGAAAGAGATCAAATAAAATTAATCCTTGATCGGGGAAGAAAATGCTTTCAGTCCATTCAAAATACAACAATTTAATCTGATTATAGACATATCAGTCAGTATCTACCAACCACATAATGTTACATTTAGATGAGTAATATAATATTGTTATACGCATTTATAGAACATATTAACAATTAATACACACCAAGAAGTCTACGGGTGGAGGGCGTTCATGCAAGTGAGATTGAATCAGAGGTCGCGAGAGGAGGGACTGGCAACTGATGAGCTTGAAGTGAGGTGAGGGCGGGGCGGTGAGGCGCGTTGGGCGCTCAATAAATACAATTAGTAGCGGAGCTCCTGTCCCACTAAGTGGACAGTGCCAGCTGTAGAGCCTCTTTGTGTTCGTTGCTCAGCTGCATGAGGCATGAATTGAATAGTTCGGCGTTACCCTGAAATCAATGAAATATAAATCAGTGCCCTTCTTATTTTTGATAGGAAAATATTAAAATGTAAAATAATTTTGAATACCCTCGAAATCAAAGTCAAAGTCAATATTTTTTTATTCACATAGATTACATTAGTAATACTTATGAATAGTCTCTATATAAAGCAAATGAAGCTACCTCCGGTTCAGAACCTATAACTAAAGAGAAGATACCGGCAAGAAACTCAGTAGTTTTTTTACAAATGAAAGCTACACTTATTACTAATTTTGCACTAAGATACACAGTTAGTTTGTCAAATAGTTTAACCATTCAAGTTTCTTATTACATGACCATTTTGAGCGTATTTAATATACTCTATTAACTTTTTTAGTGTCCTATTTCCCTTATACTAATAGGTCATATTTATATCAAAGTAAGTAAAAGTTATTGCTGGAATATTCTATGTGAGAGATCAACATGACTCATGATGACTGCAAAGGATTTATTTATTACAATCACTGAGCAGTTGGCCATCAATCTGCACAAACCAAATCATCTTATCGGGATGATTGCTTATGAGATGAGCGCACTTAGTAAGTTTTCGCGATCATTTGTCATAATATTAGATAAATATTAGCAAGAAAAAAAGTTGGGTTACCTGTATCTGCCGGAGTAGCTGTACCATCTGCGCGTAGGCGGGGTTGTCTGTGGGCACGGCGTCGCGCAAGAATGCCTCGGCCAGTACGGCGATTACGTGACGCGGCGCGTCCGGCGTGGCGAGCGCTGGGTGACCGCCTGCCGCCAGTTCGCAGAGCAACGAGTATACATGAGGCGCCTCCTCTGTGTCTTCAACTACCGGCAGCCATGTTAGCCTGGAAATGTGCACGTCAGTTAATAGTTGAAGTATTAGGGCGGACATCGGTGGCGGCGTTGTCTGAATGATCTATTGGCCTATACGCTAGCTAGAGTGTTGAACATCTAGATACATAAGGGGTGATTCATGACGATTAATGAAATTCGGAATATTGATCATAATCCAAGACGAACGTAATAAAACGGCTAGAATTCTCAGTCTGCTTCTGAGCGCGTTTATTTCAAAGTGTTAGGCTAGTGCGAAACCGAAGGCGTTACTCGCATTAAATGAGCTTTTAGAATGCCATGAACTTACCAATGCCTAATAATTTCATCCCTATTAATCTGCGAGTGGTTGTATTTGATAATCTTGGTGACGGCGGAGATGGCGTTTTCAGTGGCGTTGAGGTTCTCGACGGAGCGCGCGTCGGGCTGCTGCACGAGCGCGGCCAGCAGCGGCACGGCGCGCGCGCACGCGGCCGCAAACGCGCCGCCGCCGAACTGCGCCAGCACGCCGCAGCCGTACGCCGCCGCCTGCCGCACTTCCGCCTCAGAACTGCTCAACCCGCTGAACATTGGCTCGAGGAAGATGTCCTGGTACTTCACGCATGCCGGTCCTGAAACACAGTCACCACACTTTCATGAGACGTTAAAAGCGGAAGTTACGTAGCTTATCCGATTATTGTCTTCTTTTGACTACAATTCAGTTCTGATGTAGTTTTTATTGATATCGATTGTGAACTGTCTGAAATAAAACAACTAGTTTTCTCTGAAATAAGGCGTTTAGATTTTCTCACCTCCAAACTCGATGACGTCGTCGAAAATGCATATGGCCCACTGGCGGTCGGCGTAGGGACGACCGGGCGCGAGCAGCTGCACCAAGTGTGGCAGCAGCGTGTCCAGGTGTGGGAAGAACGACTCGCGGTACGCGGACATTAGTGCGTGAAGAACGTCCGCCACTCGGGACAAGCCATACACATCTTCGTTGTCTTCGTCGGCTAGCTGCTCTTCTACAACCTGGAAACGTTGTTTACTTTAAAATCTGTTCCATTCAAAACATCCAATGGCATCATTATTTTATTAACATCAAACATACTTGACAGTAATTTATGACAGAAAAGGTGTGCCAAAAGTGGCTGCTATACTTGCTTTATGGAACACTAATAGGACACATAGCTGTACCATATTTATGGAGTGAACAAAGAATTGGCTACTTGACAGTTTTTGAAAAAGTATTGTAAAATGTGCGCCCGTTCATTTTAGATCCCAAGCAATTCGATTTATCTGGAAATAATCTAAATAACCAGAGAAAAACAAGATTTTGTGTAACACATTTAAAAAATGCGCGAAAAACCTAATCGCGTCATTGTTGCAATTATGACGTCAACGTCCTAGACAACGAACCGATACGCATAGGAACGACTTAATTAAGATAAAAGGAAAATGTTTCAATAAATTATTTATAGGATTAGAGACACAATAATTCAATTTAATCGGTAAAATAATCATTGTTTCGCCACATTAAATAAATAATTTTCGCCGACAGCTGTCATTTCCGAATTGCAATGGTGGTTTCCGTTTCGGTTCTTTTGTTCCACAGATAAAAAAACTAAAATTTATTTTGCAAAAATAAAATACCAACTGTGCTTTTAATTAAAAAGTAAAAATGTAAAATGATTACTTAACTAATAAGCTAACATATCTAACACTTTTCATATTTTATTGTTAACACTGTCAAGTAGCCAATCCTCTGTCTCACATTTGCATACAAATAAAAGGATAGAATACTTGTCAGGAGAAAATAAGACTTAAAAACCAAATCAGGGGATAATGTTTTGCCCAAATGAAATTTTTGACAATTAAGTGGCTTCTTACCTCATCATAATCCTCATCAGATCGCTTTTGTCTGCGCTCGGTGGCACGTTCGAAATGTTCAGTAAGCAATTTGTTTAGTATACGCAGCACCTCCGCCATCATCTCATCAGAGAGACATCCGCCACCAAGAAGTTCGATGCACTGTAATGAAAACATAATGATTAGAACTGACCACAACCATTAAAATAATGTTTTTCTCGAATAAAGTATTATTTAGTACTACTATAACTTGTACAATTTTTTCTAAAACTTGCCTATATTTACAAGAAAAATTCATCCATAAGCTTTACCTTAGCTAGGCTGTTAAGTAGTTCCACTTGCACCTCCTGCTCGGGTTCAGAGTCGATAGCTTTGAGCAGCTCGGGCAGTATGTACGCCCACATGCCCTGGATGTACTGCGGGCCGCGGATACGCGCACACTCCAGCAGATACGGCAGCGACTCGGCGGCGGCCGTGCGCACGTTGTCGTGGAAGTAGAACTTCAGCATCGGCACCATCAGCTTGACCACGTCCTCAGCGTACTCTGCGAAAGCTTCCTTCAATTCGCGCGCGTAGCAGACGAGCATGTCGCAAGCGGACGCTTTGTCTTCAAGACCTGGAACGAAATACAATTGGTTTCAATAAATTGCAGAGTGATCAGCTTCAATAGGTCATTTGAAATGATTAATTCAAGAAAAAACTGAACTTCATAGTAATGATTGCTTTTTATGGGACTGCTTATTGAAAACTGAAGCAGGCTCATTGTGGTCCCATAGTGGGTGGCGTTCTTGCATTTTACAGGCATCTAGTAACTACAACCTACAGTGGTGTTTCAAAATTATTGAAATGTAAATTATTCTAATAGAAAAGGACGTGGTAAAGCCCTTCGCCTCGTAAAGTACAGTACCAAAAACTATTTTTAAATTGAAGTTTTCTGATACCTGCAGTTTTAATCCCGAAGTTTTGTTGTTCGCCAAGAGTCACAAAGTGCCAATCAAGGTCTCCTTCAATGGACTCTAGATCCTCGTTGTCCAACAAAGCGACCTCTGGTTTCATTGCTGCGGTGCGCATCACTGGCTCCATTACCATAGGTAAGTATTGAGAAAACTTCTTGCCTGAATGAAGAAAAAAATCACCCATTTAAGTTAAAAAACAAAATTAATAAGATCACATAATTATGTTATTAAAAATGTGCATTTCTCACCCATAATTCTGCAAATACGCGACCAGGCCGAGATAAGGTATGATGTCTGGGGGTCATCAGCAGGTAGCTGCTCGCCTTCTGTGTGCGTTTTTAACAGCAGATCCATTACTTCTGAAGCGTCTGGCATGAATTTCTCTTCGCCCACAGCCAGGCCTGTAAATAAATAAAAAATTATAAAAAAACCATAATCTGAAGCCCACAGCCAGGCCTGTAAATAAATAAAAAATTATAAAAAAACCATAATCTGAAGCCACACATTCTTAAGCGAGATGTATTTATGTATTTATTTTGAATTTATGGCATTGGAGATTGTTAAAGGGAATGGAAAAACCGTTTGCTTTTGCGCATTGTAGCAATGGGTATCATTACAAATGTACATACATATTCTGTGCTATTTAGGCAATAAATAATTTTAATCAATTGAATTTATACTACTATTTGTTCATTTTTAATTTTGTACTTCAGAATCTTTTACATGTATAATCCCCTTTGCCCTTTTGGCTTGTTATTATTATCCAATTTATAACCAAGTATATTTTACATTATGAATTTATATTGTATTTTAAAGTAGTACTAAATTTTACAATTTTCTAATTTTGATCATATTTCTAGCAATATTCAATATAAGGTATCAAATGTCAAGGTATAGATTTAGTATAATGGGATGTGACATAAATTGCTCACCAATAAGACTGACGCATTCAATAGTCTTGCCGCGTAGCATTTTAAGTTCGTCTGTGGTGGCGTTGGCAATGATGTACTTGAGACAAGGCATGAGTCGGTCGTAATATACGACGAAGTCCTTCTCCACGGTGTCGGCAACAGAAGCAATTGTCGTTACTATCTGCTCCAGTACCAATTTTGTACCGCGCTCTACCAACTGCAGAAATTGACATAGTATCAGTATACCAATGAAATCTTATCAATTTATTGACACATAATTGGAAATAAGATGTGATAGCTTGTTTGTGAACTGAGATCCCTGACTTCCTATTTATTAGGAAGAAACGGAGCAATTGCCACATTTACTATTCCAATGTTATGGAAGTGATGCAACCATGAGTGTAATTATATCACTAACGAACATTGGGGAAAAAAGTTAAAAACATAGTGTACTAACCTCTTTGAATTTGGTAGTGAGGATAACTTCCAGCTTGTTCATTAATGGATCAAGATACAGAGTCAAAATGGGCTTAGGACAGTCCTCACTGAAGTTGACTAAAGCAGCAGCTGCGTGTGCCTGTCACCAAAATAAATATTTTAGACAAGATGTTTAATAATTAAAAAAACATGGAAGAAAATTCTTCCAAATCTTCATACCTGCACACGGGGGTTAGCATTGTCGTCAAGAACCATTAATAATCCAGGCACAACTTTGTCATGGAATTTCTTCTCAAATACGGGCGCAAAATCAGTTGACATTTGTCCAACGGCGTTGCATGCTGCGTAACGAACACGTGGGTGCTAAAACATAAATAAAATTAATTTACTACACAATGTATGGTTATAACGATGTTTCATATTGAGAACGCATTACAAATTTAGTTTAATCAATGTCAATTGAAAACTTACGGGATCCGTGAGGTATTTGAGCACAGCAGATACTACTTGGTCAAGCATCTGTTCCATCTGTTTGTGGCATCCCTCGCCGGCGGAGGAGACGGCCATAAGGGCGGCGTGGCGGCGCCGCCAGTCCTCAGAGTTCAACATCTCGGGCACCTGTCCCACAATTAGGCCTAGCATGATCTTGCCGCCCAACCCACAGCACATGCGGTCCAATGCGGACTCAGCTGCTACGTAATTACTGAAAACGAATGGTATAAAATGAGTATCATGTACCTAACATAATTTTTTAAGATTGCCAAGTTTTAAATAAATGTTAGCAAGGGACTGACATTCAAATCTATAAAAAATCTGAATGTTAATTAACTTGTTCTTAATTTTGTAAGATTCTTCCAAGCTCCATTACATCAAATGAAGCCTCAAAAAAGATTCTTACGGATTCTATGGAGGGCAGTAGAAGAAAAAGTATATCCATTTAATTGCTTTTTATTATCATTTATTTATTTCTAGCTAGCAAAAATTGGTCTATTTGTGCAGTAATGTTCAGTAGTGACTAATAAGTAGAATTATCATGGACCACAGCCAAAAGTGGCTTGATAGTCAAGGGACTTTTCCATAGGCATTTCCTTTCCTTTGGACTCAATTGTAACTTGAATCAAGCTTAAACTAGATTTCAGGCCACCAAAGAATACTTGCATATACCTTACTTAATAAAAGTTATAACACCCAACATTGACTCTTTGACTTTGTAAAAGTAGCCTAGTGTCATTTAATAAAAAAAATCCTATGGTAAAAGATAATATATGATATTTGAGAAGACCTAATAATCTCTAAGAGTTGAGTTTAGACAAAAACTTCAGATCTCCATTGAAAGCTTCGCGCCGATAGAGAAAGTTCCCTAATCTTAGGCATTGCTGTCCTGCTTACGCGGTAAATTCATTATTAATTTATTATCATTTACTTTTCATTGTCATCATCGGCGACGTCGTCCTGCAGTGTCCACTCGGGCTCGTCGTCGAGCTCGCACATCATCTCGAGCACAAGCGGCGTGAGCAGGCAGATGGCGTTGGGCACCTGCTTGCGGACCATGGCCGGCGCAGTCTCGCACAACGTCACCATCGCCTCCAGCGACAACTGCCGCCAGTTGTCTTCGGCATCTGACTCCCCTACCACCTAAACAATTATTATTTAAGTCTCAATATGACACTTAACTCAGATATGATTTTCGTTTACTTTAATTAGACTAATGTTGACGATCGACAGTCTATTTTATAAGTTAATCATTTCATGTGGCACAAATGTTTTACTTATTTAAAACACTTACCTTTATGCAGACTTGGAAGATAGTTTCCAACTGTGGTCTCAGGTATTTTGGAGCAGATTCAGCAAGTTCTATCAGAACCTTCAAGGCAGAGTCATCCTCGCATTTTTCAATAGATTGAACTACCACCTGTTCACAAAATCATATTTAATTGAATAATTCTAAAATTATACATATAAACAACACATATATGTTTTCATAAAATGTTTTGAGAGGTACTATCAAACTCCATCCTATAAAAGGCTGGTGTTAGCGAAAATCCCAATTTTGCTATTGCACATTCTGGCAGTAACACATTTCACTAGAAATGTGCACGTAATTTTTGTGCTATTATTTTAATCAGTTAACAAATCAGCCAGTTATTATACAGCCAATTTTCGTTTGCGAAATTAATTTCAGAATCATTGCACACAAACCTGCATCAATGGCAGTAGAACATCACTGAAGTGCTTCTGTATGGCTGGTTCCTTGTCGTGTAGTAAGATGAAAGCACCAACGGCTTTGACAGCTTGTATGCGGAGTGCGTCCGACTCCGTAGGCTGCAGAGCGGACAGCAGCATGCGCTTGATGACGTCCAGATTCTCATTCTGACGGTTACCGAATACTCCTGGCACTGACCTGGTCAAATTAATGATAAATTACTAGCCTAGTACTAAGACTAACTTTAAATAATTCATTAGCATTTGAACTGCAGTTCGAATACATCATATTTATTATAGACGTATTAATGACATACTCATTCAAATTAAACATTTAGTATCTGGCTGCTGCGCCACCGGAACAGCGCGCGTGTCAAAAGATGAGCGTTAACATCGTACGAATTCGGAAATAGCACGACAACAGGTCGATGATGCAAATTATTTGCAACCAGTGAACGAAAAATGCATAAAAGCATTTCTAACGCTTGAAAATAACATAACGAAAAGTATGGCACGGTGGGTGTGGCTTGAAAAAGTGAGCTAGCGCCGGTAAACATAATGTTTCCAAGGACGCTGCGAGTCATAGGCGCGGACCAATCACTGCGCGTGTTCCATCTCATTCTATGAGATGACGTAACTAAAGCACCCTTTAACGAACGTCTTTTTTTCGACTTAAACGCATTAACCTTAAAGTTATTTTTCAAGTGTCGATACTTTAATACTATATTGCATATATATTGCTAATGTGCTTTACATTTGTGTGTGTTTTGGTGCCAATATTCGATTGAAGTTAGTATTTCGAAATTAGCAATGTTTTTTCCGTGCAAAAAGCAACACATTTATCAAGATGTTTAAATTGAATGATTCGTAACACAAAATGTGAAAACAACTGTCCCGAGCGGACGGCGACGATGACAGGCTAGTATATATTTATTTTAATGCCTAGCCATATACAGGATTTACTTACATGAACCACACAAACAAAGCTATATCTGGATAATCTAATCTGACAATTCTCAATTTAGCATAAACAATTGATAAACTTTGAATAATTATGTTTGATGATGACAAGACGAGACAAGACAGATTGATTTCTCAAAAGCTCAGGAAATCTTTACTTTTATACTATGACATCACTGTATCTGTAAGTTAATTAAAGGTCAGAACAGCTATCTTAACTAGCCATATGAAATAGTGTATTCACATTATTATATGCTGAAATAAAACCCAAATATAACTTACGTGAACATTCGAATGCCTGCTTCTTTCATATTAGAGTCCTGAGAACTAGCGCAGTTGAACATGAATTGCAGAAATTCAGGCCATTGATTGACGCCATCGTCGTCAATATGGTTTCTCGCTAATTCTGATACTACGTCACAAATCTATAACAAGTAAAAAAATTAGGATAGAGAGTTCTTCTGCAGTAATAACAGCTCACATTTTGTCTTGGAAAATCGATAAACGAAAAATGTGAAACCATACAAATCAATACAGTTATATTAGTAAAATAAACTATTGATTAGCATCAAGAAACACATACATAACATCAAGGCGGCATTTGATACTTGACAACTAGTAATAAAACACGCTCGTAATATGCCGCGATAAGCATTTGCCATCGAACTCTACATTCAAATATAAATTTAATGAAGTCACGCAATAAGGTTTTACTTTTTATTTTTAGTGTTTTAAATTAAATTGTTAAATTGTGTCTCAACAGCTAATTATAGATAGGTAGTATGACATTTATCAGTATTATAGTTCAATTGAATCAAGGTCAATCAAATCCTTACACATTGAACAGTCGCCCGTAATATTACAATACATTTGTTGCCTGTGCAACACGCTTGTCGCCTCACCAAGGAAGTATCTAATCTGTATCACTACAGCCAAATGCTTCAAGTGGGTTTGACGCATACCATCGCATTCGCATTTCGTCACACGAATTCAAAAATGGTTCCATACGCATTCGGTCCCATTCGTAAAATAGTAACACCCAGTTCAAAGTAGTTTAAAAAAAGAAAAGAAAAACAAACTGCTTTAAATTATTGTGTATTATTTCAAAATTAACATTCCCTTAAAAACAAAATCGTCCCGTTTGTTATAAAAATTATGATGATTGAATATTTATTATTTTAATAGTGTAACTTTTTTTATTTCCCTTCAACCCCTTAAAGTGAGGGAAGCCCTTTTCACATTCCCATGCACTAGGTCCAAATAATCTCGCGCTCACATCCCTGCTACAGTATGGTGTACAATGAATGTATATCCATAACAGGTATGTTGACCCATTTAAAGCTTAATGCAACCTTTGAGATTGCTAGATGGATGTAAATCTAGCTACGAGCGGAAATTCGCGCAGGGTCAATGCAATGGGGCGGGGATATTAGGTCAACGTCCTGCTGACCTGCTGACACCTATAATTGCGTACTGCGCATCTATCACCATGAAGTTCACAGTCACCATAAATATTGCATGGCACTCTATACATAAAGGATTTATAAGTGAGAAAAACTGGTTGAATGCAAATTTTCTTGGTGATCCCCATTTAAAATGCATGAAATCGTTGCGTTGAATTAATGACTTGACACATTCCTGATGCAGTCTATCTAATATATCAGGTATGATGTGTACGACCCCAGTAATTATGTAGACGTAAAAAACGTGACAAAAAAGTACATCCGTTATAATTACTTCCGTTATAAAATAACGGAATGAAGATAATAGGTAAACCTATTATCTTCATCGCACGTGGCACCGACCATTAAAACTCTCACATGTAAATAGTATTAGGTATTTAGCTTGTAGGCTACATGTCGTCATTATGTGTTTAGATGCGTAATTTTTGGCGTGTGGTAGCTTTTAATAAAATGCGCAAGTTATGTAGATGAATGGAGTGCAGTCATGCAAGAACAGTTGAAGAGATCCGGCATATCCGCAGGCTAAAGAAATATATTCAGACATAGCGATGAAAGTATTAACTTGCGGTTACAATAACGTTCGACTTTAAAATATCGAATAATGGCAGATTGTCATTACGAAGAATAAGTAAACAAATATATAAATTGAATAAACTAGCAGATGTTCCTACTTCTATTTCGGAAGACCTAGCATGCACAATAGGTAAAATTTCTCATATGCGATTAATACTGCCGATTGGCTGAATGATATAGTTAAATGATTAAGCCATTTTAGACGGAAAATACAAGATCAAGGTTATTATTGATACTAGATACACATGATCGGATTTTTAGCTGACTTTTCTTCGTAACTCCATCGACCATCAGCCATTTGCCATTTCAGACTCCAACGTAATTAGAAAGCCTACGTCAATTGTAAGTAGGCGCTTCCATAGCGAAACTAGCAAATACCAAGATTCCAATACAAATAACGTTCACATATCTTTTTATTGTATGATAAACAGTTTAATACAAAATGGTTTCCACTTGTAGGCTGAAGCGAATTCACAATGGATGAGTCACTTGCCCAAATGTATGTAGAAATAGAATTAGATCAAATGAGTAACTCTGCCCTGAGTCATCTATTATCTGCTACCAGTTGCAAAAGGTCCATAATATCCCAGAATGCCCATATATTTTTTTTGTTATCATGATAATTCATGATTCATATGAACAGTTATTATGAAGAATTCTATCGATCAAAAATTTTGTAAATGCATAATTGCGGCCTAAAAAATGGCACCGCCAAAACAAGGCTTCAAGCCTTCTTTCACTCTCATTCGCTTCGTAGCCGCCTGCGCGACATTGCGTCAAAAAATGTTTATTTCCGTACTTATCGTTTTTGAAATGCTTGTGTTGATCGATTTAAAGACACATAGGTATGTCATACATAACGCAGAGGCTCGATTTTACATATTCGGCTAATACCAATCAGCTAAATCCTGTCTTTAGTCATACCATAATCTTCCAAAATTACTTTTTTTTATAATGCACTGCGAGATTGAACTCATCCCACCTGATGTCAAGTGGTAATGAGTTCCTAGCTTAAGGGTGACAAGTACAGCATAGTATGGCGACCAGTACAGCATAGTAACTTGTTACTAGACTTTTCGCCTTGACCTCAAAGGCTTGACCCCTGCTATTAATGTAGCACCCCCTAGGAGCTCTGGAAACCTTACTTTCGCACAGGAACACAACAACACAGAAGTGATTGTTAGTTAGCTGCGGTCTTCTGTAAGGTGGAGGTATTTCACCGGTTGACCTTTCTTATCATTGATAAATTTTTACTAAAATCATAAATGCCAAGTAGTTTTTTATTAGATTGAGAATCATTAATTAGGCTGTTAACTAGTTTTAAAGATTTATGTCATTCAAAGATTAAAAGAGTTTGAAAGCAAGTTCGTCATTTTTGAAGTTAGAAAAATGTAACTGTTTGTTGGCTGTTAATTATATTAATTTTAAAAGAAAAATTACACTGGTCAACAAAAAAACATTTTTGGCGTGTAACATGAGAACTTTTGTCTAGTTATGTTAGGGGCAACGATAAGGATACTAGAGATAAAATTAAAATGCTTCAAATACGAATAGTTTTTTTGTAATACCATTTTATAACATTTTGGAAATTTAGAATTGTTACAAACAAAAAAAAGTTATTATGATTTATTGCTACATTAATATAAATTTATTTTTATGATTTTTGTCTGTATTTTGCTTCGTTTTAATGTCCAACAGTAATTCGCTAACATACGTGGACTCTCCTTGCCCTGATATATTTTTTTGATACTAAAGATGTCTTGATGGAATCTTTCACCGTGTTCATCGCTGACGATGCCCAAATTTCCAGGAAAGATATCAAAATGTGAATGGAGGAAATGTATTTTCAATGACATATTACAGCCCAAAGCTTTATATGTCGATAAAAGCTCCGTGAAAACATTTATAGTCACTTGATCGCTGATTCCCCAGAAAATTTAAAGTTACTATCATGTAAGATTCCCAAGCTGATTTTTCAAAATTACTAAGCTTTTCTTTAAATATATTATCTTTGATTAATTGCCTGATTTGGGGCCAACAAATATGCCTTCTTTCTCTTTCTTTAGGAAGTTTCTTGAAATTCAGGATCCAATGTCTCTTTTTTCGACTTGTGGGGTAAGGGACAGATCGCTAGTTTGAGGTGTTTCTGGTATCCTCTCTATGAGGGATTGGTCATTTAGCTGATCAGGATACTTGATTTTACATTTTGTTTTAATTGTAATATCTTTTGTATCAGTAAGACAAAAATCACGATCATATGAGTGGTTCGTTGGTTCCGTTCAAATCATAGGGATTGCAAAAGGCATAGATCGAGATCTTTTCGCCCATCCAGTGAGAAGACCCACCCATGTAACACACAGATGTGTGGAACCTATGCTTTGTCTTGTTGTCTGATGGCAAAACCAAAATACTGTTGATATAACTCAGTTACGAAAATGGTGTTAAATTCATTCGCTTAGTTTTAAAAGTAATGTCACCACAAATATAAAAAAAATGTCAGGATCATTTTTACACTTTCTTGACATTATTTAAGAATTACTTCACTCTAAAAACAGAACAAATCACTATGCTCTTCAAATAAACATATTCTGTGAATGCGAAAGTAAAATAAAAACGGTTAACTTTTAATTTTGTGGGTAGTAGCTGTAACACGAAAACTAGATCTGATGGAATCAAAATAAATATGGTTATAAAATGAGGATAGGTAGGTAATTTAAAATTAGCCAGCACCTTTCTTGTTACAAAGTTTTGTTGACCAGTGTTATCGGTGTATGATAAAATAGGGGATGGCAGTTTGCATGAAAATATGTAACTGTTTGAGTTTACAAATTGTTAGACCTATTCTCATGTAACTTCATGTTGACAACTGTGTCACATTTGTTTATTGATGGTTAATTAAAGCATTATGTTCTGCTGTAAAACATTACATGGCAAGTCTCAACAATCCATGCAAACACAGTTTGAAGGCAAACCTCCAGTCTGAGCGGCTGGCTGACATCAGTTTGCAAGATTTGGAACAGCTGTGTTTTAACTGTAGTCTTCAGCTCAAAGGGTACCTTTGGTTGGAGGCCTGTAGACTCTGCCGAACGCAACACGAGCCGCCGAAACGACACGGGAGATGACTAGAAAACCAGTTGATAGTCTTGGAACAGAACTAGGTGATGTAACACTTTTCTTATTCATTATTGTTAATTTGCTAATAAACTTCAAAAGGTTTATGCAAATATATGGTGCTAAATGTGTACTTTTAAAATTGTTAACCGTTTACATCTGCTTTTAATGTTTTGTTCCAAGCCTAGTTTAGTACTACCTCCACATTCGCCAAGTAATATAAAAATACAAACCTTGCGTCGAAGTTGCTGGCTGACTTCCATCTGCAGTGTAAGTAGGAGTTGTTCCCTGAGCATAGTTTGTTGTTCGAATGGTAGCTTAGGGAAGAACTCGAAGAATTCTGCACTGAGCAAGCGTCGGAGGAACACCGCAGCTGACTGTCGCCCCTCATCTCCTAAGTCCACGTTCTGGATGGCGCCCACCAAATGAAGTACCTTTGTTTCTGTGGGGATATTGTTGTATGTTTCCTGTTAAAAATAAATATGGTTAAATATATAGCTACATTCCACATAAAGTTTTAACAGTAAATTTAGTCCGAAGTAGAGTTCAAAAATAGACCCGCTAAATCATACAAAGAAATGCAAATCCCCAAAGTTAGAGACACTTCGTCCAAGATTTTATTTTGCAAAACTGTTCCATTTCGTGTTTATCTAATTTTGTCACATATACTTAGTTATTCATTATAATGTGTGCGAAATATTACTTATCTAAAGATGAATAACATTATTAGTAGTTAAAAGGAAATTTCATAATTTCCTTTTTCCCTCCATCAATATAAATAATTTTGTGGTAGGTGAACTTGACCTTGAAATTTCAGTGACTTATCACGTCTAATAAAAAATAAAAACTGTGAACTTCAGAAACCATAAGCATCAAGAATCACATAAAATTTTCCCGGCAAACCTTACAGATGCATGCATACCACAATGTCACCACCCTTACTAGGAAGGCAGAGTTGCCGGATAACGGGCTGAATTAATCATCTAACCGCTGTCAACCTGAACTTAACCATTAGATAAGTCCTTTAACAGAAAAATGGAAATATTTTCTGCCTAAAATTATATCGGCTATTGTTCTAAATACATAATTCGGTTGAGCCTCCATGACCACGTTTTGACACGAGGCGACCACACTAGTTTCAAATATTATACACCTAATTTAAAATTATATCGGAACTAAAATATGTTAGAATGAAATTAAATAAAAATTACTTACTTCTGCTAGCGATCTGATGTCATTATCAGCGGATAAAAGACTATTTAATAACTGGTAAAATTGCGCCTGATCTCCTGCCATGTTGAACCACTTCGAAAAGGCACAACTTTTTTTTTTCTTGTTGAAACATATTTGGTTGTCGATACGTAATAAACGTGTTGCCAGTATCATTCCAATTGAATGTTCGTTAGTGAATTGAACTGAATTCAAGTCAGTTATAAATAGTACCTTTAATCAATTTAATTTCAATACTATATTGATGTTGTTCGGTTTCAGAAAAGGATCATGTATAAAATCAAATAATTTGCGTCAACAGAGAAATATTCTTAGCTTTTTGAAGTAATTTGCTGGATATGAATTGAAAGACAATTGAATGTCCAGTTCTGACTGATAAACTCTCGATCATCGAAAAAATGCGCATGTGCTGTGCTATGAGCATTCTATCAGGCCTAGCATGCGCCACGCGACCAAATTTTATCGAGCTCTTAACAAATGTCAAAACCGATTGAAGTCAGAGCGTCAGATGCTGATTGGCTGTAAATACGAATGCGGTGTACTTTTAGCCTATCAACATTAACAAAACTTTAGTCGTCTCATGTGAAAAATTTGACGTATTGCGCATGCTAGGCTAGACCTGACGATTTTGACGTTTGTTAAGAGCGCGATAAAATTTAGTCGCGTGGCGCATGCTAAGCCTGTTTGACTTATGGACCTAATATAATAAACTAAGTCCATGGTTTGACTTAATATAATAAACATGCTTGGCCTGTATGAGTGTCAAATTAAATGAAATCCGAGTTTTTTCTAAAAAAATATATTTGGTAAAATTATGAACCTCCCCTTTTTTTATGTCAGTTAAAAATCGATATGAACTACTGTAAGCAGCAAGGTAGTGAAATAACGCATAAACTTTACCAAAATTTCAATAAATGCATTACGCCTGGGAAAGTCAACTAATCAACATAAGATTAATAAAATTTTTAAAAGTTGTAAGCACAATATCGATTACGTCGTCTTCGTCGCACACTGGTCCGGATTTTTAATATGGAAGACTTAGGACCCAATGTCAATATTTCGGGCTGAAAAAAATCATGTGGATAGATAAATGAACGTTCATCAACGTCTGTTCTAGCAGTTTTTATGAAATTGGTTATTTTTGCGAAAAAAAAAACATTGAAAAAAAATTTGTATGGAGAAAAAGTGAAATATTTTTTTTTTTCGAAAAGTTCAGAACTGTTAGCAGTGAAACCTTTTGTGTGTTATTGTATTACACTTATTCGTTAATTCCATATTTTTTTTATTTGCATATACTTGCAGCCTTGGCCAAAATATGCATCGGAACTTTCATTGTATTTATTTCAACTATTTGTGACAATTTAATTTTTTTATTGATTTATAGTCACATAATTTACGCATATTTTCAATATAATAAATTTTAAAATCCATTATTTGTTGACTATGAATGATTTTGAAAAATAGATTACAATTTAATTTAAAAAATCAAAATAATATTTTACTTCTCATGGTTAGCTGTTGCTTAAAGCACAGCTAGTGATCGAATGAGGCATTGCCTGCCTGCTAATATTCTCCTATTCCCTAATATAGCTATCACTTTTATTTTCTACTATTGCTGTCTCTTTCATTCTCTTTTGCTCACTCTTTTTCTTCTTAAGACAAGTGGTGTTCCACGCTTATAAATCAGATAAAATAGACAAGAGCTCTACTGGTAATACAAAATATTTACTTGCAGCTTTGGCGTTTATTTCGTTTATCCTAATATATATTTATTTAAAATCAGTACTTTTGCTTCTTTAAGTGGTTTCGGGAAAGTAAATTCGGTACTAAGATAAAATCCATACTAATATTATTAATGTGAAAGTGACTCTGTCTGTCTGTCTCTCTGTCGCTCAATCACGCCTAAACTACTAAATAAATCTAGTGTCCCAAAGAATATCTATACCAAATTTCATCTATATCGGTTCAGTGGTGCAGCGGTAAATTTAATGTAATGTAAACGACCTTCAATTATTTTTTATTGTACTGCGAGAATTGTGCAATAAACTATTTCTGGTTATTTTGTTATACATTTTGAAGTTGATTTATGAATAACTAGTGGCCATCCGCGACTTCGTCCGCATTAATGTCGGTTATCGCGACGCTATTCACGCGGACGAAGTTTTAAGTAGCATAGGGTATGTATGTAAATGTATTACAAAATAACTAAAAATTGTTTATTGCATAATTCTTGCAGTACAATAAAAAATAAATTGAAGGTCGTTTTCATTACATAAAATTTAATACATTTTTTATCAATTTAGTACATAATAAATAATAATAAAATAAGTAATTAAATTAAAAATAAAGTAATTAACTAAAACTATCTATACATAACATACAAATTAATATAAATAACTTAAAACTACAATAGAAAATAATTGAAGGTTGTTTACATTACATTAAATTTAATACATTTTTCATTAATTTAGTAAATAGGAAATAATAATAAAATAACTAAAATGAAATTAAAACTAAAGTTATTGACTAAAACTATCTATATATAACACGCAAAATAATAGTTATAAATAACTTAAAACTTATTCTAAAGGATCTGGCACATTTTCTGGAGCTTCTTCATCAACTTCAATTTCTTCTTCAACTTCTATTAATTCATCTGATAATATCAACTGCGTAGCTTCTGGAAACATCCTTGATGACTTAAAATTGGTGTATTTAGGTTTCAGATGAGATATATATGGATCTGATGATATCAAAAAATTGTGTATAATGTCTTCATTATTTTGCAGTCTTCCTGTTTTCCTCGTGTGTCGCTCTCTGGTATTTCGAAAGTCCTTATTTCTTGCTTCTCCTGCTTCTTCTGACAAAATTCCGATAGGAAGGCAAGAGAAATGTTTGCATATGTCAGCGCCATGTATCAACATTTTGTGTATGCTGGAAGGCATATTGTACCAGGGGTAGTGATGTACAAAGATCTCAGCAGTCTCCTTGCAGTATTCACGGAAACTATCGATATTGACAGCCTTTCCACAAGATAACACTTGCAATATAACTGCGAAGTGCTTTATCAAATCAGCATCAATCTTCGTTATTTGAGCACTTTTTTTGTATTCCCGAAAAAATCTTCTGGCCGTGTTTCCGTCATTAGTAGTTCCAAAGCCCTGCTTTACAACATCAATCAAAAGTCCCATTTGTTGTTTGAACTCCGATTGCACCATATCCTTCCTTAACTTCTTAAGGTTTTTGTTGTCACCTCGTGCACTCCACATTTTGAAATCTAAATTATATGAAATATGTAAAAGACACTCCATGCTTCGAATCCACATATGGAGTGTTGATAGTCCATATTGATACACATCGTCCCGTACAGGTCTTGAAAACATTTCTGAAAGATTATTCATCTCACTAGGTTTTGCAAGACAAACATTGCACGTAGCTGCAGATGGAGTATCTGTAATAATTGTAGCCACTTTCCCATCAATCATTGTCATGTGCAACTCATGAGTAACTTCCAAGTTTCCGCAACTTGAAATAGTCAAATTTCGTATTTCTTCCTCCATTGCCGCTTGTTCTTGCTTAACAAATTCGGTCGTTTCCTTCGCAAACTGAAATTTAATAGGTCTGCAATAAGATGTTGAAGATGGGTTTGGATTATTCCAAATAACAACATTGCCGCTCTCGAGCTTCAAAGGAACGAGGCTCGTCATGAACACAGAGGAGTCGTCGAATTCTGCCAGTTCACTTCTTTGCTTGTAGTTGCTCTGTGCTGAAGATCCATCGAATCCCCACTTGGAGGTAAGCTTCAAGTTTTCACTGCACATATTTAAATCATCACCAACGACTTGCAGTATTCTTCGAGTTGTCACGTCTAACAGTGCTTGTAGTTTCACCTTCACTAAATGTTCTGATACTTCAATATCTCTGGTATCTGGATAACACCTCTGCTTAGCTTCCAACAACTTGTAGTAAGACGGAAGCTTCAATTGCTGTGACAATGCTGACCGTAAAGTAAGATACTTCCACTTTGACAGATCCAATGATGCAGTAAGGGCCAACGCTTGATCTTCCTGCATAGTGTCCGTCTTCTCGTTTGTTGATAAAAGTGATTCGACAGCTTCAACCTTTTCAGGATTCTTCACAAGGTGATCGATGATGCGAGCAAGACCTTCTTTCCCATTAGACTTTAGCTTCGTGACAAAAGCAAAAGTCAGTTCCTCTTCCGGATAGTCGAGTAATGTACCCGATCGCCTTTTCTTCTGCTTATTCCCCAAGTCTTCAAATGGCTTCCTTGATGCAATGTCTGTAGATGTTCCAATGTCACTAGTCGCCTTCGAAGTAGATGGAATGGGTTGAACAGCTGCTTCTTCTTCTGTAGAACGAGGATCCAAATTTTCGGTCCCTTCAAAAATTTCGGTGAGATTTACTGATTCACATTCAGGCCACTTAATTCTTGTTTCCAACCAGTTCATATGCTTCTTCATGAATGTTTTTTGCACCCTGTGTGCCTCGGTCCATCGACGATTTAAGTTCACAGTAAAAGATCTTGCAAAATTCAATAATTTTTCTGAATCTTCTTGCGAAATTTCAAGCAAAACGCAATCCAAAATTGCTTGATGCAGTCGTTTGTAATCCTTGAGGTCCTCTTGTCGCAGAAACACGTAAATGTCCAGGTTAGTGCCAAATCCAGCCATGATCAAGTTGCTAGATTATTCACGTTAAAATTTCCAGGTATGTTGACTCTTCAAGGGTTGAATGTCTAATGACGCTCCAACATGAGCTCCCGTCTGTTTTATTTGATTCATAAGCGCTCAACTAGCAAGGGTTTCAAGGAGCGAAAGAGAGAGAAGTATGGAATGAAAGAGATAGCGATAGTAGGAAATGAAAGAGATAGCAATATTAGGGAATGGGAGGGGAATATTAGCAGGCAATGCCTCATTCGATCACTAACTGCGCTTTGAGCAACAGCTAACCACTAAGAAGTAAAATATTATTTTGATTTTTAAAATTTAATTGTAATCTATTTTTCAAAATCATTAATGGATTTTAAAATTTATTATATTGAAAATATGCGTAAATTATGTGACTATAAATCAATAAAAAAATTAAATTGTCACAAATAGTTGAAATAAATACAATGAAAGTTCCGATGCATATTTTGGCCAAGGCTGCAAGTATATGCAAATAAAAAAAATATGGAATTAACGAATAAGTGTAATACAATAACACACAAAAGGTTTCACTGCTAACAGTTTTGAACTTTTCGAAAAAAAAAAAATTTTCACTTTTTCTCCATACAAATTTTTTTTCAATGTTTTTTTTTTCGCAAAAATAACCAATTTCATAAAAACTGCTAGAACAAACGTTGATGAACGTTCATTTATCTATCCACATGATTTTTTTCAGCCCGAAATATTGACATTGGGTCCTAAGTCTTCCATATTAAAAATCCGGACCAGTGTGCGTCGGTGTAGATATTCTGAAAAACGTTTTACAATTTTTTAAAATTCAATAGATATGTTGTTTGATAAAATTTAATTATCAAATTAGTGCACGACATGCATACGACATGTGATTTGATGATAAAATTTTTAATTTTTACTTTACTATACTACCAAAATAAAATATTTTGATTTACAACAACAACTAATACCATTTCTTTTATAGGCTTCGAAGTTTGTATACCCTTAAATTATGGAAGCTAACTAAGAATATAAGTGTGTGCCCCATGGTATAATAAATCTACGGTGTGCCCAACACCACGACCCAAAAGTACATTGTAAAAAAAAAATGTCAATAACAAAAAAAAATTGTGAAATTTTGCTCCCCGATCCAGTCTTAGCCGTTAGGTATTTTCTTAAATTACAACCTTTTCAGCGAAGAATCTGTACGTATCATGTTCGAAACTCATTAAAAACAGGAACGTTCTCAATTGGATTAAATTTGTGATTGATTATGGTCAGTGAAGCATATAACCTCAATATGTTTTTTTCGGGTTTCCCAATTTATTTAATAATTACGTATTTTACTTTCAGGCTAGTTCGATTATATTAGCAGGCCTCGGAATGGCTGCTGTAGGTTTCGCTGGACGATATGTTATCAGACAAATGCCAAACGCTACTTCTAAATTCGCAGAGGCAGTTAAGAATTTACCTAAATTTGATAGTGAATCTTTAGCTAATTCTAAATACTATAAAGGTGGTTTCGAGTCTAAAATGACTAAAAGGGAAGCTGCCTTGATTCTTGGAGTCAGTCCTACAGCTAGCAAAGCTAAGGTATTGTAGTTCTTCCACAAGATATTTTTCAATCTTCTAATTTACAATTGACTATGAAATCTAAGTCATATGTTTATTTTCAGATAAGAGATGCACATAGAAAGATCATGTTACTGAATCATCCAGATAGAGGAGGATCACCACTAATTGCTGCTAAAATCAATGAAGCCAAGGACGTTCTAGAAATTGGGAAATCATAAGAATTAATTTGTAGATATTACAGCAAAATGTAGTAAACACAGTGATCATTGAAATTCAGCAGCACTATGAATTAAATAGAAATGTGTAAACAACGGAAAGTAAAGTTCCAATGAAATAGTGCAGCTGGTTCTCAGAGATTTTTCATTGTTTTTGAAAATGTAAATAGAAGAACATAAATGTAGACTAAATAAAATTCCCTTTAACATCTCAATAATCTATTTGTTATGCACATCTAAACATGTATTATGGCAATATATAATACTCTTAGAACAGTAAATAGATAATTAGGCAATAACCAGTAAAGATTACATTTTCATTCACAGTACATATGTGTAAAGACTTTGGGGAACATTTATAAGAGATAAATACAAAAATACAGTTACTTAATTTTGTCAAGAGCTGTCTCAGAGAAATGTACACTTGCAGGGTACTTAATAATTAGCAGAGCAAAGGTGCTCTGTCTATCCTAATTACAATGGAAATTCCTACCCTTAACATTGACTAATCATAGTCACACATAGCAATGTTACCCATAAAATACAATAAAATATAAAAGAAATCAGGCATACGGTACTTTAGCTGCATGACCAATCACTTCTGAACAGTTTTAAATGTCAATAAGTTCCATAGACAGTGAGTTACCATAATTTCTTAACACAGAAATAATAACCAATACTATCTGAATACGTCATCAGCCTTATACACTTGATGTGATGAGTGTTTAGTAGCTATAAGTGGTTGGTTGGTTGTTTGTTCAGAAGTTAATGACTCATGTGCACAGAAATTAACAAGTATTAATGTTTGGATGTCACTGAAAACTTTTTGTGTATCTGGACCTTATTAAAACATTATACTATTAAGAAGTATTTGGTCACCCTATCTGATGCAATATATCTGGCGGCGACTGTACCCCAAGAACATGCAATGCGCATTAACATTTATTTTTAAATGATTCACATTTTATGAGAAGATATATTTTTAATTATTTGTACCAAACCAAAGCAAAACAATTGATGATTGGTGTCATATAAATAGTACTTTGAAATATTCAATATTACAAAGCAGCGACACAACAATAATATAATTGTGGCTAGTAAAGTGACAAAAATGCACATTGTGCTCTAAAATTATATAAAAATGAATTCTTTATAAAAACACATAAGAGTATGATTTGTCTTTATTTACTTACAATGCAACTTAGTGCACATGTAAATAAAACTGTAACTACATTAATTAATGTGTGTTGCCGACTCCAGCATTAAAAAAATAATAACAATGTATCTCCCCTCAGCATCATAAACATTGATTGGCAGTATAATTTTACCCATATATGGGCATCAATTTCATTTTTTAATGATGCTACACCAACTCATTACAAAAAATTACATTGAGCAACAATTACAACATACTATACTGTAATTACATAAATTAAAACTAACGGTTTATTAAACATAATGTTGAAACAAAAACCAAAATATCACCTAAAATGCTGAACTTTTACAACTAATTTCGAAATTAAACTTATTTACAGGGTTATTTATTACTTTTTTGACCAAATAAAAATAAATATCTAGGTAGATATTCATTGAAACTTATTTGATAGATATACCTTTTTAACTATTTAAATGCGCCAGACAACCACACCAATCACCTAGTCTCAAACTAAGGTTTTCCCTTGTATAATGAGTACCAGACTGATACAAACTGGAGGCGTCATCCCAGCACACCCAGTACCAAGTCAATTTAGAAAAGTTCGTTACTTATTGACCTGACCGGGAATCGAACCCGGGACCTTTCGCGCTTTGGCCGCCTACCTTAGTCACTGCGCCACCGACGATACTGCGCAACACGGGTTCAATGCGAATAGGTGAAAAGGTACTTCTGCAGCATCGAGGAGCTTTATTTTTTAGCGTTTCAATTCACTAACGTCAGAACCGATTTCTCTGGAAAGTGTATGTTTTGTCTTTGTTTTATCTACCATTTAATAAAGAGACAAAACATAGTTTGATTCCATTCTAGTTATTCGATTCCGCTTCCGACGTTTTGAGAATAACCACTTATTCAACTGAACCGACGGGTCGCTGCCGCTACTGCATAGTAAACATTTAGTCAAATTATATTTTTATCAGTTTTACTTTTGAACTAGTATATTCGCATTCAAAGAAAACTATGTGCTAACAATAGATTTGCAAGGCTTATTGTCTATAGTAAGTTCTAAATGGGATTTCATAATGTTAAATGAAATAATTGTACAATCAAAAGCACGTCTTATGTCGTGTGCATAAGAACCATTATTGAACTGTAAGTGTTTACCATGACATGCTGCCTGTAGCAAATGAGTATATATCTGTATATAGGGATGTTGCCTTCTTTTAAAACATTTTGGCTATGCCATGCTGCAAATGTAGGTCAACATCCCCAAAGTAATTGTAAATGTCAAGATGACGGAACCCCGGCTTACATTTCGTTCAAACTGTGCTCAATATTTAGTGCTCATTTTGTTATTTTTTGTGCCCTTATTTCGAATTTTGTGCTCCAGTAAATTAATAAAAACATATTTATTTGTGGTTCCGTCAATTTGATATCAAGATGGCGGAACCACTGATCGTTGCTGACAAAGTACTTACTACTCATAACACTATTTTAACCACATCAAACTTTTGTTCTCGATTACATAAAATCAGCACTGCATTTTATAAAGCGCGTTCAAAGAAATGGCATTTATCTAAAAATCCACATTAATGTCCTTTACCATGAGATGAAACAAAATGGATAGTATCTTTGAACGCGCTTTATAAAATGCAGTGCTGATTTTATGTAATCGAGAACAAACGTTTGATGTAGTTAATATAATGTTATGAATAGTACTTTGTCAGCAACGATCAGTGGTCCCGCCTTCTTGATATCAAATTGACAAATAAATATGTGTTTTTCTTAATCTACTGGAGCACAAAATTCGAAATGAGGGCACAAAATAGAACAAAATGAGCACAGTTTGAACAAAATACAAGCTCGGGTCCCGCCATCTTGAAATTCACAAGTAATTACTTCTAAAATGTTCGGTTGCTGAAGTATTTAGAAGTAGATTTTTTATGCAAGCTCTTATTACCTATAAATAATAATAAAATCGTATAAAAACAGACACAATAATGCCTAAAGCTACGATTGTATACAAATAGGCATTAGCGCCATAAAATTTTTGTTTTATCAGAAATGTATTAATACCTAGAACATAATAGGTACTTAAAATTGTTCCTTTTGATCACTGCTGTGACAGACCTTAAAGATAAATTGTCTTATAAGAGGATAGACGTCACCCCCCTCCCCCCCTATAGTTTTAAATCCATAGTAAAATGCTTTGAAACGGAAATACTTCATATGCTATTAACAAAAATTAAATAATCACTTATTGACGGTATAATGCAGGTACAGAATAAAATTACTGTAGAAAATTAATACATTAACATTAATACTTTAATAAAGTATGCCATGTTTAAACATGCCTAAAAAGACCTAATTAAACAATAATCAACATAGAAACGAATACAGTATTTACTAGAAAGTTTGTCATGTGGTCTGATTAGACTTTTATTTTAAGTGAATGTAAACATGTTCATATTTTGCGTCTGATAAACATAGAGGCCAGATCGACTCGGTGGGTCCTTGGTTAGAAATGCCGCCTGCTTTAAAAATATAGGTGGCGTTGTTTATGGTAAAAAGACAAATGTGTTCATTTATGGTTCTTCATATGGCTCAAATTTAATAATAATAACAGTAGACTTCGATTTGCGCAGACGTGGGACCCACAATTTATTGTTGTACAAGTACCTTATATTGGTAATATGCTAAAAGCAAGCATTTATCTTGTGAAAATAATGTAAATAGTATGTCGCTAAAACAAGACATTATAACAAATAGTTACTTTGTTTTTAAACTAAAATTATTAAGGTTTGTCATTTTTTGATTTTTCCAATATTCTAAGTAGGAATAATTGAAAATATTAATTATGCTTGGATTTTGGTAGTTATGAGAATGAGATCAAATCTTCAAAATGCCTGCACTTTGTTCATCGAGGTTCTTTTTGTTGTTGTTCTCTACGTTGCTTTGCAAAGCGTGCTCTGAGTTTAGCAATTGTAGTATTGGACAAGGTACCAGGGACTTTGAAAATAGCCTGGAACAAAAAAAAATTAGTTGTGATTTAATAAATTGAGTAATTATTGTTTTTTATCTTGCAGCATTGTGTACACTAGGGTAACCCATGGAACTTGATTTTAAATTAGACACATGATTCATAATTGTTCGAATTGAAAGGAAGGTCTCCTTTAGTATGCTTCCTAAGGTTAATTCAATTGACACTGGTTAGGCCCGGATCCATTCCATTATTGCTTTAAGAGCTATCAATACTTGTTTTTTTCTAATAAATTTTTATATCTAGTAACATATAATGGTTTTAAACATCAGGGATTAACATACCTGCATAAATTCATGGCAGTGCAGAGCACTTGCATTCTTAACAATTGCCTTAAAGCACTCTGCTAGTGATGTAAAGTCATTGCAAGCCAATATTGTAGACCTGTTCGACTTTATCAAAGTAATACAGACTCGAAACAATATTTTTGATCCTTCATAGAATAGGCAGTCCCATATTCGCAGAACAGTTTCAATTGGCAAGACTTCAGCAAATAAACAAACAAACCATTTTGTAGTAATGACAGCCCATGGTAAACCTGGAAATATTATGTAGATACTCAGTTCACATATAATTGCACTCTAAATTAGCAGTGTAAATGGTTTCAGAAAAACTTATCACTTACAGATATGCCCTATCATGACAGATGTTGGAATTATATTTTAGTAATCTGTTTAATTAGCAACTTAAGACAAATATAATTGAAAGATATGATACAAATATGGTAAAGGATTCCAGATGTATATATAATAATAACTGCATGCAAGATAATGACAATATTAAAACAAACAAAAAATATGACCTTGAATTTATGTAATACATAGGTATTTTAATTTATAAAAATAGGAATATTAACAACTTCATTGATTAAATCACCAAAGATGTGTTATCAAATAGTGTTTATCAAAATACTTTGTATACTTACCAAGGTTTATCACATGTTGGTGCACATCGGGTACTTTTGATTTGACTAGTTCAGATAAAACTTCAATATCTACAATAAGACCATCCATTGTTTTTGTATAATAATCCGGAAGTATTTTCTCTACTAGTACTTTAAGAAGCCAGAATGAAGTTTCTTCACTTTTGGTCGCTAGCAGCAGTAAACCTAAGTGTATAATGGTTTATTGAAATAAATACAAGGTTTACACTTTACAGCACAACTGTTCTGTTGACAAGCTATATATTTGCAGAGGTACACTGTTAAAATTTGTTTTCAACTTTGTGTTTGTATAAAAGTTCTCTATTAAAATGTTCATACCTGCAATGTAGTTTAATCCTTGGCAATAACCAACTACTCTGTTGTTATGTGCGTAAGCTATCAGAATATTAAATAGGTGTGTTTGATGGTTTGCTTCCTTAGTGAAAAATATGTTGTCTGGAAATGTGCGCGGCAAATCTGTTTTAACTAAATCAACTAGCTCTTTCTCAAATGGCCCATCTAAAATTTTTTGGTACAAATCAGGGTGTTGTTCTTTCATCTTTTCAGCTTCCGATATTGCCATCCATACCGAAGGACGATGTTCACCTACGAAAGAGATCTGATACATTAAACTTATCAGTATAGTCATCACAAATCTCAGCATATAAAATCGACAAGAAGTGTGATCTCGGTAATAAACAGAAATATACTTAGCAAGTTTGGATCAATTACTTACTGGGTACACCTTTCCGAACGTATCTTTTCACTGTGTTTGTGCGTTTGACCGACTTTCCTTCCCCAAGGAGCGAGGACCATTTTTGAGCTCTGGTCGCTAGAACCTTCAGATAAACTGACATGAAATCCTCATAACTTTCAAAGTCAAAATCATCATGCCTCTCGAACCCGTATTCATCCACGGAGCTAGAATATTGATAAATATTAAAAACTCGTTCCTCTACCAGTGATAAACGAGACAGAAATATTGATAGCATACCTGAACTGAGATTGTGCCATTTTTAATACTTTGTCAATGTGTAAAAATAATGGAACCAGCGCACATAATCTTTTGATTTGGGTGATTGAGCTTCAATTTCTTACACTAGAAAATACTAACTGTTTTTATTCATTCCCACATGATGAAAATTAGAAAACGAAACTAATTCATTGGTGGTAAGCGAATGAATGATTGTAATTGAGAATGGTGAATGAATGAATGAATGATACAAGGAACTGTCAAGTATTTTTTTATGTACAGCATTGGATAACCGGCTATAGTCAATTTAAAATAAATTGATTTCTTAGACAGACATCTAAATTATGTATGACTGTATTCTATATTATATAAAGTCTCATATATGATTACAATTTTAATATATATCTAGCGTGCTTTTTTTATAAAAAAAGAGTCTCTTATTTAATTAAAAGTTCGTTTATAAGTACATTAAAACTTTGAAAGAGGATTTTCATTTTCTTAAATTTTTAGTGGTTTCTTTCGGCCCTGTCCAAAGGGTTTGTCAGTAGCAGTGTGGGTGAGCTCTATCCATAGCATTGAAAAAAAAATTGATCCGGTCCAACTTTTGACAGCTGTACTGTGACAGCTGTTTTGTTGACGAAAATTATTGTTGTCTTTAATTTTATTTTAATTTTCAATCCTAAGTATTAATTACTATCAAAAAATCAACAAAATACGTTAAATGGAAAAAGTGATTTACCTTTATAAATTACGTAATTTATATATATAAATTACGAAATTAATTAAGTTTTGGTGAACATTTGCCTAAACACTTTTTATCTTCAAAGTTAAATTATGGGGCCACCACCTGTGGTGACTGGTATATCGCCAAAAGAAGGCCCTCCCGGAACTCGTGTCACTATTCGTGGAGAGTTTCTGGGAACCAGTGTAATCGATTTAATAGGTACAACTTGTTTTAAACTTTATGATGTATGCCAAAACTTTGACCATACTGTGGGCGTATTAAACTTGTATCTTGATTTTACTACATATATAAATCAACTAGTATAGTTTGTGCTATTTTAAGCATTTTATTTATTTGTTTAACTTTTAAAACAACATTTGTAATTGAATAATTTATTAATTAAGGGATGTGTACACTATTTATTTAAATACTTACATGCTATTTTTTATGAAAATCAGGGCTGAAGATATGTGGCTGCGATTGTTTGTTGTCTGCTGAGTGGAAAAGCAAAAACAAAATTGTAGCTCGATCAGGACCTTGCAAGGGCCGTGGTGACATCATTGTAACCACAAAATCGGGTGGAGAAGGCACTTCCACTGTGCAATTTAGAGGTAATCAATATCTAAACAATGGGCAACAGCCTTATTGATAGTAGCAAGTTGTAATTGTATCTCATTTTCTCTCAAGTTTATATTAAAATACAATGGCACATATTCATTACTTGTTAAAAAAAAAGATTAGTGAAAAAAAAAACACTGTCTATTTATAGGGTATCACGAATCAATAGGGCCTGTTAAGGAGAGTGCAGTGTGGGTAGAAGAATCAGTGCCCCCCTCTTTGCCATGGGGTCGTAGACCCATGTCTCCAACTACATACACCCCACCCGACCCATTGGGGCTTTCCACTGAAGGTGATGACTGTAAGTTTCCAGAGGAGGAACTCCATGAACTTTTCCCTGATGGGTAAGCAGCAACCACTAGTTTTAACCTTTATTATTAGATTATGAAAGATTGCCAAATTTTTTTCTTAGCTTTGCTCATTCAACTCTCTGTGCCTTAATGAATTTGGAATTTATTTCATTTTCTAGATCAGGAAAATTATCTGATGAGAACTTCCAACCTGGCTGGTACCTCTTGGAACATCATAGCAACACATCTTTTGAAGATCTCAAGGCAGGAATGGTGTTCTTGCAGAGAAAAGTATGTCCTTATTAAATATGTATTATTTGGTGTCTAATTTCTCAAAAGTTTAAATATGCTGTAATTTTAAAATTAGGTTGAAGGTCAAAAGGAAGGTCAACTTAGCTTTCTGAAGGCAAACACTGGGGCAGTAATGGATCAGTTAGATCGTCTAGTTTTACTTAAGAATATGTATGAAGAGGATCAGAGGAAGAGTGGTAAAGAACCTTTGCCAAGTTTGCAAACTGCTATTGAAGGTAAGACAAGATCATTGTTTTTTTGTTTTTTTTTTATTTTATTTTTTTCAGGCTGATGATGATGATGATGAAGATCATTGTTTGTATTTAGAATTAAAAATTACTGATTATTTTGTTTTTATTTAATTGAGAAAACGTAATAGACTATATTTAAAGTTAACATCAAATACAATTTGAACAATGAACTAGAATGCGATCCAGAACATGTTTTCACAGTACACAGACGAAAAACATTGTTATATTATTTTGAAAAAAAAAATGAATTGTAGTACCTAATAAATGACTTAAGACATACATGTCTTTTGTAAGAAATATTATATGTATTTTCTTTTATGATAGTTTATGCTCCAGCTTGACTAACTAACTTTCAGATTCCATAACTCTCGCTGATTCGTTGTTCTCTGAGATCCTCTCACGTAAAGAAAATGCAGATAAAACACGCGAGGCTCTATCGCTTCTCACGCGCCACAAGTTCCTCTTCCAACTTCCCTCGTCCATAGACCGGAACATCCGCCGTAAGGAGTACGACTTGGTCGTCAACGACTACACACGGGTCAAGAACCTTTTCGGCAATACAGATATTAAAGTAAGTTAAATTTGTAAAAAAAGTAATAAATCCAAGTCATCAAGTCACAATTTCCATTGAGTTTGTGTCAGATTTGTTAATGCGTAACAAAAGGTGATAATTTGAAATGTGTTTCAGCTTTTCCAGAAAATTTTAATAGAAATTGACAAAAAAATTGATGACTTGAAAGAGAAGTTGCATACAAGAATGAAGACCATGCCTATCAATGTTCAGGAGCAAACAAATTATATAAGGTAACATGTGACAATACAAACAGATAAACCATAAGTGTAATTGGATTTTGACTTTGCATTCTCGAAATCAGCTAATAACAGGACATGGGATGGGGCGCGGTGCAGTTTTTGCAGCGCCGCTGTTAAATATACAAAACAACTTATGTGGAATATGCATGAATAATATTTTGACCTTTTAACTTTATTAAACATGAAATAAAAAAAATACTACTCTATACACTTTTCCTGGTGTTCCTTTTCATATGTGATGTGTTTTGATTTAGATTGCTGATAAGTTTGAACTGGGAAGGCGATGCGGCATGGACTGCAATTACCAGCCGAAAGGACTATTTGATGAACCTCATGAGCAAAGTCAAAGATCATTTCAAACAAAAAGAAGACCAAGAGTCCAATGAAAAAGGTAAGTGTCCTTCTAGTTTATTGGGATACAATAGTAAGAGATATGAAATTGAATGAAATTGCTGCAAATTAAATAGTATTTCCTTTCGACTAGCGTCAACTCCTAAAATAATAGTACTATATAGGTAAATAAACCCTATTATTCCTATTTCATCATCTGCCTTTTTCTACTGGTCTACCCTATTGAGTTCCACAGCGCCTTCCTTTAAAAGTAACCAATTACAATGAAAAAGTCATTCATTACATTTACAAATTAATATTTGCTGTAATTAAAAATATTTGTTGCACAATATTTGGTGACCATGGACTTCAACCACCGAGGTCGTCAAATAAAAGTATTATTTGACGACCTCGGTGGCGCAGTGGCTAAGGTAGGCGGTCAAAGTGCGAAAGGTCCCGTGTTCGATTCCCGGTCAGGTCATTTTGGAAAACGAACTTTTCTAAATTCACTTGGGCCTGGGTGTTTTTAGATGACGCCCCCAGTTAGAATCCGTCGTCTGATGCTCATAGTACAGGGGGAAACCTTAGTTTGAGACCAGCAGGCCCAGCATGCGCCACGCGAGTAAATATTATCACGCTCTTAAGAAATGTCAAAATCAATGCGTCAACTGCTGATTGGCTGAAAATACGAGTACGGTGTATTATCGACCAATCAACGGTATAGAAACCTTTGTCGTCTCATGCCAGGAATTTGACATATTGCGCATTCTAGGCCTACAGGTGTTTGGTGTGGTGGTCTGGCGCATTTATTTATTTTCTATGATTTCTTAAGTCCTGCTGCCTGCCTGCTCTATCTATGTATAGCATTTCATTTGACTAATATTGAGCGTAAACTGAGAGATGGTACTCCTCAGGCAAGCGTAAGAAGGAGAAGGATAGTGAGAGCGAGGGGTCGTGGAGCACGACGCGCGGCATGTGGTGCGGCGCAGCGTGCGGCGCACTGTCCAGCGAGCTCAACGCGCTGTGGCCGCTCGCGCGACGGTACTTCGCCGGGGAGCTGGGCGGCCAGCCCTCCGCGCCCGAGAGGCACGACAGCCTCAAGGTCAGTTACCCTACAGCCATTGCAATATCCGCCCCCTGGAACGTACGCCCGACTTTAGCTCATTGTAGGAGTCGTGGATCGTCCAAACCCAATAGCATTTCCTACAGTAAAAAAAAATGCTACAATAAATAAGAATGCTGATTCGTTTTGTGAAAATGATTGCGTACATTATTTTCCTTACATGTCGCTGCTACGAAAGAGTTTTGCGCCTAGTCCACAAAAAAAGGTACCCCATTCGGTATTGCACACACGGTCTTCAGTAGATATGAGGTGTCGATAACCCCACCCCCACTCGTCCGATATATCTATCAGGAGGATTCCGCTAGTCTTTCTGTAGTGGGCCAGGCCGACTTCCCACGGGATTGTATTAAGGTGATGAGGTCCGAGCGCGTGGTTTTAGTGGGTACCTAGTATCTACCCTTTTCAGGGTACAATAGTTTCAGACACGGCGTTGTCTTCCCTCAGGCGACGGTATAACGGTTAACCGTATTTCTCTTTGTAATAACGCCCAGATGCAATACAAACACAAAAGTTCATCACACGAATATTTTTCCTGGGTGAGGATCAAAACCAGGACCCTTAGTACAACAGCCAGGAGTGCTAATTAATAATTATATATCCGTTAATATCAACCGGGCCACTCAATGAGGGTGTTCGCTCATGAAAAATCCACTAGATAGCGATACGTACACGTGGGGTCTAATTGCTATTTGATTGGTGATTTAAATGTCATGGTGACTGACATGTCCGCCAATGTCATGTAAACCATAACCAATCACGTAGCAGTATGACCTCAGGCCTACGTATCGCCATCTTGTGGGTTGTTTTCGCAAGCGAACATCCGCATTAATTGATGTTACATTTACCGTTTTCTTCTAACAGGAAATGATAATAGCAGCGGTGGAGGTGTTCTCGGAGCACATGCGCGCGTGCCTGCTGAGCGGCGGCGGGTCCGTGCCCGCGGACGCGATGCGGGCGCGGCTCGTGTCCAACCTGCGGCACCTGCGCGAGACATACGACTCGCTGCTGAAGCTGGACCTGCCGTCCCAGGTAGGACGGATGTTAGTTTACGGCCTTCGGCGGTTACAAAGTATGGGCGCTGTGCTGAGCGGAAGTGGAAGTATACGCCTAATACCTAATAGTCAGGGCTTTATTGTAAAATCGGTTTTATTTTTATAGTACTTTACGTCGTACTAGCGAATTTTAAATATTTTAAGGAAACAGTTTTTTTTTATCTCCCCTTGTGCTGCGGGAATCGAATCCACGACCTTCACGTATCGCACGTGCTGCTCTTCCAACTGAGCTAACCGCAAGTTATCGTAGGCGATGAAATTTTTCTGCTGTATCAACCATTCGCCTTCGGTAAGTGCCCTCTGCCGAATATGTTTAGAACTACATACCGCAAAGGGAGATAAACATTTTCTGTTTCTTTAAAATATTTATTGTAAAATACTGAATTATAAAATAATGTATCAATGGTGATTCTTGAAATAAAGATATTTAATACTCGATGACCGCATCGAATATTATTATAGGCGGTTGTGAGCTCTTCATCAGGGCACAGTGAAATTGCCCACTCTTTATTAGTTTTCTTTCATCCTTTCTTCCAGTGTTTTATTACATCATCAGTAATTTGGCGTCCCATTTAAATATTTGACCATTAGGTTCACTCGCTTCACTTTGTGTCTGACGCACCGATCCTCGTCTGCTGGAAATTATGCCTTCGAAGTCCAAGACCAATTGCAAGGCGTATTTAGAATCACAAATGTCTCCAAAAGCAGTCACTTTTGAGAACCTTCAGAACTTTTAGGGGCCGTTTTAGGGCCTTGATATATGTAGTTATAAATAATTAGTGAACTAGCGATTTGCCCCGGCTTCGCTCGCACTTATGTAAGTACCTTCAGTAATATTATATAGAGGAAAGATTTGTATTTTATGTATGTGTGTATGTTTGCTTGTAATGAATAAACTCAAAAACTACTGTGCTGAGTTAAAAAAATATATAAGGCCATGTTTATTGTTAGAAAAGATTCGGTATCCTTCCTTCACCTTTGGGGTTAGAACAAACAAACTAATTTTGTGCGTAGGAAGTCGCTGGTGGCCTCTAGCAATAAATATTCATTAATAGTTTTAAAATAACCATTCCCTTGACCTCAAATATTGCTGAAAATTTTGACTCAAATAAGCGGAAGAAAATTCATTTTATGCCTTGTTAAAATGTGTCATCATCCTATTTCCAGCCGCTCACTATAGTGGAGAAGGTGATATTCGACTACCGCGTGCACGGAATGACGGTGTTCCTGCAGCGAGCTCTGCGACGCGTCAAGGGTGTCGCTGAGAAGGAGACGTGGAAAGTCGAGGAGTTCTCAGACTACGGGGCCATCACGAACCTGGTGAGTGATTTAAATAATGGAAGAATATGCAACCGCCTATAGAAAACCCAATACAAAGTGGAAAGATAGTTGCGAAGAGATTAGAATAAATAAGATGTATTTAAATTTTAATACTTATTGCAGATGGTTTGGGATGGGTAGCATTTTACGAAATTTTACAAGATTCGGTTACGATTAAATCTTGTAAAATTCGGACAAGGGTAGTATTTGTTATTTTTATAACTTCTCCATCCCTTAGGCCTCACGCGATTAAGGGCTGGCCCTTAAAGGCCTTAGGAACTTAATTTCTAAAACTACTAACGAACTAATGCCATAGAGATGTTTTTGACGACTGGCTAGTCAACTGAAAAACTTTTACATACACATTCAAAATAAGATTCTTTATAGATCTTCTATTAAGATAACAATGATGTGTTGATAAATAAAATATGTGACGTCATAATTATAGTTATCAACACCGACTATATTGTTTTTGAGCAATCTAAAGATAATTAGCAAAAAAAGGCCGATGTCACATAAATACCTCTTTTACGGCACCGATACCATAAAAATATTTGTGAATGGTGTCATCCAATGAGGGTGTTTTCGCATAAAAAATCCACTATTTTTTATGTGTTTATGCGAAAACACCCAGGCGTGAGGTTCAACTGCTATGTGATTGGTCATTCAAATGTCATGGTGACATGTCTACCAATGTCGTGTAAACTATAACCAACCATGTAGCAGTTGGACACCACGCCTTCGTATCGCCATCTTAGTGCATTTATAATGCGCGAACACTTTAATTGATCAACTCGGACCAACTTCAGTCCGGCCAACTTACATGACGCGATCTGTAACGTGCCCATGTTCGTGTTCCAGCCTCATTTACTGGAGACGTACATGACGGACGCGCTGTCTTCGATTCACAAGTGCGTGTTGACGAGCGGCCGCCGCGAGAGTGCGCTGTTTGCTGAGGGCGGGGAGCCGGCGGCCGCGGTACAACGGCACACGCAGCAGATACTGCTGGCGTTCGTCGCTGTGCTGCGGGAGAGAGCGCTCGACCACGACTCTGATCAGGTGATGACGAGGTCATAGTACGGATCCCTGCGGAACACCAGCTTCAATTTATACTGACGAGATTCTTTAGGATTGATTCTATATTAGTAGAAAAGATGGCTTCTAGTATACTTCTCAAACTAGGTACTAATTTTTCACGCAAAAATGATTAAATGGATTTATATGAAATTTTGATAGTTTAGATGTTAGCATAAAATAAAAGATTATTTTTATTACGATATAAGGAAAACGAAGTCGCGGATAACCTGTAGAATAAATCGCTGTTAATATGTTTCGCTAAAAATCGTGAAAAGCAGGATGAAATTGGCATTTCCTTTTAAAAAATTGACAGATTTGAAAAAATGCAGGGAACATTTAATTGATTAGAAATTTTGTATAATACGCTATAATAACATCAAAAACATTGATCTGGATCCTAAGTAAGTAGCCTAAGCTCTTTTATTATGGAATGTTCATAAAAGTATTGTGGTACCGATCATAAAGATTAACCATTTAGTTTATTGCTGGTTCTTTTGCATAGCAATAACCCTCCAAACACGTCAGTACTCGAACTTCAATTTGACGATTCACAAATGCTTTTGTAAAGTTTAAATGAATAAAGACTTTTTTTGTTCATCCTAAAATACATTTATAACCGCCCAGACACAGAACAAACACAATTGTTCATCACAAGAATGTTTGTTTTTGGAACTAAACCACAACCTTTCGTTCAGATTTCGTTCCGTTCAGATTATGACCACCTCCGTAGTCGAGAGGCGAGCGGGCCGAACTTTGGCGTCGTGCCATCTCTGAGGTTCCGGGTTCGATCCCCGGTCGTGTCAATATGGGAAACGAACTTTTCTGTATTGTCACGGGTCTGGGTGTTGTGGTACCGTCGTTGCTTCTGATTTCTGTAATACAATTAATTGTAATACAAGTGCTTCAGCTACTTACCACAGAATCAGAGCAATGTATGTGACGTGCTGCTCATCGTCGCGTACGCGGCTCCCCTCACCTCCTCGAGTAAAGAGAGCTGCTGCATTTTTCGTTTCTTTCGCACCCGTACATCTGTGCGCCCAACTACGTACGATGAATCTACAACGAACGCCGCCTAATACCATGTTCACAAGCGGAAGCGTGGAGGCAAGCGGGTCTGTGCCTAATTTACCCACATTCCTAGACGACGATGCCTTCTCTAAAATCACAACAAGAAAGCGGAAGGAACGTGGAGAAGAACATGACTATAAAGAAGACTTTGCAAGTTTCCGAACAGAAATGATGAAGTTTCTAGAAAACTTTAGTAGAACCCAAAATGAAAACTTAGCTTTCATACGAGAGGAAATAACTGAAATTAAAAAAGAAATACATACAATAAAATCGACTACGGAAATATTTACACAACGATTGAATCAAATAAATACAGAAATAGAAAATATAAAGCAAAATAACAATAACACTCAAGATAAAATTAAAAACATAGAAACTGAAATATCACAGATAAAGCACCTACAATCTAACGGAAGTTCGTCAGCTACATCGCCTCCGCTACCGCTCCAACACGAAAACCTCATACTGGAGCTAAAAGACCGCTCCGATCGTGAGAAAAATATCGTAATCGTGGGTATACCGGAAACAAATGACAAAAATTCTAAATCTAGACGGAGCCACGATGAGACTGAGATAATGAAGCTAATGACTTCGCTATGTGAAAACACCCCAAAGCCAATTAAATCTATGAGGCTAGGAAAATATATTCCTAATAAAAGTCGACCTATAAAAGTTTCTTTTGATAGCCCTGACATTCCCAGATACTTACTGAGGAATAAGGCAAAGTTACCCGATAAAATACGCATTTATTACGATCAAACACCAACTCAAAGAAGATATTTACAATCGTTAAAGGAGGAGTTAAATAAACGTATGGAAAATGGTAAAAAAGACCTGATAATTAAATATGTGAAAGGAATGCCTACTATAACAACGAGTAAACAGAACCAAAAAAACTAGTGACGGATTCCAAGCAAAAGAAAATTTCTAAAAATAAAACCTCTTTAATATGTCATCAAATTGTAAACAACTACGAGGATATCCCAACACAAGCGACATCATTGCGAATCTTCTACGGCAACCTCCGTAGTATTCGTAAAGAAGGCAAGTTCGACGAGTTAAAATGTGTACTGCGGGCGATACCCGTGACTACGCATTTACTGATATTCACTGAGACGTGGATAAACTCTGAAAGCGACGGTAAATTGTATGAGTTACCAAATTATAAACATATTTACAACTACAGACGTAATAGCAGGGGCGGTGGTGTTTCTATTTATGTGCATAGCAGTTTAAAATACGAAGTAACTGACGATTTGGTCGAGAATGGAAACCATTACCTGTGGGTGTACATACATAAATTATCTCTGAATATAGGAGTGATATACAAGCCGAATGATACCAACATTACTGACTTTTTGGAAATATATACGACTCAGTTAGAACAACGACAGAGAACCATGGTTTTCGGTGATTTTAATATCAACTTACTTGATACAAATAATAACATTACGCAATATCTGAATGGAATGAAGGAAACTGGATACGAAATAATAAACAAAATCGACAGGATGCACAGTACTCGTCAGACCAGTTCAACGAATAGTATTCTAGACCATGTGTGTACAAATATAAAAAATCACTCTTTTAGTATGTCTATAATCGAATCGTCACTATCAGATCATAAACAGATTTTTCTAGAGATTGGCCGTTTACCTCCACAAATAAAGAAGAAAATGCATTATAAAGCACTCGACTATGAAAGTTTGTACAACGATACTCTGAAGGCGAATTATGTCAATAACAATGATGACTACGACTATCTTCACAAGTTTATTTCAGATCAGATTGACAAACATAAAATAGATAAATTGAAAATTTTGAATCTACCTCAAAAAGATTGGATCAATAAAATAATAATTGATGAAATAAACTTGCGGAATAATTTATGGCAGCAACTCAAAAATAATCCCCAGGATGAAAACTTAAAGAAATGTCACTATGAGCAACGAGAAAAAGTGAAAACTATGATCAAGACACAAAAGAAAAACTACTACTTCACCTTGTTCAATAAAAGTTACTCTCAACCTAAGAAATTGTGGGAACTTATAAATAGTTTAGCCGTGAACAAAATTAGAGACAATTGTACTCCTTCGAAACTAATGTCTTCGTCGGGAATCATTACAGAAGGTAACGAAATTTGTAATTTATTTAATGATTTTTTCTCCTCAATTGGCGCAGACTTAGCAAATAAAATTCCAAACATGTACCATGTAAACACTGGTAACATTCTAATGTATGCACATACCTACGTGCATGACGTAACTTTAAGCGAGTTTAGCCCTTGTAGTACAGAGGAAATATCAAAAATTATAGATAATTTAGATAGTAACTCCAGTACTGGATTGGATGGTATTGGCACCAAAGCAATAAAATGTATTAAAAGTGCGATTGTTGAGCGCCTAACAGATTGTATTAATGTGTGTTTGATGCGAGGCATTTTTCCCGACTCACTCAAAGTTGCTAGGGTTAGTCCAATTTATAAAGCTGGAGGTAGGACTGATCCAGGTAATTACAGACCAGTATCGGTCTTGCCTGTCATGTCAAAAATATTCGAAAGAGTTTTGTATGACCGCTTAAATAGTTATCTGATTGAAAAGAAGTTTTTGATAGATCAACAGTATGGTTTTCGCTCTAAAGCAAGTACTCTCACTGCTGCAGTTGATTTAGTTACTAAAATAAAGACTAATATCGATGAAAAAAATCTTGTTCTAGGGATTTTCATCGATTTAAAAAAAGCGTTTGATACAGTCAGCCACAAAAAATTATTACTAAAATTGAATAATTTAGGTATCACAGGTACAGCTCTAAATATGTTCAAGTCGTATCTAGAAAACAGACGCCAGGTTGTAAAATTGGATAACTGTGTTAGTTCCTTTAAAAATATGACGTACGGAATTCCTCAAGGATCTATCGTTGGGCCCTTGATGTTTTTAATTTACGTTAACAATATAAATAAAATAGGACTCACCGGACATCTAACGTTGTATGCGGACGATACTTGTTTATTTTATTTTGACGCGTCCATACACAACATAATAAATAACGCTCAAAAAGATCTCGATATCCTAAACGAGTGGCTAAAATACAACTTACTTACAATTAACGCGTCAAAAACATCTTACATGATATTGTGTGCTAAAAATAAACATATACCAGATTTTACCCCTCTAACCATAAATAATGTTTTGATTCGGCGTTCTCACTGCGAGAAATATCTTGGACTTTGGATAGATGATAAGTTAACATGGAAAACTCACATTGAGCACATAAAATCTAAACTAATGTCAGTATTAGGAGCACTACGTAAAATAAGAAATTTTACCCCATATAATGTACGTAATACAATATACAACTCACTGGTAAAATCACATCTCACTTATTTAATCGAAATATGGGGATCAGCCGCAACTACAAACTTAAACTGTTTACAAAGAACCCAAAATAAAATTATTAAAATACTTTTCCACTATACCTATTATACCCCCACAAAAGAATTATATGAAAAAACTAAATTAATGAACCTCTCACAGCTATACACTTACTGCACTTGCTTATTAATTAAAAATATTTCTTCGAATTCCATCCAGTCCAATATTGTTTTACGTGAAAGACAAAACCCACATAATTTAAGGAATAAACATAAGATTCAAATTGCTCCAGTACGCACTAACTATGGGAAGAAAACGATATTGTTCGAGGGAGTACAGTTGTATAATAAACTGCCAAACTTCATAAAGGAATGTGAAAATGTAAACACGTTTAAAACTAAGCTAAAAAAATATATTTCTAAGTAATAGCCTTCCTGGCCTATGTAATTAATGATAATTTTAGTCTGCTACCTAGCTAGTTCCAGAAAAAGAAAATGTATCAAAAGTTAAAATTAATTTCATGTATCTCATTATAAGTGAACTGTAAGTTTTTATGAGAAAATAAATTCTTTAAACCTATGTAGTCCAATATTTATTTATTTATTTATATTATTTATTATGTATCGGGCCAGTCTATAACGGTGTTTGTAAATATTCCAGGACTTCAACAACACGAGCCTGTCGGTGGCGCTGGACCAGCGGCTGGACGAGAGCCGTGAGCAGGCGCGCAGCACGCCCGACGGGCGCAGCTGGCAGCAGCGCCTGCTCATAGCCGGCGCCAACGCGCAGTACACCCGCCGCGTCATACTGCCCAGTATCGGAGCCACCTTCGCCAAGTTAGTAACCCTACCTACAAATAAAAAGGCTGCAACAATTAAGATTTCGGATAAAGTTTAATCGAATAGAAAACATCTTTTCCTTTGATATTTTTTCTCGTTTTACCCTACTACATTACAAACTTTCTACAAACTTGATCACAATCTACGTATTTTTAGTTTCAGGTGGTTTTCGATTTGTGTATAAATGTTTTTAAAATAATAACAGAATCGATTTTTTTTCGAAAATTTCAAAATACATTATTTATTGGAAAACTTGACTGAAAAATAAATCAATTTTGTATGGAATATTTGGGGCCAGGAAGCCCCAACTTCATTGTTGCCCCGTTGCATTGTCTTAAATCTTTGAAATAAGGCAGAGTTAATTTATATTTTACATTGGTTTTTAATATTTGCAGAATTTACGTATTACGGATAAAATACAGTACAATTAAAGTGGTGAAAACGATCTCAAAAAAAATGCATTATTGGGTCACTGAATTTGGTTACAACGCCACAAATGTATATTTCCAGCTTCGGCTTCCCTAACCCGACGCAAGCCATGCAGGCCACGAAGGAGGCGCTGATCACTCTCGAGGCGACGATCGCGGAGACGTACCTGGAGCACAAGGGCGACCCTTTGGTGGGCACCATCGAGCCCAGCATGTACATGGGCCGGCACAGGACAGACGCGGACGCGCTCGTCGACGACGCGCGACCCTACGTCTACGAGATCATTAACAACCTCATCGCTGTGCACGCAGAGGTCAGTACTCACACATGCTGGTAGGCTACTCCGAAAAATGAAGTGTACGTACACACACATGCAGGTGGCTTACTCCGAAAAATGAAGTATAAGTACACACCATGTATCTGCATGGTATATATACCTATCTGGTGGTGGAGTAAGCCACCTGGCTTACTCCGATGAAGTATAAGTAAACACACATGCAGGTAGCTTACTAAAAAAATAAATATATCGGATCCGATAACAGATAGTCGGATCCGACGACCTCCGTAGCCGAGAGGCAAGCGTGCTGGACTTTGGCGTTGCGCCATCTCTGATGCGCTTCTGGGTTCGATCCCTGGTTGGGTCTATATGGGAAACGAACTTTTCTATATTGTCTCGGGTCTGGGTGTTATGGTACCGTCGTTGTTTCTGATTTCTGTAACACTAGTGTAAATTCTCGTTATAGTATTCAACTGGCTTCGAATGCGAATGAAGTGTTTTCAAATAACCAAATTCTTCAAATGAAAAACCACGTTTTAATTACGCAACTTTTGATTAATCTCTTATAACGAAACCTTTCGTTTGTGTGTTTCGTTTGTGATAGTAGGCCTACAGGCTCAGAGTGATATTACTGTCGTAGATATGTATGTATAGTAACGAGAGTAAAAGTCAAAATGTTACTTTATTCAAGTAGGTTACGAAAATCACTTTTGAATAGTTATTTAATTATAAGAGAGGTAGGGCATAGCGATTTATCGCTCGAACTGGAGCAGCCCGACTTGTGAAATACCTCCACCTTACAGAAGACCGCAGCCAAATAACAATCACTTCTGTGTTGTTGTGTTTCTGCGTGTGAGTAAGGTTTTCAGAGCTCCTGGGGGGTGCTGCGTTAGTAGCAGGGGTCAAGCCTTCGAGGTAAGGGCCATACCTAAGTCCAGTAATAGAATAATTATGCTGTACTTATCACCATTAAGCTAGGACCTCATTACCACTTAACATCAGGTGGGACGAGGTCAATCTTGATATGCAATATAAAAAAAAATAAAAAAAATTTAATACAATGCAAAGTGATTGTATTACCGGTTTTGAATCTGTATTTACTGAAGACACTAAAGGTTTTTAGCAGATTAGTTTTAGTAGCAGTTTCTAATTTACTGCTGTGTGTAGAGCTGAGCGTGGATCAAGCCGTATTGTTTTGAATTGATAAGTGAAGGAAACATTAAGTTTTATTATGTTTCGGATTTAAGCTGGAACAGACCAGTTCCCTAGGTGACATCTGTTCACAAGTATGTGCCAGCTTGCATCGCTTCCCTTTATAGAAAAAGAAATAAAATGTAAACACTTGACATCTTATGAGGCTACCCTAAGTTACAGTTAAGAATGAATTTGTATACGTAGTCAAAAATCCAAAATACGCTTTGGAACACGAGCGTTTTGGTTTTATATAATTTTAAAGACTCTAAAGCGTTGCGCAACTTGAAAAAAAATACAGTCTGAGCCGTCATCACTAGCAAAATCACTATTTGTTTCTTATTTTGAAATAAATTATTAAAGTTAATAAATAAATAAATAAGTTGGTAACCTTGAAATAAATACGTCATTTGTAAACAACCATTTTGTTAAGAGGCTTCTAATGTAGTCAAAATACGGGTTTTAATTAAAAAAAAACATTAAATATTTTTAAATTAATAAAATCATCAAAACAAATGTAAATATTTAATATTAAAATATAGTAGAGTAATAAAGTAATAATTATTTATTCTAAATATAATTTTGTATCGTTACGAATACTATATTTTAGGAAGTGTAATTTTTCAGATTATATGAATCATAATTTATAAAACAGACTAATATCGATTTAAATAAAACTACATTTTATTTATTAAGTTTTTAATTAAAAATAAAACATAAAGTCTAAACTTTTAAGGTAAAAAGCAAAACAAACTACTAAGAGAAGTAGTTCATAAAAATGTCAAAAGATGTCGCTGTACGCTTTTACATCGCGGTATCATTGTGTTTCTCCTAAACTATAAGACCCCTATGAGGCGTTCGTCTTACTAACTTTGCGCAGAGGCAATATCGTAACCAATGAGGTTAATCCGAGGTGCGATTATTGCTAGTTGAAAACTTTACCAATACCCCGCCGTGTGGACGTGAAATACCGTCCGCTATGGCAATTTTTGAACGGCCGTTGAGGCCTCAAAAACATAATGTAATAATTTCTTTAACGAGACCAACCTAATTGTTAATTATTTTTCTACCTGACTATTGTGCGTTTCCTCCTGATTAGATACTACAAGAAATTAGTAAATATATGAGTAAATTAAATATTGCTAGATTTTTCATACATTCTAGCGAAAAAAATTAAACTGTAATCCAGTCGTTGTTACTTTGCTAAACCAGTGGAGAGTAGATGAAATAATGGGTCAATACGCATGTTGTGTGTTCGTATAAAAATATTGTTGTTGTTAGGTCACTCTTAATACCTGGGAATACCTAAATATCATTTATTTAACATAACTGCTTTAGAAAAAGGTTTGTATCTTATGGACCGCTTTACAAAGTCACAATTTAATTGAGTTCAGAATTTTCATTTTCTGGACTTTTTTATAAAACTATTTAAAAAATTTAATAAGTTTTCATAAAATCCATTATTTAAATATTTAAAAATTAAAAATACCTACTGTAAAATAAGATATGTATGTACTCGTATTTCGCATTAGAATTAATTACTGCTAAACTTGTTTGCAGTCAGAATTTTTGTAAATTTTTTATAATGTAATTAATTCATCAAAAACCATAATTCTGGTTAGAATCGAAAATCTATTATTTTTACATTCGAAATCGAGTTATCGGGACGTAAAAGGTTAATCGATACAACACCTTATTGAATGTAATATGATAACTTCCGAATTACATTGATATGACACAAGTGATAAAATTTATTGTATTTTACTTTTTGTTGGTGTTATAGTCGCACCTCCAACGGAAGTGTTTACGATTGCTTCAAGATAAGGCAATCGGAATAAGCCTTATGATTTTAAACTATCGCTTTAGGGCGTACCTATGTGTTACAATTTAAGAAGTACATTGGACACATGACACCCCGTTGGGTCACTACAATAGAGATTCGCAAATGAATATAAATTACTAAAATTACTAACTATTTAAGATTCAACATCAAAAAATATTTTAGGGTATAGTGGGCTTTCAAAAGCAGTTGTTCCTTGAGATGCTTTGCAAATAACTTCAAATTATCAATTTTTTTTATACTGTCGGGAATGTTATTAAATATTTTGACTGCGGACCAGATCCTACTAGTTCTAGGGCGTTGCCATGAGGGAATTTCAGTTTATTTTTACATCGATGGTTGCGCTTTATTTTAAATCCCAACAGGCCTCAAGATAAGTTATTCCGGCAATGATTGTTCCAACATGCTCTAGTATAATAGTTAACTATGTCTGTATGTCTGTCCGGCTTACACGCCTTAAACACTGAACCGATTTTAATGAAATTTTGTATAGCTTTATGTTGAACCTCAAGAACGGGCATAGGCTACTTTTTGTTTTGAAAATAAGGGGGATGGGGGTAATACCGTTCTTTAAAGTTAATGTGGAAAATAGGGAATTTTGCACAAATATAGCTAAACTTGGATTGAAATGTAGACTACTTTTTGTTTCGAATATTAGGGGAGTTAAGGGTATAACCGACTATGAAAGTATGTAAATAGTCCAAGCGAACGGAGTCGCGGTCATGCTAGTAGAGTATTAAGCATGTTTTTCACAGGTGGACAGCGTGTGCGGCGCGGCTTCGGGCCGGTACGTGCGCGACATTTGCGAGACGGTGTGCGAGGAGCTGGCGCGGCTGGCTGCGTGCGCGCCGCCCACGCTGACGCGCGCCGCCGCCTTCCAGGCGCGCCTCGAGTACACGCTGCTGCGCGTCGCCTGCGCTGACCACCTCACCAGGAAGGCCGAGTGAGTGTACTAGTGGACAGCGTGTGTTGCGCCGATTTTATGATCTTTGCATTTGATTGTGTCGAAAAAATGACGCATTCTAAAGAAAATGGGCCTATCGCTTCCAGCTATTTTGTTGGCGCTACTTGTAGACGTCTAGTCTACAAGTACTCTCCTGGGAAGCAACAAAATCACAGCGATATTTAACCGATAGAAAAATAGGTTTCAAGATAGCATGTGGCGTTAAAATCAGAAAAAAATAGACCTAGCGCTTTCGGCTATTTTTTTTTGTTAGCGCTTTCGGCGTCTACAAGTACTTACCCCCCTGGGCAGCTAAAAATTCGCAGCCATATTTCACCGATAGCAAAATCGGTTTCAAGATAGCATGTCTCGGAAAAATCGAAAGAAAATGTATTTCCACAATTCTGTGACTACTCTACGTGCGCGATATTCGCGAGGAGCTGGCGTGGTTGGCTGCCCACGCTGAGGCCGAGTGAGTGTTTCAGCGGAACACCTAGCATGCAATAGCACTCTTCGATCATAGATTTGTATATTAACAGTTACATGCAAATACAAACTTGTTATTGTCCCCCGTGTTCTAACATACATAGATGTTTGTATGTCCTAATAATATGGGGATATTAATAGAACACCTGGAAAGGTTTCGGATTCTAAAACTCTGTTTTGAATAAACAGAAACGGAAAAATTAACTTTCCGAATTACGTTTTTGACGCTTGTGAAAAAGAGGAGAGATAACCGACAGTGTGGATAGTGTATCTACCTATATTATGGAACAGTCTTATATAATTTGAACCTTAAGTGTCGTTACGGCTGTGTCACTGTTAATGGTATAGGAAGGTTCAGCAATATAAGAATTTAGATAAAACCTGAAAGATCGGTGTAATTTTAATACTTTTTTTTATTTTCAGCAATTACCTAATGGAGGCACTGGCTGGAATACCTCCTTTAGAAAACGAAGAAGATAAAAAGTAAGTGTCTTAAATGAGTGTCAAAAATAATAATTTAGTGAGGCCGGGTTCCCAAATTTTATTCCGGACCGGTAGACTTTCCGGATCCCGTACCCGTACATATTTTATCGGATCGTCCACTATATGGTTATGGTGGATTCTGACGTAGTTTACATACTGCTAATTTCTACTTTTTTATTCATAATCTTTGGTCTTACATTCATTAAGTTCTCTTGGACAAGCATAATTAAAAAATCTGCGTTTTTATCCATAATTCAAACACGTGTAGGTACACTAAATATATACTACCCAGCCTTATTCTTTTAAACGTGTGTTTTTAATGGTTAAACGTTTTTAGGCGAATGGACGAATTGGTGCAGGGTTTCAAGAAGAGGATGGAACTCCAACTAGCCAGTCTGAATTGCAACGTTGAAACAGTTTAATCAAATATTATATTTACCTAAATTGTTATTTATTCACAATTCGTTTTAAGCAAGAATTGGTGCATAAATGTATTTGATGACAATGTATCAAAATCAAAACTATTTTATTGTTTAAAATATTATATTAAATAATCTAAAGAACAATATAAACATTTAAAGAAATCCTAGTTTCATTTTCCACCATTAAATTTCTTGTAGTTCTGAAAATAAATCGCATGTTAAAACACAGGTCACAAAAATATTATATGTATCTACTCATAATGTTGTTTAAATTGACATAAACGTTTTTTTATTGTTGGCATTAGATTCTTTAAAAAAGGTAATATTTTTCTGTACAATTAACAAAAATATCATAAAAGGATAGGTATGCAGCGTAACCGACATGCTGTAAAAAGAACATCCGAACACGATTCGGATTCTTAAACTTTGTTTTATCGATTTTATTATTTTTATAGTACTATACGCCGTACTAGCGAACTTTAAATATTAGAAACAGAAAAATTTTATCTCCCCTTGCGGTGCGGGAATTGAACCCACGACCTTCACGTATCGCGCGTGCTGCTCTTACCAACTGAGCTAACCGCAAGTTATTGTAGGCGATGAAATTTTTCTGCTGTATCAACCGTTAGCCTTTCGGTAAGTGCCCTCTGCCGAATAAGTATGTAGATATAAACATATTCGGCAGAGGGCACTTTTAACGAATCATGATTTTTAAATCCGTATGCGTAGGTACCGTAAAGTATCCGTCGTTTTTCACGGTTCGTGAAGTGTGTGCACATGGGGATTGAAAAATCATGGCTCCCTTTTTTGTTTCAAATATTAGAGGAGATAGGGGTAAAACCCGTGATGAAAGTATATAGTCAACGCGAACAAAGTCGCGGGCACAGCTTGTATTTTATAAATATTTATTTGAAAATATACCTCGGCAGCCAGTTTATGCAATACCGGCGCCATGGCAGGACCTGTTTCTGCAACCATTTTGCGGAAGAAGCTGTTCTTGTTCTGAAGTAACACGTGAGGGTGGTCAAACTCCATCAGGCGACCCGCGTCTAACACCAAAATCTGTCAATCATCATACGAGACTGGTAAGTCATCATTATCTTCAATCGCTGGACATAAAACTGGAATGACCGAACTGCATCTAATTTGTGCCCTACATACCTACCCTTAAGATGTTTGTCCATTTTACAGAGTTCTCGATTTCATTCCTATTAAGCCAGTTTGGGTAAAAAGACGGGATGCCCTACGTTAATGAGAATCTTGTGTCTCTGTATTAATACCTACGTACCAAAAAAATGTGGAAGCGCGCGACCGACAGTCGATTCGCCTGAGTTCGTCGGTTGTTGCGAAATGTAAAAAACCTTAGGAATGCCGGAGAGGCCGTTAAAAAGCCTTAACATGTCCGGCTTTATCAGTACTCCTGGCACACTTGTTGTACAGCAACCGTCATTACTGTACCTTATTGGCTATAACAGTCATCGCTGTTCAGATCTTATCTGTCGATGCTCGATGGTGAGTAAAATGCAAGCGCTAATGGTTGTCTGTACAACTGGGTCAGTCTTTGCGTCCACGTCGATTGTGGCCTCGTCCATATATGGCTGCCAAACCTTGTCGGAGTCGATGACAGTGTTCAGTCGATGTGCGATGGTGAGCACGGTGCATTCTCTGAAGTGGTCCCTGATGGCGGTCTGTATGAGCGCGTCCGTCTCTGCATCCACGTTGGCTGTGGCCTCGTCCATCAGCAGTATACGGTTCTTGCGTACTATGGCCCGCGCCAGGCACACCAGCTGTCGTTCTCCTACGCTGAAGTTGGAACCGCCTTCGGATACTTGCGTGTACAGCGCTCCTGTCAAGAAGATAGTGAGTGAGTGTTATGACACTCATATCTATGTGCTTACCTACCATGGTTACAATCGCATTGGAAATTCAATTACCTGAAACCTGGCTAGCCATAGTAGATTTGCAAAGAAAGGGAATGTAACGAAAGATATTGTAAGCGAAATGTAGGTGAAAGGTGGCGGTGACATTTAACTTCGTTTATTTGTTTGGACGTCTTGCTTATTTTTACTTAGTCTTATAATCTAAAATGGCTGTTTCTCATATGCAAAAACATAGTACCTACAACCATCTCAAATATTTGAAGCAATGTTTTTAATTTGAAAACATCTACCTGCGCCTTGGTTGTCTGTTTGCAGCTCAACATTTTCCAAAGCCCTCAGTAAAATTTCATCTGTATATTGATCAAAAGGGTCCAGGTTTTTCCTCATTGTTCCACTGAACAGAACAGGCTCCTAAATTAGAAACCAATTTTGGTAAAAAAGTGGTCTCAATTGATTAAATATGTATTTTTTTGCCTCAAAAAGTAAAGCTTAGTACATACTTGTGGGATAATGGAAATCTTTTCCCTCAAGTCGTGCAATCCAATCGTAGTAATATCTACACCGTCAATTAATATCGTGCCTTCCAAATAAGCTAGTCTGAACAGAGCTTGAATAACAGAAGACTTTCCAGCCCCAGTTCTTCCCACAATGCCAATCTAAAATGAGATTGATATTTACTATGTACTCGTTGTATAAAATGATGATCTATCATCGAGCAGCTGAGTCAAAAATCGGTTAAATGGCAATATATGGGCGAAAGATCCAACTGCTAAAGGGATGAGAGCCATCTGCGCTCCCCCTAGAGTTCGGTGAAGATGGTAAGCCTTCGCAGCCATCATCGATAGTCGGGTTGGGGTAAAAAGGTCCACGATTGCTACACGATTGGTAACTCACACGTCAAAGTGGCAGTTTGACCATATCCCATGAGTTGCCATCTTGCGGATTTTCCATACACGAGAGTCGCCATTAGTTATTTTTGATATTTAAAATATAACCAATCAGCAGTAGTAGGTTTAGTTTACGCCAACGTGTTGCCATATAATATTTTTATTGACAACTAGCTGGCGAACGTTGTATCGCCTACTTTTTCCCAAATTTACTAACCTTTTAAATCTTCCCTGGTCCTCCACAATTATTTCAAACCAACATTAGCCAAATCGGTCTAGCCATTGTCGAGTTTTAGCCAGACTAATGAACAGCGATTCATTTTTTTAAATAAAATTAAGTACAAAACTTAGTTTGTAACGACAGTTGTTAAGATGTTTGTATTTTTCTCTTAATTATTTTATTATTTCGTTTTAAAAATACTGCCCTAATGCTGGAATACTGATAGTTGCTCGTTCTACACTGTACAACACATTTATATTTATGCTTGTGTAATGACTATGTGTAGGAACATGGCTTGACGTTACGCTACATACGCATTATGAGTGCTACGTTCATCTGTCTGTCAGTTGACTTATAATATTGTACCAGGATAAATTAAGACATTTTGAATACTGACTCTTTCAAACATGCTGCATTATTAATCCCTACTAATATTATAAATGCGAAAGTAACTCTGTCTGTCTGTCTGTCTGTCTGTCTGTCTGTCTGTTACGCTTTCCTGCTTAAACCTCTCAACCGATTTTGATGAAATTTGGTAAAGGTATACGTTGAATCAAGAACGGACATAGGCTACTTTTTATTAGAAAATAAGGGGGGGAGGGGGGTAATACCACCTTTGAAAGTTTATATGGAAAAATGTTTATTTTTGAAGTTAGAGATATGAAATTTGGCACAAATATAGCTCGAAACTTGGATTAAAATACAGACTACTTTTTGTTTCGAATATTAGGGGAGAAAGGGGTAAAACCGACCATGAAAGGATGTAGTCCACGCGAACGAAGTCGCGGGCACAGCTAGTTTACATTATAAATTAAAAATCTATTTTATCCTTTTACGGTACATATTATATTTTTATTAATAATGTTGTGTTTGTTAAACCAATTTCTTTAAATAAAATCTATTGCCTGCTCCACACTACTCGCGAAGTTACTCGGTGAAGTTCGCCCGAGGCGAGGCAAAGTTTGACGCGGCGAGCACAAGGCGAGCCGAAGTGCCTCTCTACACTATCGTATTTGTCTAACTTCGTTCAACTTCGCGAGTAGTGTGGAGAAGGCATATGGATATGCCTTCTTTAGATAAAAAAAAAATAATTTACAAAAGTGACAAGTTTCTGTAATCAACGCACTACAATTATACAAATTGACCATTAACGTATTGATTTGTTACACCTTTTCATTTGATCCAATTTCCAATTGCAGTTTGTGTAACACAAAGTTTCCATCTGGTGCATACTTTAAGCTTAGATTATTGAAATGTATTGCACCTTCTGCTGGCCATTCTGGAGGAGGCTTTTTATCGGGCGCCTGAAAATGTACCTAGTTATTAAATTATGATACTTAAATGTTGTTTTTGGTTGAGTTTGAGAAAACTTTATTTAAACTTTATTTATTTTATTTAAAAACTTTATTGCACAAAGAAAGTACTAAAGGTGGACTTAATGCTAGGAGCATTCTCTACCAGTCAATATTATGTACCTATATTTCCATGAAAACTTCCAGCGAAAATTGGTTCGAACGAGATTTAGTAAGTAGTTTTTTATTAACCTCCTTTTTTTTTGACGACCTCCGTAGCCGAGAGGCAAGCGTGCCTGACTTTGGCGAGCGCCATCTTTGAGGTTCCGGGTTCGATCCCCGGTCGGGTCAATATGGGAAACGAACTTTTCCATATTGTCTCGGGTCTGGGTGTTGTGGTACCGTCGTTGTTTCTGATTTCTGTAACTCAAGTGCTTAAGCTACTTACCACAGAATCAGAGCAATGTATGTGATGTTGTCCAATATTTATATTTATTTATTTATTTATTTATTAAATACGGCATTAATCGTAAACCGCATTTACTTTTAATTAAATTTACTCAAATATGAACTTTTATATTATGTAACTTGCTGCTACGGAACCCTTCATGGGCGAGCCCGACACCCACTTGGCCGGTTTTTTTATATTTCACCAATTCCAGTCTTGGAGTTGAATTGAATTAGCTATTGCCTTGTCAGGAGTATTGAGTCAGTGCCGCTATCTTCAATATTTCGTCATTTGAGATAAGGGCCCGCATTGTAATTTGGAGTAAACGAGGGTATTCAATTATCGACTTTGGCTTTAGTTTATGTTAATGTTCGAGGGTAGGTATTACTTTTTCTGTTTAAACTTAAAATAAACTTTCAGCCAGTTATCTACCGCAGAGTTAGGTATAAGGCCTCAATCTTTGAAATGAGGTCATCGGTACGACAATAGATACTGAATTTATCACCACAGCTAGGCAAATGCGGGTTGGTGATGACAAACACCATAGGTATGTTCCAAAAACCCGAAACAACATAAACAAGTCCTGTAAAGTAGGCTTTACAGGACTCCGAGTAGGTACTTAAACCACTAGATCCATCAAGGCATCGGGCTTGTTTGCATAATTTTTAAAATTTTTAAACAGTGTCTTGGTTGGTTGACCAACAAATGAACCTTTATCAAACATGATCGCAACATATACATTTATTATAGAAGTTAAGTCTACGCACACTCCTCAATGTGGGTTCCTGCTTCAATTTGGTATACTCCAAAACCCGTTCTACGCTGGTCATCTGATTTTCCATCTCTGCCGACTGGCGCATGCCCCACTGGAAGATGCCGGTCAGTGATATGGACTGAGTGATGGCCAGGCCTACGTGACTCCCATCCATATCTGGTAGACATAAAGCATATTTTTTCGTGCGTTTGTTGGTTTGAAATCTTTTGTGAGGGCAGGAAGGGTGCTTAAGGTACAAGCTCAAGGCTTTTGGGTGACTCGTAGGTCATTGGTCCCGACTATGATCAAAGGTTACCTTGTCAGGAGGTTGCATGGTCTATCCAATGTAATAAATTACTAGACTCGCGAAATCAAGATCAAAGTCGTAGCTGGGGGTCTACTCCCATAAACGAAATATGTCGGATCCGACAACGGATGCCAATTTTTAATCCTCATAATCATAACCAATCCACTTCGAATGCAAATTAAGCGTTTTCAAAAAACCAAATATTATTTATGCAAATCAAAAACCACGTCTTCATTCTTAAACTTTTGAGTAATCTTCAAAAACGAAACCTTTCGTTTGTTCGTTTCGTTTTTGAGAGTACCCCTCCTGATCCCGGGCTCCCTTTTGAACACACAGCAGTAATACCTACACAGTAGCATATAAAAAGATCCGAACACGACGGTAGAATACTAAACATGTAGGTACTGACGATTCATAAGTGCTTTTGTAAAGCTTTCATGAAAAAAGATATTTTGTATTCTATTCTATTGAATAAATACAAATAAAGAGTGAGATAAGTCAGTCTGTACCAGTTTTCATAATGCAGCTAAAAGTGACGCAGACGATGAACAGCAGGCAGATGACGTCGAGGAAGTAGCCAAAGGCGCGGCTGCACGTGATGAAGAGGTACCAGGCCGCGCTGTGCAGGTCCTGGTGGCGGTCGAATTCGTCAGCCAGTAGGAGTTCGGCGCCGAACGAGCGAACTGTCGCAAGGCCCAGGACTGTGGCGTTCAGGTGCCCGAAGACGGGACTACGAGCTGGCGATTAATGGACGGTGAGGGTTTTTTCCTTTATTTTTATAATTATAAATAATCAAATCAACATTTAGTTCGTATACACCTCAATACCTTGTCACATTAAACGACCGCGTGTCTGAGTAAGTCAAATATACTGTTACCTTAATGTGACAAGGTATCTACTGAGCTGTTCAGCCACTGAAGATGCTGACTCTGCACTCATGTGTTAATATAATATTATCTGTGCTCATGGACATTCAGAAGAACGGTCTAAAAATAAGTAAAAAAAATTATATCTCGCGTGAGACGAAACACACCGCACTCGTATTTTCGGTCAATCATCATTTGACAAACTGATTTTTTTCGATCTTGACATTTCTAAAGAGCTCGATAAAATTTTTTTCGCTATGCGCTTATCTTAGGTAGCATAGTATGCTATATTTGTATTTATTAAAAAGCTATAGAAGCAATAATAGATACTAACTGATTCCTTCTAATCGTTTAACAGCTCCGGTGGTTCGTATGTAAATAACTCGAAAAATGTAGAATATTATTAAAGCTGCTGCAATCGGTATTATTAGGGTAATGTCGGTCATTAATATAACAACAATTACGCCAACTAAATTCAAAATTATCTGAAACAATATTTCCTTCATGTTTTTCTATATCACTAACTTGAAAGTTACTTTAATATTTAGGGATAAACAGTCACTGCATTGGCTCCTTTCTTGTAGTAAAAACGTAGGATTTCGTTTTTGGAGAATAACCGAAAATTTGGGAGTTAGAACGTGGTTTTTGATTTGCATATTTAATTTTGATTTTCGGAAACATTTTATTGCCATTCGAAATCTATCGAGTTGGTTACATTTATGCATCCCTACTAATATCCCTACTAATATTATAAATGCGAAAGTAACTCTGTCTGTCTATCTGTCTGTTACGCTTTCCCGCTTAAACCTCTGAACCGATTTTGATGAAATTTGGCATAGGTATACGTTGAACCTCAAGAACGGACATAGGCTACTTTTTGTTAGAAAGTAAGGGGGGGGGGGGTAATGCCACCTTTGAAAGTTTATATGGGAAAATGTTTATTTTTTAAGTTAGAGATATGAAAGTTGGCACAAATATAGCAATTAAAATATAGACTACTTTTTGTTTCGATTATTAGGGGAGATAGGGGTAAAACCGACCATGAAAGGATGTAGTCCACGCGAACGAAGTCGCGGGCACAGCTAGTAAATCATAAATCAAACAAAGGGTCGTGAATCCAAGTGATGAACATTGTGGTTTCCATAGAAAAAAAGCTAAGCTACTTACCTAGTTCGGGAACAGGTCAATGTATGAGACGTTTTCTGATTTTTATTTATTTAAGCGAGTATTACCTGGAAACAGTCAATCATAGCCTGCGGCAACAACTCGTCCACCGCACCCATATCTTTGCTAAATCGATTTAGAATTCTTCCAGAGGGATTTGTGTGAAAAAAACTCATCGGGGATCCAGATACGAACTCGAACATTCTATCGTGTAATCTGCAAATAAATAATTGCTTGAAAAGGCATTACCCCTTTAGCTGATGATTAAAAGGAGGATTTAGGTATATATAAGGTCTGGTATTTAGCCTTTGAAATTTGAAGGCCACCAATTTCGGAAAAAACAATATTTTTTATAAATTAGCACTAGTTCCACGTTTAGTCTTTGACGTCATTACATAAATTATCTATCATTGCGGAGCTGCTTTGCAAAGTTACACTAATCTCCCAGGCTGAGGAGCCCTGGCCACCCTCGTCATCATATGACACCCTAGATTTGAATAGGTCTAAAACCATGACAAACTTACTACTTATGCAACTTTCAATTGGCAGTGTCTCTCTCTCTCTCGCCCAATGGTTGTAAGTGGTACAAAGTGCCGTTAGGCAAGTTATGATCAGCCTAATAACTTAAAAGTAAACTTCATAAAGGGGCCGTTCTAATTCTGACCCAGGTCCTTCATATACTAATGCCAATGCATCAGGTACGCACGTACCTAAGTTATTGTTATTTTGCTTATGCAGGTGTTTGGTAAATAATAAACATAGATAATTATGCGATGAAACAGTCACGTGCCAAAATCGCGTCAACTGCATGCATTTTTTTATTTGACTTGCTTTGCAATACTGCCCCCACGTTTTAGAAGGGATCAAAAGAGAATAAAAGATAAAGGGTGGGTTGGTACCTATCTGTCAATTTTAATAACTTTGAAATAAAAAAAATATTCAAGTTTTTGTTACCTACCTGATGGAAGACTTCATGCACAAAGAAAAGAAAGCGAATGCTCTTATTAGCGCAACAACGACCGTAGCAATAGTGATCAAACCGAATATCAGCACAAATTGTTCACGGACCAAGCCCTGCTCAGCCCATAAAATATTATCCATCGTGGCGTCGCCTGTTAGTTTATCTTCGGCGTTACTCCTGAAAATAATTGTTAAATACTATTAATGACTCTGCAGACCTGTATTGTGTGAGGGACCGTTTAGACTGAATGTGTTGACATTTATCATATACCCACCACCGTGCGTTTGAAGCAATTTGACGGCTTGAGAACAGTAAGAACCCTGGTAGAGAGATGTGTGTCCATATTACATAGGGTCGTATTGAGTAGGCCTTGTTCCAATTCATGGCCGAGATGAGACTAGAGTTCAGCAATCCAACTGAATGTGCTGTTTGTTGCTTACCGATATCCTTTTGTAGGTTGAGTTTATTAGGTACTGGTAATGTAATGACAACATAATGAGTTACCATCGACTTATCCAATAATCACAAGCACTAGCACAAGATTGTGCTAGGATAAATAGAAGGAAGACGATGGTGACAGCCGGACAGCCAGCCCCAGCCATAAAGTATTCACGATAGACAGAGCTGTCCACGCGGCCCATGGCTTGCATTTCAGCATCTGGCTTTTGATCCTGAAATAAAAACATTAGAAACTGACCATTTGTTCGACGACCTGTTACTTTAGTTTCGGATTTGTTAAATCGTCAATCCTATTCCTAAGTATAACGCAGAGATAGGCCTTTGCTTTTCGAATGTTGATTGTTGTTAGGTACCATAATTTTTTTTCCGTATTAGTCAAATACTCTGGTGTCAAGACTTAGATCTCTCAAGTACCTATATCTGACTCAACTTTCCGCTTCGGATTTTACTAAAACAATGGTATAGATTCTGCTTTGACTAATATAATACAATAATTACATATTTAGCGTACTTACTATAAAGCTGGTATTAAACACCATGGATAGGAGTCGCCTATGCATGCTCATAGTGCTCTGCTGCATGGCTGAAGTACTCTGCAGCTTCGGTGTTTCATCTTCGCGCATCTCACGAATTTTGCTTACCATCATCTGTATTATCTTAAGCTCTTTTTCCTTCATAACAAAACAAAAGTTAAAACACTAAGATTTTAAAAATAATAGCGGCTAGTAAGCGGTCAAAGGTCTTGGGTTCGATACTAAATCTGTTCATTTTTAGGAACGAACTTTTCAAAATTGTCTTGGGTCTGGCATGCATTGAAGTGTTTGTTAGTTACAGTTATCTATATACATGGTTTGTACCTTTTTTTTAAATATACTAATTTATCTAGCAAAGCGGAAAGTACCTAAGTGATTTAAACATAAAATAATCAAACATAATGGTTAATAAATACATTCAAATCTTGAAAACCGCCAACGGCGAGAATTTTCCCTTTGTCCATGACAACGATTTGGTCCACAGCTTTTATAAATTGCAACTGATGAGTTACTAACATGACTGTTTTTCCTTGTAAATATCTGCACAAAAATGAAAAAAAAAATAAAGCTATTAATATTATATGAAAACAATTTTTAATTCTATAGTTGTGTCAATTCTTTTTGATATTACCGTTTGATGCATCTTTCAAATATGTGTTTTGCAACTTGCGTATCCACAGCTGAAAGTGGATCATCCAACAAATAGATATCGGCCTAGAACAGAAAATACTACAAAATTTATATAAAGTCAGTAAGTAGGTACCTACTTAAATTCGACAATTTCATTTATTTAAATTGTAAAGCTTATTAATTGCTATGACCAAGAGAAAGTAATTGTGCTGTAAGATATATTTATTACTGCTACCGACCTCCTTATAAACAGCTCTAGCCAAATTTATTCTAGCTCTTTGGCCACCACTTAATGACACCCCTCTCTCGCCGACCACGGTTTTGTCCCCATGGGGAAACAGAGAGATGTCTCTTTCTAACGCACACACCTTGCAGACTTCCATGTACCGTGATCTCTTAAATGGTAATCCAAAAAGTATATTTTGGCGTACAGAACCTGAAAATATTATTATGCGGACATCGTTATGGATTTTTACGTCCTGGATAACGTATCGATGAGGCTAAAGACATTTTCATCAATTTTCATTGTATTCTAGTGGATTTTTGATCTCACCAACAAAAAGCCAAGGATCCTGGCTAGCGTAGCTTATACTTCCTTGGACTTCCATCTTTCCGCTAGAACATGGCAGTTCACTGAGCACCATATGGAGTAGAGTGGATTTACCAGCTCCTACTGATCCGATCACAGTCGTCAAAGAACCAGAGTGTATCTGATAAAATGCATTTTATATAATAATATAAATCTTTACTGCGTATTCACAGGAATTAAGAGATAGGCCAAATGCTCAATTTTGCTCAAGTCGTAAACTTGGATGAACAAGTCACGAATTTTCACGCCAAGCAACAAAGGTTTTACCAAAGATTTTAACTAATTGGATATTTTTTTTCCTAAACAACTTGTTGCTTACGACTTTAGTATCTCATCTTTCATTCTACCTAAGTTACTCCGAATCCATTCAGGAGTAAAACCAAATAAAATTAAGAAAGCAGCATAAGCGCTTATAACATTAGTAGAAAGTAATGTAAACAAAACATTTACTGCTAGATTTAGATCTTGAGCATCATTTTTTTCTGATGATCTTATCCAGCGACTGCAGGCATCTTCGAATTTAATTGCAACTGTCTTCGCTTGATCATCTGTGGGTAAAAATCGATAAGTCAAGAACATTACTTTTGTTTATTGTTTCATCGTTTTAAACATACCCTTTTGTTTTTTGCTAGATGAACCTGGTGCGTTCTGATTTGGATTCTCAGTTGTAGATGGCTCGATGGGATCAACTGAAAAAAATATGAGTTCCTATTTATCAATCGACTCTACGCAAACTTGAGCATATTCAATCATGTCGCTTTGGAAACGTTACGCACTTCGGATCGTGACCTTTTTCTTCGGGCTGACGAAGGCATGGTCACCAGGGTCCATAAGTTCTCTAGGAGCTAGCTGACATTCTTCTGCTAATAAATAGTCTCGTATCCTTTGTATTGCTACGTTTAATTCTGCTATCTAAAAATGAAATCAGCTTGTGTCTACTAACGAACATTTTCGAAAATAAACGTTTAGAGTAAAAGAACTGAGTTATAATTTACTTGTCCAACAGCTTGAGGAAAATACAGCGTCATTGTTTGCTTCATGATGTTGTAATAGCATGTGAGAAAGAATACGGTCTCCACGCTGATGCGGCTGACAAGGGTGACGTAGAAAAGTACCGTTATGAAGATACCAAACCGAGATGTGAACATTATAAAGGACATGATGACACCTCGTACGTAGGATGTCATTTTGATATTGTATATTTCACTCCTATGAACAAACGTGATGTTTTTTGAGCGTCTTACTATTTGTTATTGATGTTATGGTGTTAATAGGCTAGTTTCCACTAAGAACAAATCGGAAGGATTATAATTTCTTATTATAGATTAAGATATTTAGATAAGGAAATACGAATTTAAAAGACATAAATATCAAAGCACCACCATCTGGATAGATACTAAGTAGGTACCTTACTAAAGTTTTGTTCAGATATTCTGTATTATCATACTTTAATAAATAGTTACCTTCTTACTGTATCGATGATCTTTCTAAAAGGCTGTTCCCAAGTGTACATTTTGATGACCTCAACACCCATTATGATTTCCTTCATGAGGTGGACCCTTTCATCTGATTTTAAGGCAGTGCCTCTTCTGTAGTGTGCGGTTCGTGTTCCCAGAAAAACTTAAATAAATTCAAGAAATTCCAAAATCACTAAGAAATAACATAAATAATCCATAGAAATCAAAGAAATGTTTACATTATTACCTTGAAAAGGGACTGCAGCCATTATTGTCAACGCTCCGTAAACTGCAGGCAATCCCATCTCGCGATACAAATAAGCTGTCATAAGCTAAAAAGCAAAAGAAATCTAAATTCTAAAATAAAAATTAATCTATTTAATTAACATTCGGTATTTGTCTATAAAATCTCACCAATGTCTCCACAGGCCCTATCCAAAGGTAGTGTGCAAACAATGGTCCGGTATCAAATCGATTGACGTCATTTGCCATCAAATTAACAACCAAACCTGCGCTGCTCTCCGATAGATCTTGTAAACTTACTTTTAAAGCCTGAAACATACATCAAAAAAATGAATGTCGTGTCAAAGGATACCTATTGTATTTATTTAGAATTTTAGATTATAGTGCGCAGAACTTGCGCAGCCAACTCATTAGATTAGTATTGCCCGGTTCCAATATTTTACGATTCGTAATGTGTCAAAAACGACAATCCGTTTTTCTACGAGTCGTTAATTCTTATTTCAAATTTACTTTCCATATCAGCTATCCTCAGTCGTCTGTTGGCCGTTTTTAGCTTACGTCTCGTATAATTTATTACTATCCGTAACTAGGTAGAACGAATCGTTTTTCAAATATTGGAACCGTGCATTAATCTATGTAGATACCTTTCTGTAAATAAGACTGCAGACTCCTACTCGCATCTTCATCCCGATGTGCATCACGCCCATCATGAACGGGTGCTGAACCATAACATTAACGGCGCTGCAAAAGACCACTCCGAAAGAAAAGAACACCGCTTCCCCCCACGTCACGCCTCCTTCTGGGTTGTAGTAGTTCAACAGACGGCCAAAGTAGGTTGCATTTACCCTAAAGACACACACACAGCAAACAGATTAATGCTATGCTATGTATGTAGGTAGGTAGATACCCAGATATGGGGTGCGCCTAGCACCCAATACCTCGATCCCAAGAGGTGTAGCGTGTCAAGAAGCCTGACACGTTATGAACACGCGCGTTTTGCGCGGTATGGTTCGGGATTTGCAAGGGATTCCGACTTCCCCACAACTGCGCAGTATTGCACACTGAGGGGGTTTTATTCGGTGCGAGCCTGACACACCATTTTTTGTTCCCCGCCGAGAGTGACGGTTCAGGCATATACCAAGTCAATCTATGGCATTTACACTTAGAAAAAAAGCTTCGTGTACGTACACGACACGACCCTGGCGCCGGCCTCAAACTTCTTATTTGTGCACCAAAGAGCATGGTTTTAGTAGGTATAGTGTGAAGTCTTAGGTTGTCATCTACCTTCCACACACCTTACAGCTATGCAAACTGGGTTTGTGTGTCATGACCTGTCCCACCTTTTAGTTGAGATGCGGCTTGGCTTGTGCCTGAGAACGTGTATTACTGAATGTATTGTTGTTATTGTAGCCAGTAGTAGGTAGTGTTTTTTCCATACTTACGTCTTATTTTGAAAGTCCTGAATGGGGCTAAAGTAGCGCAGCAGAAGTCCCAGAAAGAGTGGCTGCTGCAACCTGTGTATACCCAAAATATTCTTAAAATTATATTAGGTTAGGTGTCTATTTGTCTCAAAGGCATGTCAAGAGCGAGTGCAATTACTTACCTAATCAAGAATATCTGGCGTCTGGTAGTAAACGTATGTTTAAGGTGGAATAAGTACATATATTGCAGTGACGTAAAGGTAGTGAGTTCGAATACCATATGCAAGGGGAGATGAAATTAGTCTGTTTCTATAAAATCCCTAATCAAAGATTTACCTACCTTATAACGAATTCCATTGCAGCAAGTATGAGGCCGTATAGCATAAGTTCTGCCCCGAAAACTTTGCCAATCGCCTTCCATAGACTGGGCTTGGTATCACGACTACGACTTCTTTCCACCTCGTTCTCCCAAGCCTTTTGTACTGCATCTCCTATGAGGAAGATAATAGAGTATGATACATGTCTAATTAAAGTAGAGGTACGTAATTGTTCACTTTTGTTGGTACGATCATACGCCGAGTCTATAAGGACCAATCCATTCGTCGATTTAGCTACGAAGGGTCATATAATAAAAGGTCTTTAGAACTTCAACTGATTTTCATTTGAAATCGTCGAGCCAACAACGCATAAAATAAATAATAATAATTAATATTGGTCAACATCACATACATTGCTCTGATTCTGTGGTAAGTAGCTAAAGCACTTTTGTTACAGAAATCAGAAACAACGACGGTACCACAACACCCAGACCCGAGACAATTCATAAAAGTTCGTTTCCCATATTGACCCGACCAGGACCGACGCTAAAGGCCGGCAGGCTAATCTCCGGAACTACTAGTTCGCATTGAACAAATAGTTTTGTGTTGGATAGTCTAATACTGTGATAATAATAATATTTCATAGAGGAAGGTTTAAGGCTATAAAACATCACGCTGCGACGAAATAGGAGCGAAGAGTCAGAGGAAAATGTGGAAAAAACGGTGATAGTACGCGTGCGTTGTTGCGGCGGGTTGCTAGCAAAGCTATTATAAATATAACTTACTAGCTGTGCCCGCGACTTCGTTCGCGTGGACTACATCCTTTCATGTTCGGTTTTACCCCTATCTCCCCTAATATTCAAAACAAAAAGTAGTCTATATTTTAATCCAAGTTTCGAGCTATATTTGTGCCAAATTTCATATCTCTACCTTCAAAAATAAACATTTTTCCATATAAACTTCCAAAGGTTGTATTACCCCCCTCCCCCCCTTATTTTCTAATAAAAAGTAGCCTATGTCCGTTCTTGAGATTCAACGTATACCTATACCAAATTTCATCAAAATCGGTTGAGAGGTTTAAGCAGGAAAGCGTAACAGACACACAGACAGACAGAGTTACTTTCGCATTTATAATATTAGTAGGGATAATGTCTTTGGTTGATAAATTTGACAAGAAGTATTCTCATCTGTAACGTTGGTAATACAAAATGTTTACCTAAGATATCTGATCGATGTTCTGGCAAGGGTGCATAAAGGTCATTGTCCTTTATATCTCGGGTGTAGCCGAGTTTGAATGTTTCTAATGTCCATCTGCGAAACAGAATTTGTTGAGTTTTTTGTTTTAGGAAACATACCTACTTACTTCAAATATTAAAGGTCGTGGTAAGTAAATTTACCCAAATGTAAGGATAGAGAATAGATTCGCTTTATATCGAGGGTTTGTACGCCGTCGTTGTTTTGGACCAGTATCCATTTTGACATAGAAATATTATTGACTGAGCTAATATTCAAACTAATCTCGCTGGTTATGGGATTTCGATTGTTTGTAAGTAGGTAAAACTAACTACACAGCAACGCATTAGGGACAGAGAATAGTCTCCTTTATTTTTTTTGCAATCTACAAGGTGAGTAGTCCAATATAATCAGGTACTGGGTTCGATTTCCGGTAGGGTTAATATGGATGAAGAACTTTTCTATTTCTATGGAATTGTCTTGGGTCTGGGTGTTGTGAAATAGTCGTTGTTTCTGATTTCTGATACGTTTGTGATTTAGCTACTTACCATAGAAATACAGAATCCGTGCAATGTTGGTAGGTATGTGATATTTTTATTTATTTTTATTTATTTATTTAATAAGGTTTATCAACAGTTGATACAATATTTCATGAGTAAGAGATGCAAGTAGGAAGTAAAACTAAATCTAAGAGTACAACCTTACAGATAAACACAGCATGCGTAAAATATTTGTGGCTTTATATTGTTAGAATCAGATTAAATTGACTTTATGCCAATCTTATGTTAGCGCTACGCTTACGCTAGTAACATTTGAAATTAAAAAAAGGAAAAATAACTCGAAAGGGTAAAAATAACAAACATAAAAACAGTACAACACATTATGACAATCGTAAATTATGGAGCATTTTATAAAGTAATCTGCGACTTTTGCTTGCACAATCTGATATGTCAAGGACATCACTGTTCCTGTTATAGAGTTTGCATAATCGTGAAATAGGTGAATTCTGTCCCATTTTCGTTTTTTTATGGGGAACTGAAAATAGCTTCTTGATATTGCCGCGAGGGTACCGGGGGGGAATTTTGAACATCACCAGACTTAATAGATGCGAGCAGTCAATTTTGTGTATAAGGAGCTTATGAAAGAAAGTCAGATCCAAGAAGTCGCGTCTTTTCTCGAGTTCAATCATTTTAAAATGTTTTAGTCTGTCGCCGTATGATCTGATTCTTTTAGCCTTACCTTGCGCAAATGCCAGATGCCACAGGAACCTCTTTTGGATCCTCTCCAATCTTAACACATGGGTCGCGTAGTGAGGACGCCATACAACCGATCCATATTCCAGTATACTGCGCACGAGACAGTTATACAGAAGGATTTTTGTTTTTGTGTCTTTGAAGGCTTTCATATTCCGAAGTACAAATCCAAGGGACTTAGATGCTTTGCCAACAACCTTTTCTACTTGTGGTACAAACGTTAGCTTTTTATCAAGTATAACCCCCAGATCACGAATTGTATCTACTTCGGACAAAGGTAAGTTGTTTAGTTTGTAGACATGTTTGTTCAGATTGCTCGTACGGCGGGTGAAGTTTATGTGAAAACATTTATCGGGATTAAGATGCATGCCGTTTGTTTTGCACCATGTGTTAAGACTATCCAAATCATGCTGCAGGTCACCAGGGTCTATCGGACTGTTTATTACCTTTAAGATTTTCAGATCATCTGCGAACATGAAGGGTATTGAGTTGCTGAGACAGTTGGGTATGTCGTTCACAAAGATGTTAAAGAGAATTGGGCCCAAATGGGAACCCTGCGGAACGCCTGATGTGATAGGGTACTTTAAAGACTCAAAACCGCTTACAACCACAAAAAATGATCTTTTGTTGAGATATGACCCTAGCCAGTTCAAAAGGGGGCCCGCAAACCCATAACATGAGAGTTTGGTTAAGAGACCGGTATGCGGGACCCTGTCGAAGGCCTTACTAAAGTCAGTATAAATTACGTGTGACTGTAGACCTTTATCCATAGCACTCGTGACTGCCTCTGTGAAACTAGCCAAATTGGTGGTAGTGGATCTGGCATGAACGAATCCGTGCTGATTGGGGGTAATGTATTGCCTAAAGTAGACTTGGATTACAGAGCAAACAAATGATTCCTGTAGTTTACCGAATATGCTAAGAATGGAAATTGGTCTGTAATTGCCAACAAAGGTGTTGTCATCTCCCTTGTGAATTGGGACGACCTTTGCAACTTTCCACCGATCAGGGAAAACACCTGTACTAAATGATTTATTAAAGATTAGTAATAGTGGGTCCAACAGACCCTTAGCGCATTGCCTAATGAAAAAAGGTGGTATACCATCAGGACCTGCGCCTTTATTTGTTTTTATAGACAGAAGCTTCCTATATAAATCATATCGGGTGAGTTGCAAAGTCGAAAGATATTGTCCAATGTTTATTTCTTTTTATAAATAAAAAACGTTGGTGACAAAATCTATCGGGGTAGACGGGTAGAATCACTAGAAAACTGGTTGCGTTACGTAATATAAACAATAACACACATTTCTAATCAGTACGTGACCATAATGTAGTGAAACGTGGATGAGACGGTTTATTAATCGCAAGCAGGTAGATACTATTAGCGACGAAACTGTTTAGCAATAATAGCGCTGCGTGGATTCAAAACGCCTTTTAATTAAGAGAATAATAAGACTCATTTTGCCTACATTTGCAATGTTAGAATGAACGAATTCAATTAAAACATCCTAAAATGTTAAATGACTGTAATAATCGATTTTGTTCGCGGTTGTACCAAAGAATCTATCCACAGTATGACATCGGAATAGACAAAGTGGTGCAATAAATGCAACTGCGGACTATAAAAGAATTCGATAAATAATTTCTTATTAATAATAATGTCTGCGCTTCAACTGTTTACTCTGGCAGTGGTGGCTACCCTTATTGGGGTAAGAGTGTCTTTCCTTACAAATAGTTTAAAATGGAATCATTCCTGTGATAAATCTGCTAATTCATTAAGACGTATTTTGATGCGGTTTCGTATCTCATTAAACACATTGATTGCAAAAGGGTTAATTTTGATAAAAGCTAATTTCACCCTTGCAAAACTGAGTCCCGTCGCTATTTTGCCAACAACTACAGACTCATACAAATGTTTAAAAGGAGATGTTTTAAGTATCTATCAAATTTACAACAAAGAAATATACTGATTGCCTCTTAATTCCTCTAGGATGCCTTCATCAGATCCTGGTTGCCTTATCATGGTACCGCTAGTGGAGTATATCCTGATTTTTTTAGTTGATATTTTGTTGGGCCTTCCCAACAAGAAAAAAAACCCATTGAATAGAGAAACCTCATCCGTTGTAAAGTCAGTTAAAAAGTCTGTCCGTTTTATCATATAACTAATGAACAAAAAAATATAAAAATATGATTTTTTATTAAAATACTTTTTTGTAAATTTAAACATACCTATTTATACTTCTTATGTGTTAATAAGTAAGTTTTTTTCGGAAAATGTTGGATGATTCTCTCGATACCTAACGATACCCCCACCGATCGGACAAAATTTTTATTATACATCTTATAAAAATAAGGTAATAAACAGCTTGTGTAGACGACCTAACGTATCTAATCGACTTTCTTAACAACAACAACCAGAATTAAATTTTATGTTTTACTTTCCAGGTGTCCCACTCACAAGTCTTAGGACGTTTCCCTTCACGGCCTGGATTCCCCATTGGTCCCATTCCATTACCCCTACCCTATTACCCGGACCCATATTGTTATGGAGATGACGTGAACGCTTTGCTGCTCTTAGCTCAAGCCGTGGAAAAGTCAACGAGTGACGTCAATACCAATGACATCATCAACAAACTTCTTAATGCTTTGATTTATACGACTACTGGCGCTGGGGGGGCAGGTGGTGCCGGCGGCGCGGGCGGGTCTTGCGGCGGTTCTAGTGGTGGTACCGGTGGGAGCAAACCAAGCACTCCGTCAGGCTCTGGTTCCGGCAGTCCACCGCTTATTGATTTGGGCTTACTGACTGGCGATGACTTGCTGAACCTGATGCTGGCCGGGCAGAAAGTGTTGCAGCTGGATGTGGGTAACAGCAGCGGTACAGGTGGAGCGGTCTCTAATTTACTCGGTGGCTTGCTTTAGTTTGATACTTTGCTTTCTAAATGTAAATTTGAAGTCAAAAAGAATTATAAAGTAGGTTAAAGTTATTTTCGTGAATGCTGTAAAAGTAGCTATGGCCTACTTATGGTCATATACATTAGCTAGGCATTAAATGAAAGTATGAACATGATAAATAAAAATTTATAATATGAATGATTGTTTTACTTCTTACTGAGACCACTATCAAATCACTTTTGTTTAATTTGAACATGAAATAAAAAGGGTAGGTACCATACGTACCTAAGCATAAAGTGTACATCAGTATAGGTACCTACAATAGTACTTTTGATTGGCATTTAAAATTATCCAACTGTGTTTAACTTGACGTGCTGCCGACCCTACATCAAAGATGTTTAAAAGTTGGTAGTTTGAGTAAATATACTGGTACCTATTCTGGACTTCCGAATTAAGAAATAACAAATTTTCATTTATTAGCTGTCTGTGGTACATAATGATTCATTTAGTTTTTCTTTTTTTTATGGATTATATTCTTCATTTAGTTTAATCCAGCGCCGTTATTTTCTTGTCAAAAAGACGTCAAGTGTCAGCGTCATACGTCGTAACTTGTCAACCTGTAAATACGTTGACATTTCAAAAGTTGAATTTGTTTGTGTTGGGTTTGTGATAGAAGTAATTGTATTATTTATTTTGTTTTAATTTTAGTTTACATTTCATTTAAATAGTATTAGGTTGTCAATTAATTTAAATACGTGCAAACTTAGTTAAAGTGAATAAAACTCTTTTGACAAAATTTCGTTAGCATGACATCATGAGTATGAGTTCTGAAACGGAGGTTCTGAAAACAAATGAATTTCTACGACGACGTAAACTCAGACTTCAGCAGGTTTTTAATTTGTTTTACGTATATCGAAATTGTGTGCTTAATTTACAAAAACACAATACCGGAACACGGACTTTTACTATTTCTATGTCCTTTGTGATGTTTTAGGTCAGAGAACAATCAAAAGATATAGCGAAAAAAATTAGACAACGCGCGAAAATAGAAAAGTTGCGACAAATTGTAGATCTTGATTCAAAGAAGGAGAAAGAGTACTTTCAAAAGCAGGAAAAGTTGGTAAAACGGTTGGAACAGCTGTATGCACAGGGTGTGAAGAGTGTCGGCGACAGCCACCAAAAAGCTTCTGAAGAAAGACATAGCAGTAGGTATCTTTTGTTTCCATTAAGATTTACATTATCCAATCACCTGAATTATAGTCGGCTAACAATGTGGTCTAGGTTGTTAAGATTAAAATATATCACTTGCATGCCAAGTAAAAGGATTTTCATTTGCGACTCCTTTCATTTCGGCAATTCTTGACCTGGCTGGTCATTATGATCACAAGCAACAAATAACGTCCTGTGAAATATTGTAGACTAGTTTCTTCGCTATTTTAATTATGTCATAACTATTCAAGTACTCTATCAGATCTATCAGTCTTGCTGTTGTTTTTGTCATAAAAGACATTTCTTTTCTGACCAGATCCAACTAATTTAGTAGACTAGATTGTTTAATTTCTAATTAAGCTATTTATTAAATTTAAGATTTTTTTATTAATTTAAATTCTACAATTAAATTTTTTTGATTTTGATGAGGTTGGTTTATTTTATTGTATGAAAACTTTCAATAATAGCCAAATGTAGATACCTCCTAATTTAAAGTTTTCTCAACTGAGTATTAAAACACTCCAAGGGGATTTCCTAAATAATTTTGGGAAGTCCTTTTGTTTCAAATTTTGGTTTATTTGTGATATGTGCTAGTGGATAACAGTATGCACATCCACTACCAAATGGTTATGTAATATTTAAAATATATATTTTACAGACACTTTGCCAGAAAAAGATGACCTATCAAAATTACGAGGCAAAGAGGCTGTTGCTGAATTACGGCGTAAGAAACAGGAAAAACTAGATGAGCAAAAGAGGTTGCTAGATAGAAAACTTTTGGCAAGGTAAGAGAGAGTACAATTAAGTACTTAGAGTTGCATTAATGTATTCCACTTTACTAAATGTGATAGTTTATTTAAATGGTAGCAAAGATGAATGTCACTTAAGTAAGACTGACTACCAGGCCACACAGAAAGCTTTGTGTAAGGCACTGGCCGCTTGTAACAAATCATTAATTTTTTCAAGGCTGCTTATAAAAAGTCTGCTATATTGATTTATGCAAATTATGGTAAAAAGCTATTTGAAATTCCACTAATATTGTTAATTGTTGGTATGTTAATAAGTAAAATGTGGCATATTTTCATAGAAAATCTATGAAGAAACATGTAGAAAAATATATATTTTCCATTTTAGAGAGGCAGCTAATGAAATTAGTAGAGACAAATTTTCGTGTGTTGCTAATAAACTACAAGCCAAGTCTTCAAGTAAACTCTCTGAAGAAGCTGAAGCAATTGCAAAAGAATGTCCTGACGGTGATGTACCCAAAGTAACCAGAATTGACATGGCTACTCAATGGGACTTTGAAGAAATACCCAATGAGTGGGAGCCTAATGTACCAGCATTGTCTTTACCCAGAGATGACAAGGAGAGTGTGAAAGACTCTAATAATGCAGCTGAAAGCAAGTCTGATAAAAGTAAAAGGCTTGATCTTTTTGCTCTAAGTGCAGAAATGCCTTCGAGTTTGCGTGGCGGTATTCCTAATGCGACTGATGACAGATCTTCCATCAGACCTTCACTTACTTTAGTCTCCGAATACTTGCAAAGTAGAGCTCTTAGACTACGAGAGACTGATACAACAGGATCCAGCAAGAAGCAATCTGATGACTTGAGTAACATAAAGCAGACAATATTACGGTCAAGGTCATCAAAGATAGAAGGTAACGTACCTAGCACTAGTGTTTGTCACGTTGCAGACGAGCAGGTTATTCCAGTGCCATCCTGGCAAGCAGAAAGCAATTGCGAATTCTGTTCACATAGTGTATTGCATCATAAACAAAATATGAAGAGTAGGCAGTTTACAGTTACTAATTCCCAAATAAATGAGATTTTTAGCTCTATTAGACCACGGCAGGACATGCGGCCTAGCCCAGTTGTGCGTGGGAGTAGTCCATTTAGAAGGAATAAAGTTTGGCAAAGCTATTGTAAAGAAACAGGTGATCACTTTAATAAATCAATTTAATGTGTTAGAATTTTTCAGATATTGTCTATGTTCGTTCATTACTGAATTGCTACTGTTTTTATTGTTGTACTGTTTCACATGTTATTATATTATTTTATTTATTTGTTATGTTACTTTATCATTAAATGTATTTTAATTTAATTTGTTTACTTTCTCATCTGTGTTCAACTGCTCAGCATTTAGATATATGTAGAATAGAGTTGAATGTAGAAAATTATAAATTTATTATTGAAATTTAAGTTATTTAATTTATTTGTATTTTTAGCTAAAGGAAATATAGATAAATCAACAGTGTCCAGTGCACATGAAACAAATCTGACCAAGAAGAATTCTGTTACAATGTACAACCATTCTACAAGAGACTCTAGAGATATTCCTCATGGAGATTCTAGACTTGTTGTGCGAGACCTACAAACAGACGAAGATGCCTATTCACAAGCACTTAAAGAATCCACCAATGAGAATAGTAAAGATAAGGAGCAACAAAAGAGACTACAAGAAATGAGAAATAAAGTGGCAATGACCAAACAAACAGTTGAAAAAGAGTACAATGAAACAATGTCATTTTTGAAGTCTTTACCAAAAGAGAAGTGTACTAAGCAAATGGTATTTGCAGCCCATTATTTTATCAGGTTAAAATGTAAATTATTTCTGAAAAGACCATCCATATTATTATTTTATTTTATTGCAGAAAAACTCTTACATGGACGAAAGGCGACAAAAGATACTGAAAGTAAGTCGGCAACAAAAGTTACAGCAGGAGTTTAGTAAGATTGAGAAAGAGTGCCGAAAGGACTGTGAGGTAAGTCATCGCTAAAGTCAAGAGTTCACACTATTCAAATTTGTAGGGTTATCAAGATTAATGAAAGATTTTAACAAAATAATATTTCCCAGAAAAGTCATAGTTCCTGCCAGAATTAAAATCCTTACTGTAAATCAAGTATGTCATCTAGAATATTCCCAAAGTGTAAAGGTCAGATGAAATTAAGTAATTTATTGTAAAAAATAAAGGTATTTGAATGCATGACCTTTTAAATGGTTGTATTTTCAGAATGTAAGAGCTAAACAACAGACCATTCCTGTGAAAACGCGAAAAAAATCACAATCCCCAGCCCAAGAAGATTTCGACAATGATTTCGAGTCTAGAGATTTGCAATATTCATGGATGCCTGTGCCCGAGAGCGATGGCAATCTGGCGATTCATACGATACCGAATACGTTGAAGGAGGGGAAAACGGGGAACACTGTCAAATTCAGCAAAGTAGACAGCTATCACGAATACAGATCGCGTCACAAGCACACACCGCCCACTAAAGACACAAACAATGATAAACAGTCAAGTAAAAGAGTCGTCGAAACAGTTATTATTCAAAAAGAGAATGATGAATCCACTGATTGCTCATCTATGACTTCAGATACTAGTTCTGTTGAAAACATGAATCTGGGGAAATCTAATAATCATGTACCAGACGAAGCAATTTCTGAAGCTGACAGAATTATAATTTATAAAATTTTGAATAAAAAAGAAAAAGAAAGAAAAAAGTTAAAGTTGATTGATAATGTTGCTAAAGCGTTGAAATCCATGGACAAAGAACAGCAAAATGAAGCTGTAAGTGACAAAAACAATAATGATAAAGAACAAAATAAGAGAGGAGACAAAGATATTGAAGACAAAATCCCTATTGACCAAGTTGATGAAGGTAAATAGTCACATTATTAATATTTAATGTGTTTTTTTTTTCAAAATAATTCAGTTCATGGAAAACTGCATAAGGCATTCTGAATTTAATTTGTGTTAACTCAGTCGAAAGCTTTTCGATATCTATAAACCAACAAAATATTTATATTATTAATTTCGTTTTCAGGAGTGTATAAAGTGGTCAGTGAAAAAGGGTGAGTCATAGTATTATTCTTTATTGAAAACAAATCTCTTTTCCTTAACCTTTAATCCTAACCCCAAGTCCTATCCTGCAGACTGTCTTACAATGTTACCAGTTGTTACACTGCTAATATAGAGATGTGGCAGACAGCAGCTGGGCCGAAGCCCTGGTGGTGAATAATTTGTTTTTCCTTTATTTTGATAGTTAGAATTTTAATTGTATAACTAGATTAAATACATTTATTTTAAATAACTGTATCCGTTTATGTATAGCCAGTGCAACTACAATGTGTCTATAGAATTACAAACATATTGTGTTCCAAGTAAAGTATTGTGAATCTGTATTAATAACTTGTTATATGTGCCATAATTGGATATTTTTTATTTTCAGGGACAATGTCGCATCCTTATATTTCTCTGATAATAGAAAAGCGAAAGAGGGACGAAATGTGCTGTTAACAGAAGATGAGCAAACTTATGGCCGACCTTGCAACTGTAATAAAAAATTGAGTGGCAACCAGAGTGAAAAAGGTAATTTTTTTTACTAATATTACAAATGCGAAAGTAAGTATGTTTATTGCTCTTTGACGCAGTAAGGTTTGGGACCGGAGATGGCAGGCGTGGGGTAAGCCGGGCGGCCGTTACCTCGGTCCCGAGGGGGTGGGGCGTGTTAGGTGGCCTGACACGCTCCAGCTGCGTATTGCGTAGGCATTTCCCCCTCGACAAAAAAAAATATCTCTTGATATTTGGGTACCTCAAGTGCTCACTCGCCCGCTAAAGCCGTACGTCAGACTATACACTTTGGTCTGTGTGCCTTATATTGTGTGAATAAGAACTAATATCGAATTGCAAGTCTTTCCCTTGACGTATCGTCTACCATACAAAACGTTATTAAAATAATTGTTAACAATCCTTAAATTGCTTGGCAGGTACTAATCTGCATAGCGGTCAGCAGGACTTATTAGGACCAAGGTAAATATATTATTTTTCATTCCCAAGAAACCATTGTCTCGCCGGGTAAAAATCGGCAGGTACTAATGTTAATATTATATCGCTTTCAGAACTGGCAATTGCTTGGGGTGTAAGTGTGGCTGCGCCAGCTACCCTGATCCGCGAGAACAGTCGAACAGAGTTAATTCAACGATTCAGCCTTCAGCAGGTACGTCAATCTCCTCGTTCAAGACGGCCACCACTGACAAGGGTCAAGATACTCTACCGGACGGAGGTTTTATTAAATTACTTGATAATGATGGCCAAGAAGCTGGAAAGTTTTATATTGGTGCTAGTGGTTTTCTCAAAGACGATGCGTACGAGGTCATTATTCAATTAAAAAAGAAAGAAGCTATGAAAACAGGACACGAAGACGAAAAAAAACATGATGCACTTGAAAAAAATGTTATAAGCAAAGAAACACAATTAAAACTTAATGATTTGAAAGAAGGGGACACATCATCTCATAAATTAAAAAATAAATCGGTAATAGAAATAACTGAAAACATAGAGATTGGAGATAAAAAAGGTGATCTACATGTTGATAAAGGGTCACAGAGAGTTTCTTCCCAAATTTCGTCTTTGCACGCTCATGACAATGAGGATTCTAAAGAAATTGCTGAAATTGCCCAGAATTCTACTGGTCTTGCTTCTAATGTTTCTATTAATGAGCCTGAACCGAATTTGGAGCCAGCAAAAAATCTTGTTGATAAAGGTGTTCACACGTCATTTCAACTTTCTTATGCAATCCCAAGTCATTTTCCGAAGACTGATATTCCTAGAGCTGCAACGTCCACCTACACACAAACCACTATGGATTCTCCAAACCCAAGACCAGTGTTCATACACATGAGTTCTTCAACGTCGACTGCTTATATGAGCCCTCCAGAAATGGTGTTACCGAATTTTATGAGAAATGATTACGATTTTCAGGGCGAGAAACTTAAAATGACTAATCCGATGAAACATTGCGAAAACTACAAGTGTACTAGAAAGCGATGTAAATGCCATAAAACGAAATCATCTGGATCATGTAGGAAAGCCCACAATGACCACATTCTGAAACCTCCTCCAAACACAGCTAGAGACAATGATGAAAACAGTGATACATATGATAATGAATTTGAATTGACGAGTGAGCACAAGTGCCGTAAATGCGGCAGTAGACCAAGTTCTGCAAAGAAAATACAGTGTCAAAACTATAGAAAAAATCGTAATTTTCCTTTGAACAAAATATCGTCTCGTAATCTTGTAATGCGTGTTAGCTCAAGTACCGCATCGTCGTTCAAAAATAGAATTAATAATTTAAACAACAATAAAAAGGGAAATAAAACTGATTTAAATCCTTTGATTAAGAAATATGTCAACAAGTTGCTTGAACTAAATAAAGAAGGTATAAAAGCAATAGAAGTTGCTAATCAGGAATGCAGTTCCGTTAGCACTCCAGGGAGTTCTATTATAGAAGTACCACGCAATTTGAATAATAAAGAGTCTAACGTAGACCATAAAATATCTCTAGAACAAATGAAAAATTTACTAAAACAGAAAATATTAGAGGAGTACGTGAAGGAAAACACTAGAACGAATTCTGCACAATCTATATGTAACAACAAATACAAGATGAATTTCAACAAAATTTCCAAGAAGAGATCAGTTCACAGAGTTAAATCATTAAATATATCGAAACGACTTATAATAAAACAAACCGATACAAGGAGTTCTAACGTACATAATATAAGACCAAATCCTAGTACATCTTCACCTTCGTCTTTGAGAGTAGTTAAAGCTAGCCAACCTGAATCAGTTAAATTTCCTAATAAAAAGACTCGAAGTAAAAGTTCGCCTACACCAAGGCAATATCTCAATTATGAGCAAAGTCCTAATAACTTTGAATCTGATGTTTCTCAAAACATTGATTTAAGGATAAGGAACATCAACACAAGAACAAAATCAAATAGTGATGAAAGTAGCAATCGTAAAACACATCCGCGGCAAGGGCCTTCGCACAAAATAAATAAATTTGCTGTACCCATCCATAGAAGTACAATTACGTCTCCAGATTCTGAATTAGAACTATTGGAACGACGACAAGAAAATGAAGCCGCTACAAATATGTCTACACAAACCAGTCAAGACCTTGATAGTGAAATAAATCTTATGAAATTGGCAGAAGACAAACTTCAAAACATGGAAAAAATTGCGGACTTGACAGAAAAATGTTCTAAAAGATTGTCTAATCTAGCTAAAGTTTTGGAAGAAGTTAGAAGGAACAAATCTTTAGCTTATAGCCAAATTTCGACTTCCGACACTGCATCAGATTCTGAACATAGAGCAGAAAAAAATGCAAGCGTCAATAATGCCAGCAAGCAGTCTTCAGAACCAGCAATTGATGTGCAAGATAAAATCGAACACATGTTAACTACTTCAATATCGACCGATCAGGAAAAAGAGATAGATAGGTCGCAGTCTTCGGAATATGTTCCATTTTTAACGAATATTCCTAAACCGGCTGAATTCAAATACCCCGCTTCTCCCATTACTGAAACAGTTAATACGAAAAGTAAGCAGTGTTCAAATACAGAAGGGATGGGTGGTAGACGAAGAGAAAAACCTCCACCAGCTTTGTCTCGAATACATTTAAAACATGGTCATGGTCAAGATATAGTTCCTCACGAATTATCGACAGTGGTTGAAGTTGATTCACCTATGAGTGTGAAATTTAAAAACCAATCGTCAACCAATACAAAATGTGAGGTGTCGGAATTGTCTAACAGAATTAATAATTGTTACAAAGATAGAAAGGATTTAGAAAATGGTTTATCAACTTCTACAAATACACAACACCGCGAAAATCCCGACCTACTAAGCAATAGCAACTTGGCTAAATCACTGAACAAAAGATCGTCGAACGATTCATCGGATGATTCTAAAATGCAAATGATGGATTTAAAACAGTTCAATGAATTAATGCTAAAACCATTTATAAGCATTCAAGAATTTGCTAAACAATGCGGTGACGTTGGCACTTTGGACGACGCTTCTAATCTAGACGATATTCCTAAAGATGATGGACTAAATGACGAATTGAGTTCCTTGCATTCTGATGGCAGTTTGCCAGACGTAATTGCGGAGTTGCTAAAGAGGAATATTATAACTGAACCTTTTAAGTTTGATACGGTGTCAAATGTGAATTCGACCACTGTATCTTCAGAATCAATGATGTCTGTTTTGGCGCTGTCTAAAGTGAAGAAGGATAAAAAGAAATACAGTGTTGCTTTTCAAAACAAAGGAAACGCGTCGGAGACATCGGACTCTTTGAGTATTTCATCGAACCCTGATTTAGAAAATGCATTTAAGAAGCTTGGCATGGGCTGGGCATCTTCCACTTTGAAGAAGACTAAAGAACGTTTAGCTTTGTCCTCTTCATCGAACACTTCAAGTTCTAGCTTGTCACAGTTTAAATTAAAATGTTTGAATGATCAAGATGTCCCGGCTTTGGTTACTGATTCGATTTTATCATCAACTAAGTTATCGTCTAAAAGGCAACAAGAAAAACCACCTGCTGACACTTCGAGAAACGCTGAGCAACAGACGTCTTTCATGAACTCGATGACAGTAAAAGAATTTTTGACAAATGAATTGGCTAAAAAGATTACATTTACAAATAAATCAACTAGAAACAACAGTGACGACGAATTCGTGTCTTTGTTCGAGACAAAAATGCCGGAGGAACTGAAGCATTTGTCGCAGAGTATACGCGAGGAGCGTTCTGTAGATAGTGTTACAAGCGGGCAGAACAACCGCGCGCGCACTTCGACGCCGGTGCAGATCTTCAAATCTATGACTTACCAGTCGAGCTCTAGCTCAAATATGTCAAACGGCCTATTCAGCAACGCAGACGACTTATCCTCTGTGAAAGTAACTTCTAATTCCGTTCGTAATCATTCCACTTCGGATAAGGATGACTTAACCATTCCCAATTGTAGCTTAAAAATGAGGAAAGGTGCTTCAGATTGTAGTAAAAGTGAATGACTTGTTATGTAATTATTTATTTTTTTATTCATGAACATTCAGACGTTGTCATATTTTTGTATATTGTGTTTAATAAAATCAATGTCCTTTTATCACAATGTTTTAATTTCCTGAGCATGAATTTATCGTAAGCTGATGATACTTAGTAATAATAGGAAAAAATGTTGCCTTCCTCTTAAGTAACAGTTTGGGAACAAAGGAACTAATCCATACTAATATTATAAATGCGAAAGTAATTCTGTCTGTCCGGCTTTCACGCCTAAACCACTGAACCGATTCTGATGAATTTTGGTATAGGTATACGTTAAACCTCTAGAACGGATATAGGCTACTTTTTGTTTTGAAAATAAGGGGGGGGGGGGGGATGGGGGTAATACCGCCCTTGAAAGTTGCTATGGGATTTTTTTTACTTTTAACTTTGAGATATGAAATATGGCACAAATGTAGCTCGTGGATTAAGTACCTACACTTACCACAATGTATTTAAAATATGAATTTTCTGTGCCACCCCTTGCTCTTGCTACGTTCAAGAGAACAATAGGACCCGACTAGCGAGTGCTGGGCGTGAGCATAGGCGATGTATAGCTAGCTATAGGCCGACTCGGGAGCCGGGATGTGGGGGTCTGGCGAAAATACCTACTGTAGAACTCGGAAGCCGGGTTTTGGGCATTGTAAGCGTTAAAGTATTACTTTTTGTTTCGAATATTAGGGGAGATAGGGGTAAAACCGACCATGAAAGTATATTTATAAGGAAAAAACCTGTTGTCCACGCGGACACAGCTAGTCTTTAATAATTCATAGTAGCTGCTAAAATCTTAAAATGGCTTGGCCTTAAAATAAGCCTACTAATTGGAAAAACAATTTAGTTGCAAAAAGCCTAAAAGATATTTAAAGGCCTATTTATACTTTTTTATGCCATAGCCATAAAAAAGGACCAGTAGGCCTAAAGTTATGCCTAAAAGCCCATAGACGCCAGTGCTCACAGTTCTCTAAAGCCACTAATTTGATTGATTTATCTCCAACAAACGAACCACTGTTCATCATGGGTCACCCTGTGCCTTGTTGTAGACCCGGTGAGCCAAGTCCACCTTTCCATAGGGGAACCAGAGGGCTACTAAGTCCTCTCATCGCGACCAGTATAACAGGGGGTTTATTAAATCCCCTGAGGACTATAAGTACCCATAGACCACTCCTTGATCGTCGAGTAGTCAAATAAATTAACTGCTCGAAGTTTTCATATCAGTTGGTGGCAAGAAGAAAGCGGGGAATACCTTCGAGAGTTAGTGTATACTTATCGAATATTGGATCTCAGGCTGTCCAAGACAAAAGCGTTTTCGTGTTTGTCGAAGGTTGTACTTGAAACTTGAAGTAGTTGATATCTACTATTAAAAATGATACTCAAATATGCCGTTACTTGGGCTTGGGTAGCGACCTAGGACACTTATGGACCGCATCCTTAGTAAGGACAACGTGGCGGGAGTGCAGAGTGGAGCATGGCACTTTAAAAAGACCAATCAGCTCCTAGTATCAGATTAGCTTTTGTGATTGATCTTTCCGCTTGAGTGTTTCAACAAGCTGCAGGTTTACATCAGCGCAGGCTATACATGCTAATCGTGATTTGACCGAACATGTAGGCTATGACATAGCGTATCCAGAGATTCCTGGGCGGGTTTGGGACAGGACCCTTTGACTTATTATAGGAGACGACTTGGTGCGTGGAGCTGGCTGCCGGAGACACAAATAATAGATACATGGGGACGTTTATTAGCAAATGGCAGGTGAAGACGCCCTTAGTGCAGTGGCAGATTCGCAGCGGGGGCCTCGGAGAGTTTAGCGTATGTAGACGCTTTTAAATTCTGTTTTGTTTGTTTTTTGAGCATAAAATACGGTGGTTAACGAAGGCCTTTCCATAAACAGAGAAAGGCCGGTCTTAATCTATTAGTAATGTTCACATTTCCTTAAATCATTAACACAATGTGACAAAGCACTAACCTGGAAAAATTATTTGGTTGCGCCTGAGAAACTATAAGTGATAATAGTGAATGATGAATACTAGAAGAAAATACTATTTTCCAACATATCAACTTTAATTATCAAACAATAAATAAGTTAAAGTAGCTATTACACTATCTACATACACTTAGACAAAAATACAAATGAAATTCACTTTATCACAACATAATACAGTAACTGTTTCTTGAATTCTATTAAAAATTCTTGTGCCAAATGGACAAGTTACAGCTGTAAATTGTTGACCTGGCTTCTGTTTGTTGGGAACATGATTCAGAAACTGCTAAAACTATTTCCTTACACTCATGTTGTAGAACTTCCATCTTAACAATTTTTTAAGTATTTAGCTCACTTATTAACATTTCAGGTACCATCATTGATATTCTACACCTCCATTCACAATAATATTACATAATTTCATACGCTTTAAATATCAGATAAAATAATCAAATCAGATCCACTATGTACAGTATTGTATAATTTGAATAGAATTTTCAATTTTATTGATTACTTGTTTGAAGATCACAGAACGGAAATTTTCATTCTATATCTAGTGAATCTATTATTAGTTAATATAATTGGAATATCAATTTTCTGATGAAACATAATATCACGATTTTAGAAGTATTCATCATCTCTACTAGTTGGATTACCCTTACTGTGATACGAACAAAATAATTTTAAGTATAGCTTTGGAATATTTTTACAAAAGTAAAAACAAAACCACACACTTAAGGAAATAATATGTCCAACATTTCATCTACTTTGTAAAGATGAATAGACCAAGGGTAACTGTGTAATTTAAGAGTGGAGAATTGAATCTCCATTACTCAATAATACAGCTAACATAAAATTTTCCTAATGTTATATAACATTATTCTTTTTTCTTATCCTTGAAGAGATGTTCTTTAGCTAAGGTGTATGCGACTCCGATGGTTAGAGCAGAGACTACTGTTCCCTGTGCAGCCACACGAAGCTGCATTAGGAATACACTGGTGCTCATCTTGCCTCTGTTCTTGTATGCATAGGCACCATAACCACACACTGCTATTAACCCCATAATACCTGTAATAATATGCTACATTATTTGCAAATCCCAGTAAATTTCTACCCAGAGTAATTTTTTAAATGTTTTTCATATAATTTAAAGGTATCATTTATCTCACCTACTATCATAAAAGGTGAGTCCTTCGACTTCCTGGCCAACTTTTCGGATTGAGATTCATCAGTGTAGTTGAAAATCTGTCTCGAGTTCGCCATCGTATTTTAAACTGCTGCCTGAAATATTGTGTTAGATAAGTATTTTTTTCAATAACTTTGAAATAAACACGTGATAGAAAAACATTAGTAGGTAACTGTGATGGTGAAATGCTGAATGCTGCACAACCTATCATGGGAGACAGGGTTGTAATTGTAAAACATTATGTAAATATTCAGATATTATACTAGATTAAAAAGAAAACTTACGATTGTATCCAATTAAAAATTAGAAATTATATAATTATGGGTTTTTCACTAAATTGCATCATTGGATGGAAGTCTACCACTTATTCATAACCTTGACTTTTATATGTCACTGTCACAGACCAATGTCACTGTGACAATACTGACCTTGCAAAACATTACAATTTTCGTTCAAAAATACAATGGCGTACAGAAAATGCGCCACAAGTAGGTCGGTTCGGTACGTACCACATGCGACTTTAAATGATGGACTTAGTTAATAAACACAACCGAGCACTCGCAGCCAAAAAAACGAGCCGAGCGAGATAGCTACCACAGAGGCCGTGTGTCACTTTCTAATAGGGTGACAACAAGATTTATTTTGACAACGGACATTTGACTAAATCATTCAAATTAAGACCATTGTCCCCACTACATCTAGTAAAATAAATATAACAAGATGTTCCAAAGTTATCGTCTGCACAGATTTGACTGTTGAAAACAACCGGGACAGCATTTTTTTTATGTTATAAACATGTTTGCAAAAAATGCCTTGTATTATTTCAATAGAATTTATGTAATTAAACTACCTTTTACTCCAATGGGGACAATGGCAATAAATTTGAATCATTTATGTCATTTTCCACTGTCCTAATTGCTGGGGACGAGCCTAGTCGGGACTATCAGAATAACCCTAAAATTTTGGGAATAAGGCTTTCCTTATTCCCAAAATTATGATCAGAATATGAAATAAATAATACAAATTGTCAAAGATACCTATTTATTAGCCATTGAGATCCTTTGGTTGATACAGATGACAAAAAATACACTTGAAACAATGCATACCTAACTTCTGATTACTGTGGGCAACAGATCGTTTTCAGTGCCAATATTAATAATAACGAAAAATCATCGTTTGAACAATTTCATCGATTGAATGACTGAGAACTACTTTTTAACATGATAATATCTTTAATTGTATGTTTTTCAATCTCTCATCACGCCTATTTAGCCTTTGTGATAATACTTTCACCTTTCTCTTTAAAACATCTTCTATGGGGTTTATACTTGTAATAAACATGGTTTGAACACCAACATCCTATACACATTTGTGTGACATTTGGACAGAGTTTCTTCCTAGGAGGTTCTTCTAAATTACTTGAACTTGTCCTTGCAACAGGTGTTCCTGAAGAGGTGGCAGGAGTTGGTAGTGGTTGGTGGCTCAATGTATTACTGAGAACTTAAATTTTTTATTTTTTGTCTGTAAAATAAACATAAAATACATATTACATCTAAAAAAATAAACAATTATAGTGTAACATATTACATACAGTTAATGATCTATAAAATAATACTCATGTAAATAATAAAGTAAAAATAAACCAGGCCAAGTATAAGTCGTAAGGGTTTACTATTTTTGACTATAAAATTAATCCTTCTTAAATATTTATTTTAATTTAGTTTAATTATTTATCTTTAAATAAAGTGAATTCCATCAATATTCCTAGCTAAGTAAATGTCTAACTGTTATAACTATCAATATCCGGCAAGCTATAAAATCACATATGTTGTATGGGAGCCCTTTACAAACGTATTATCTTATTTTTTAGTATTAAGTATTAGATGTTGTTATAACGGCATCAGAAAATGAAAATTATAATTAACTATCACTGTTCACAAGATACAGCCTGATGGCAGTTAGACGGAAAGCGTCTTAGTAATAGGGTTCAGTTTAACCCCTTAGGTACGGAACCTAAAAGACTATGTATAGTGTATATACATTTAGTGTTTTTTAAAATACTTGATTAGGTGTTTAGAATAAGTTAACTAAAATTAAATCTTGCTGTGAGTTGTTGCGGTGAAGCATGATAAACAATTACTAATGAAAGGTTATAATTGTAATATTCTTACCACAGGAGAAATCGTTGGTATAGCAAGTCCCAGCTGCATACGACAGAATTTTTAGTGATTTTTTGCTTTACGTGTATACTGCTGAGCCATTTTTTTCGCAATACTTCATTTTTAGGGTAGGTAACTGTAAATGAATATACAACAGTGAGGAACTAACTCGAGCACACAATTAAAATATTACAAGAATTATGGGTACCCTAGTGGTAAGATTTACAGTAAGATTATTTTGAGCTTACCTGTGGAACGATATATTGCAATTACTATATGATTCACATGGACAAGTATAAAGCAACATTTTTTCACCATTTTATCTTATGAGGTGCCTTAGAATTGTTTATTTTGATAAACTCAATCAATGGCAGTTTGACTTACTGACGCCATGACAGTTCATGATGATGCTTTAGAGGGTTACCATTATAGTTTATGGATAAAATTAAAGAAATTAATAAAAATATAATTTATTATTTTACAATTGTTGAAAAAACAATTAAATACAAGTGCATCAACTGAGTTTTTAATCAGGCAAAATTTAGATCAGAAATATTTTTTTATGCTGGCAAAGATCAAAGAACGGGACACACGGCCTCCGTCTTGACTATCTCTTTCGGCTCGGATTTGCATCTGTGTAAAGCGCACAGGAATTAACACTTTATTGCATTGTAATAGTGCTCATTGTGCATTTTCTTTAATGAAAATTTTCAGAGTCCAGTCCATGCTTTAAATGTAAAACCTGTTTTAAATTATCTGTACTTACTTATTTATTATTATAATTAGGGTTAGATTGCCTTTACTCTTTAATTTTTTTTTAAAACTTTACTCTTTTAATTATCAAATATAAGTTTCCCAATCCCAACACAACGATTTAACCAAAACTCTTACGCCAAAACCATAATGTGTCTAAACATAGACAAACATAGTGTGCAGAGCAGGGTGATTGACGGGAGGTAAGTATTTTAGTAATCCATACTAATATTATAAATGCGAAAGTAACTCTGTCTGTTTGTCTATCCGGCTTTCACGCTCAAACCACTGAACCGATTTTGATGAAATTTGGTATAGGTATACGTTGAACCTCTAGAACAGACATAGGCTAGTTTAATAATAAGTTTGAATTACTTTGTCTTTTATACAGGTAGTATTTAAAATAATGTGGAAGCAATTTACTACATCAGATTAATAAATCTTGCAGTTTGCGTAAATCTATTAGAATTTGTACAGATTGGAGGGACCAAACACAGCTTAATAAATAATTACTTTATTTTCAAACGCTGCTTTATTATACTAAAATCATTGATCACACTTAACAGATGCATTTATATAAATATATTTACATCATACCACACAATAACTTATTGGTCCCTTAAATAATTTAAATAACAAACGTAAAAAAATACAAAATAATCCATGAAGAGCTTAGTTAAAAAAGGGTTAACCAATTACAAAACAATCTGTAAAACTAATAGAAAAAAATAGGAACAACATTTCGCAAAAATAATAAAATGGAGATTTAAATAAAAAGCAATAACAGATCTAGATAAAACTTAAGTCGATTTTCAAAACTTTTTTACTGTCGACCATCGTATAACATGTTTTCTAAGACAGAGTTAAGCATCAATTAAAACGATTAATTACTGTTTACGTTTGGCGAATCATTCGAAATCAATAAAATAGTTTAGAAACTGTGAGTCTTTAGAATTAAGTTGTTGTAATTGGGCCTAACTCATAGTTTAAGTCTACTAATAATAACAATTGTTTGAGCTTATTTAAGTAAGAAAATATTTAAAGTTACAACTTAAAAAATGGAAATAGCGTAAAATCATTAAAATAAAATGACAATGGCTTATATAAGTAGCCATACCCGTTAGAATTGTAATTTACGAATAATATCTTCTAACTTCAGCCAGTATACTTTCATAGGACGATTCATCTATAATAATAAATTGCTTTGCACGTCTACTGAAGTAGTAAATATCCCCTGTGTAGATATCAAACCATAGAGCATGTATGTGTAGGTCGTGTTTTTCTAAGCGTTTTTTCAGCATTCCATAAGATGCGATGTTTTGTAGCTGTTGAAGAGTATTTACCTACATGTGAAGAAATGGATTGTTTTATTATAAATTCAAAGAATTATAAGAAATTTGTATTAAAAGAAATGCTTTTTTAAATGCAGGAAAAAACCATTTACTGAATAGTTCTTTGCAAATGATTTAAAAAGTCGCATGTATTTACATTCAAGCAGTACCACTTTTATGATAGGCAACATTTTACCAACTGCCCCCATTCAGTTTTAGCTTAGTCCCCTTCGCCAACCAATGAAAAAATCCACCACACACCGGATTTACCTATTTACCACTAGGCTATTTCATTCAGCCATTAAAATAATCAGAAAACTTAGGTGCCTATGTGTATTTATGTAAACTTTTTTTTCGTCCTCGATTAAGTGATGTTGAGTGCACTGTGCAGTGACTGCCTTTCATCACACCGCCCCCAACCCTAACGCCGCTACTGCGAGTAGGTATGTATTCATTTATGTCTACGTAAATTTGAATGAATCAAAATAAATTTAGTACTTACCTGAGAAAGCTTATCTTCTATATTGAACTTATTTTCCGGATCTATATAGGCCACAAACTTTCTTTGAGGTGTTTCAGCAGAAAAAAGCATAGGTTTGTTGAAATCACCATTCATTTCTAAAAATTTTTGTAAACTTGACTCGCAGTGATTGCATAACCATGACTTAAGAGGAGATATCCTGCGTTGTTCCTTAAATAAATCACAATATAAAGATAATTGTAGTTTCAAACCAAAGTGGCATAAACATACCGAAAAGCAAACTCTAATTTTCATTCTTACCATTCTAGATTCTTCCTTACATTTAAGTTTGTAAAGCAAGTTCATAGCTTTACAATCACTATGACCGCAAACAATTACGTGTCTGATATTATTTATGATACACCCCAGCTCTAGGGCCGCTGGTTCACAACTTGTCATTTCATCTCCAAAATATTGTGAATGCGGTATTACATTACCAGCATTCCTTACTGTAAAAAACGTTGTAAATTACAATGAGGCCCTGCTATAATACTTATTTGTAAAAATGATTTAAAAAGACACAAACCTACAAACATGTCACCAACACTTGTTTCTGTAAATCTTGTCGGTATCATTCTGCTGTCCATACAAGTGTAGAAAACTGCTTTAGGCTGAAGTATTTTAAAATATTACAGAAAGTTAGGTACACTATAAGACCTCGCTGTAAGTTAAGTATGTACTAGTAAGCATAAAAAACCGAATGAAAAACAGGCTACCGATGATTAAACATTCATTAAAAAAGAACGTACTTAAACCTCATGTCTTAAATTGAGATAAACAAGAGATTTTCTTTACGACTGATCTTTTAAAATACTACAAAAATAATACACAAATTCACAATTTTAATTAAATATAAAAGTTTTTAAGACTAAATGGATATCTCGATGTATGTTTGTATCCGGATTATTTACGCAACAACTACTGTAGGTACTCAGTTTTATTTTAAACTAGAAAGAATCACATAACAGATTATTTTTTATCCCTAAATAACGCGGATAAAGCCCCGGGTAACAGCTAGTATCTACATGTTTATTTCTTCTGAAGTTTACATAGTAGTATAGTAATAAACATTTATAACTCATTAAACTGTTAATAGCGTTCAAAATACGTTAAAATAATAGATATTTCTTGTTAGTTTTATTATCGTTAAGAAAGGGATACATAAAACATTTTAGAATTTTGGATTGGAAGCCAGTTTGTGCCCAAATGTCTTGGAGTTTACCACTACCAATGAATATTTAATTTCAATCATTTCAGCAACTTATACTAACTGGTTAGCTAATGCCGAGTTAAACTTTAATAAAGTACCTAACCTAATCGGTCGCGTAAACCATCAATCGACCCCCCGAAACGTATTCCTGCTGTCATCTGTCAATTTCACACGTCAAATAGATAACAAAATTGTGAAAACTTTAATTCATAGTGTTTTGTTTTGTACAATTAACTGAATTAATCCGTTTATTTCAAGGTAAAACGTATAATCAATATACAGGGACTGTGCTAATAAGGCCTTAATAAACAAACTTTATTGAAATACGCAATAGAAAATCAAGAAGGTTCGTCTTATTTTTGACTTACCGTTGGGTTATCTTTTACTTCTTGGAACTGTTTAACCATGCTCGCTCTATCTAAAACACGGTATCGCATTATCCCACGTAGTATTTTTTCCATTGCTAAATTATAAAACTTTCATAAGTTATTGGAATTAAAACTACAGAAAAACACGTCCGTAAGGCAGCTGGCTTCTTGATTGACATTGGTGACCTTCATTAGGCAAGCTTATCGTAAGCGCCAGTTGTTGTAGGGTAGGGTCATCGTACACAATTCACCGAGTAGGAAACAAGATTTAGATAAACAATTTTATCAAGTTTACACATTTTTGTCTTTGTGATAAGTAATTTTTTTTGATAAATGTGTAATCATATTTAGTAACTAATTTAAATAAACGCATATTAATAAGAGCTTGCTAAAAATTTCGTGTATCAGTAAGTAATTCATTAATCATTGAAAATTTTGTCAATAAAAGCTCCTATTCCTATTTTAAACATTTCAGATGAATGCTGAAAGTGTCATTGGTGATGTAGCACCGAACGAAGGAGGGCCTTCTCCTCCCACACTCCCAGTCAACCACCGCTTTATAGAACCTGAGAGGGCAGTTAAAACAATTACTGACATGGCTATTTGGGAAAAGTCTGAAGCCTACATGGAATACACAGGATTCATAGCCACCCTTAATGAAGCTATTAAAGGCAAACCATTGTCAGTAGATTGTAAAGTATCAGAAAATGTAAACAAGATCATGAACATGCTTGAGAAAATTGAAAATGTTATAGAAGAGTTCCCACCAGTAGAACAACCTCAGAGATTTGGTAACACTGCTTTTAGAGACTGGTTGACAAAAATAAAACTCAATACAACATTGTTACTTCAAGAAACTCTGGATCTCAAACTCCATTTAGCCATACCTGAAATCAAAGTGTACTTAGAAGAAAGTTTTGGCAATTCCACTAGAATAGATTATGGCACTGGTCATGAAATGTCTTTTGTTATGTTTCTGTGCTGTCTTTACAAAATAGGAGCACTGCAATCAGATGACAATGTGGCCACTGTTTTCATGATATTTAACAAATATGTTAACATAGCTAGAAGGCTACAAAAAACATACAGGATGGAGCCTGCTGGCAGCCATGGTGTGTGGAGTTTAGATGATTACCAATTCATACCTTTTATATGGGGAAGTTCACAATTAGTTGACCAACCAAAGATTTACCCCCCAGCAAAGTTTCTAGAAGATGACATCATTGACAAATATGCTGATGAATACATTTTCCTTTCATGTATAAAGTATATAAAAGATGTCAAAACTGGGCCCTTTGCAGAGCATTCAAATCAGTTATGGAGCATAAGTGCTGTGGGCTCATGGACCAAAATTAATCAGGGACTCATCAAAATGTACAAAAAAGAAGTATTAGCAAAATTCCCAGTGATCCAGCATGTCCTATTTGGATCTCTTCTTCCAATTAGAAGATTTCCTATTGGTCACTAAAAATACTACCATATCCATAATCCAAGTTTCGCTTTTTTGTGTGGAATACTTAAATAGCTTTTCTACCGGAAATGCTTCTTATGATACAGCGAAGTCAAATTTACAACTAACATATGAAAAGGTATTGCTTTGTGTATATCCAGTATTATTAAGCATATTGTAATGTCAAAGTAATTTTTCAAAAGAGCATTAATGTACTACTTAGAAATGATATTATTTTGAAAATGTGATATTTAAAATTAAATTATTTGTAACAAACAAATGCAATATAATTAAATTGGTATTTTATGTCCTTAAATAAATAAATGCGCCAGACATGGAAAATATAATATTAATGCCTAATATTCATACCAGTAGACTGGTCTCAAATTAATTAATAGTCTGGTACACTATCTGGATATTAACTATGGGAATTAACTCGGCTCACAAGACCCATTCAAATATTGATCATATATTTTTATGATGAATGTTGCCTTTGTAAATTATTAAATACAAAAGTTGTATATTAAACAATTAAGCAACTTGTTTACCAATCGCACTCTTATGTGTATCATAAATTTATGTAATTTTGTGTTTAATAACTACCTACATTACAGTAATAACAATAAAATAAAAATAATAGGAAACATTGGTGTTTCTCTCGTTGACAAATATTTGAAATAAAATAAGAATTCGGAATTGACGTAATAAAATGTATATTTAATTTTTTACAAGTTATATATGTCCTGGGTATTTAAAAAATTGTACATGATAGCTTCTTGTTTAAATGAAAACTTAGTATCTAACTTTTTGCTGCAGCTTTACTTGCATAGAATTATATTTTTTATTGTAAAAGGAGCCTTTTTTCCTATACCTATATCAATCTCGTTAATATAGACCTGCCTAATTTCATGACAATTAAAAACGAGAAAAAACGCAACATTTGCTTTCTTTGAAAGCACGTCCCATACAAATTCAATATTGTTCACCTGAAGTAGTTTTAGAACATTCCTCAGGTATTTCATTTATTCTAATATACACACAAGGTAAATAACACCTACTCCTAAGATAAGAATAGACTACAAATATTACATCTGTTCATAAATATAGGTACAGATACACAAGTTCTTAGGTAAAATTTTATGAAAAAATACATTCCCCATGCATCAACCACTATCAGAGTGGTTCATGGAGAATGTTTTTTTTTTAAATATAATTACCTCGAATTTCATGAACAAACAGTTAATTATTTAGTGAACTAATGTCAAGAAATGTAATTAAATACGCACTAAGTTTTTATACGTGGAAAAAAAACGCTCACAGGTGAATAAATATCTAGACCACCTTTAAGTTAGTGGCCAAAATGCTTCTTAAGTACAATGATAGTAGGTACCTACATGTTTATCAGACTAGAATTTGGCTTGTGGATTCGTCTGCCGAGGTACAATTTCACGTTCAGGTCACGAGCTCCCACTTGCCTCCCCCCATAGATCCGGGGCTGATATGATTTAGATGAGTGCGTATGCATTTTAAATTTGATTGAATCAAGGTAGACATTTTTTATGGATCTTTTTGTATGTGAATTTTCATTCCCATTTGCAACTGGTTGCAATACCTGTGGGGGCAAGTGGGAATAAACGATATGTACCTACTTTAATGTGGTTTCCTAATGACTGAAGGTTTTAGTTACATTTTCTTACTAGTACTAGTTACTAGTACTTATCAGGTACAATTCTCCAAAGGTAAACACATTTTGACTTCCACAGCCTAACATATTAAATGTGAGCAGGCAGACGCTATGGTACACCTATCGGCCTTTTAGGTCAGGCTAATCTAATGCTCGTTTGTCGGTAAAACTTTCTTCTTATTAAAATGGTTGTTGTATAGCGTGTATGCCATTCCAGCGGTGAGCGCGCCGACGGCCGTGCCCTGCGCGATCACACGGAACTGCATGAGGTAGACGCTGGTGCTCATCGTGCCGCGGTGTTTGAATGCGTACGCGCCGTAGCCCACTGCCGATGCAAGTCCGGCCAGCCCTGAAATATCATGAAGACGACCGTTGTGTAGGTTATCGTAAAGTGTAGCGTTGAAGGATATCCGAGTAGGTAGGTACGCTTTAATAATTCTAGACTTACGCTGGCTGTTCTTCACTTCTTCGATCGCGTTTTTAGGGATACCTACTTAAAATAATATAGGATAAAGTATTCTTTAACTTATTCTAGTGTCTAAGCTATCTAGCTAGGAAATTACATCTAAGTACTTATTAGGTATACCTACTTAATTTTTTGATATAATATGTCATTAATGGTGAACGCAAATGTTTACGGTAAACTGCAGTGGTTACGCCATCCTGACGTTCAGCCGCTTTCAAAATAGGTACAATAAATTAAAAAACACGTAGAAACCAACTATTTAAGAGTAGGTATCAATTAGTAGGCTACTGTGGTACCTACTAACTTCTTAAGCTATCAAGGTACATATTTCGTACATGGTCTCGCGATTATAACGTTCACCATTTACAATATCATAATGCTGCTTGTTCTTTAGTTAGAGAAATAGTTGGTCCTTCGGCACCCCCAGATAATGGGAGCCCTAGGCACGGGCCCTGTGTGCCCTTATGGTGAAGACGGTTATGGCTTTCTGTACGAAGTCCAAAGCGTGTAGTCTGACGTGCTTTTGTCTGTACATGTCTGTCACCATAACAACCAGTACTAAATGGAGTAGGTAGGTGAGATAGGGACATACATACTTACTTTGAACCTGCAAAAGGAATTAGCGTTATAGGATTTAACTACCCGTAGGTAGGTACGTAGGTAGGTAGGTATCTAGTTTGTCGTCAGATGGTCCCAAACAATCGCTTAACCCTGTCTCGTTTTTCTACTGACTTATAAAAGGGGAACGATACAAGAATCACCTAATTGTTACCGGAACTTATCAGGGTTTGGCCTGACATTCTTTCTAAAACAAATCTGCCTGTCTTAATTTGAACGTTATTGCAAGCAAAGTGTTGAGGTGATCTTCCCAACGCGGTGGTTTTTGATGTAGATACTCGTAATTAGGTTTTATTATCTATTTGTAGAGTCAATTATGAAAACGATGAATTGGCTTTGGATTACGGTCTTTCAATGGTTCATTCATAGTCTATCTAAGTATGGCATGGATATTATATATCAGTAGGTACAGAAATTACAAATAGGTACCGTATATCTAAGTACCGATAATGTTTTTATCTACCTACTTAGATATATTTTTTGCTCTTTTTTAGAGATTTCTTGATTACAATCTTCACCAGCGCACCACATACGTTACCACTTTACTTTGAAAGTAGGTACCTACTTTGAACAGCTATATGCTTTGTCTTTCTGGACTCTATAGTCTGGAAAGTTTTCCATAAGTCGTACAAGTATATATTACTAAACTTCCTGTGGATTTTTCATTTTCTCGTACACTAGCTTATGTGTAAACAGATAGGCTATGATTATCTTAAGTTATTTTTTATAACTTACCGAGTATCATGAAAGGAGATTCTTTCGATTTCCGCACCAGCTTTTCTGAATGAGATTCTTCATGGTAGTCGAATTTCGGTGTTTCAGCCATCACTTTTATCTGTAATTATTAGTTTAGAAATGTCAGCAAAGGTATCACCAAAGACCACCTAATATGCAGTGTATTCGACATAGGCTACATAAGATCTACATAGCTATCGTATCGATATCTCCGTTATCAACGTTCAAATGATTCCAGTTGATTAAATACTTATCAGTATTACACTACAGTTACTCGAAGTCAAGTCCAGCGAGAATGAATTACCTACACTTGTAATAACAGGTCAGACGTATATTGTAGGACATTTAAGTTTCTTAGTCCAATAATCAATTTGATTTGCTTATTATCGATAATTTATTGCAATTGCTCTTCATAATTAGTTATTTAATTTTAAAATAAAAATAGTGGTTAGCCACACGTTTTATACAATGTGGATAAGCTGTAGGTACCTAAATACCTACTTACTTTTTATATTAAAGACCAAATAAGTGTAGGTACCTACCTACCTATGTAGCACATGTAATAAAGGTTAATATGATAAACTTTCTTTAGTTTAACTAACCTAAAATTAGGTCAAGTAATTAGCAATGGACAAATATTTATTCAAAAACAAATCACAAAGAAAATAATTCAAAATTACGAAAAATGTGGCTAAATAATAAATATTTCAAACATGCGCAGTAAAATTATGTGACAGATAAGTAGGTAAGGAGTTCAGTGTTATCAAAAAAGCACCGAAAATGTAGGTGGTTAAGTACTTACGACTTAATGTATACAGATGATTACGTTGAAATACGCGCCGGCACCAAGGACGATTGACCCAATATGCGGAAGAAACTTCACCATTAGAACGCGTCGTTTTCCACACAAAATCAAAGCTAAACTACTGCAGCTGTTTGTAGTGTTCAACGTGATGCAAATGGTAACGTTGACGTCACAGTGATTAATCAAAAATACCTACCAATATGAGTGGTACGACTGGTTCGACAGTTGCGCTCCTATCAGTTGACTGATTCAACATTGAGGTCATGGCTTCGATTCCCACTTGGGACAGATATTTATGTGATGATGCTTTTTCTGTTTAAATCATATATATATATTTATATACCTACAGGTATTTAGGCTGTGCAATGGTCGACACAATTATTATGATTGGTCCATTAACTGAATGTTAGGTACATGTGAATGTTAGTCCCTTAACATATTATATGTCCAATAAATTAATATATTAAATGTCCATTCAAACTAATTAGGTAGGCACCTACTGAGGTGAGCCTACTTACTGAGTTGTGCAGCAACGAATGATGACAACTGTATCACCATAATGATTCTATTTCATTAAAAAAAATTGGCGCCAACTAAAATCTGCCGCCTTAGGCTCCAGCCTACTCAGCCTTCTGGTAAATCCGCCACTGGTCTTTTTATATCTATAGATCGTGAGCGTATCTACTTGACTATCGATGATGGCTGCAAAGCCTTATCATCTTCACCGAGCTTTCGGGGGAGCGCAGATGGCTCTCACCCCTTTAGTTTTAAGTAACAACCGGAGGGCGCCCCCTAACGGGACTAGAACCTCGGCTCGGGCTGTTACTGGGACTTTGTACCCTAATGTACCTACGTTTGGGGAGAAAAACGACCCGTCACGTGCCGGTAGCGTGAAAAGGACCCACTATAGAAAGTGAGCGTATCAGAAACGTACCCCCAAATAAAATTATAACATCAAAGAACAACACCACAATATCTACTTACTTAAATACAGACACTCAAAAAACAATTTTTTTTATCTCAGGAATATTTATCCTGACTGGAGATCGAACTCAAACCAAGGTTCACTAGTACGGAGCGTTAACAATTGTGCGGGTAAGTCACAAAATATTTTTCGTTACAATGGTACCGGCCGTGCACATCGGTGTCTGCGATGCCGTATACGATAAACATAAGCACAACAACACACAGATGTAAAATATCATTTGCCAGCCATAATACGTGTCTGGCACGCTACTGTAAGTAGATATAAAATGGTCTTTAAATTATGTGCAGTCAATTTATGGTAGGTAATTCCCTTCGACTTAAGACATTGTGCATCCAAAGTTGCATACAAAACACAAACAAATAGGTAATTACTGTCCCTTCCGTCATGATTTACAGTCAGCATCATTAGTTTGCTTAAACCTCAGTACCTTGTCAGATTAGGTAAACCTCGTAAGTAGTCGTCAGACAGACGGTTTACTTAATGTGACAAGGTACGGAGTTGTATATGTCGCAGTCATCTGGTTGAAACAGCTATTTGATTGAATCACTAGCGTGTTTATTAAATGACGACGTTTAATTGAATGACTAGGCCGAACGTTGAATGAATAAGACTCACTGAACGTCCAACAAGTTAGCGGATTGTAACATAGCCCTTTGAACATAGCGGACGTAATCAGTCAGGTGATTGTAATTTAGTTCATTTTTTTTCCACTGCGGCGTTAGTGCTCATCAAAACAAAGATGGCGTCAAACAGCTGGTACAGATATAATCGAATAGCACTGTGTTGATAATTTTTAGAGTGAAATTGAGATATAAAGTGACTTATTCGTAAAAAAATATTTTTTTAGCCTAATTGTCTTAAGATTTAAAATTGTTAAAACATATTAAAAAATCTTATTAAGGTGTGTTATGTCATGTCTGTCAGCTATATCCCATTCAACGACTATGCTAAATGACGTTCAGTCAAAAAGTTGAACGTTATATTAAACCATTTGACGAGTTGTCCTTTAGTCATTCAATTAAACGTCGTCATTCAAAAAACGCGCTAGTGATCCAATCAAACAGCTGATTCAACCAGATGACTGCGACATATACATGCTAAACATGCTGACCGTACATAGCATTATAAAAAAGGCTTAAAGTGTCATTATGGTTTAATCTTATTTAGATCTTATGTGACCGAGACAAATATGGAAATAAATAAGTTTTGACGTTCCGAAGCGAACGAGAGTAAAAGAAGGCTTAATACCGTTTGAACCCTTGTTTTACCAATCCCATTATTGTTTGCAAATAATGTGCTAGATGCACAAAATATGTGATCGAAGGCAATTACTCGAAGTTATGAAACACCATTGTGTAGTTTTCCACTAAGCTACTGCAGAGGCACGTAGGTAGGTACGTAATAAAAGATAGTTAAAACTATAAACATTTGTATTCTTAAATAAACAAATAAATGAAGTTATTCCATTCTCATACAAATAGATACATACCTAACTAAATACATTTTATGTGAAATGTTTTTAAGTTAACAAGTTATTGCGCGAGTAGGTATTAGGTACCTACGTGAAGACCACGTGTATCCATTGGACGTTGGCGTATTGTAATAAAGTGTATGACGATTCCTGTTTTTTTCAACAAGGGGTTTGAATAAGTACAGACATAATATAAGGTAACAAAAATTGCAACTAATTTGAACTATCAATACAATTTTTAACGATAGAGAACATAGAATTAGACAGAAGAGTATGAGTCGATTACCGAATGCTAGCACGTTCATAGTACGTGTAGGTACCTCTTAGGAGCGAACAGTATGTGTGAAATTTTTAAAGAATTCTAGTTATTCTCAATAAACCTGATGCTAAATATTGCCTATTATCAGACAAGTGAATTCAAATATCACGCTTTAATTTGTCAAGCTTTCCAAACAAAATTTCAATAGGTACATCTATTACGCACATAAGCTAGCCTGGGTGAGAAAGAACAGATCGTTGTTTTCTTTTGTTATGTTTAGGCATACTCACCTTTACAAACAATAAACAAACATAAATGAAAACGTGTACGCAGCAGGTTTCAGTAATAGCCTGATAAAACTAATCAAGGTAAATGTTACCTGTTAGACGACCCATATTAATACAATAAAAAAATATTACAGCCTGAAAAAATGTAATAACATTCTTAACATCCATAATAGCAACATTTCTTATAATTCAACATGAATAAAATAGAAGAAGCAGCGAGCTTTAAAGTTTGACCTCTCATACTACGAATGATTGGAGTTCAAACTTTTAAATAAGTATATATTAAAATAAAGTTCTAACTTACTGTACAATTACGACACCCGTAATTTAACCCAATTTTAAACTAATCCGTAACAACAGTACAGTATCCGTTAAAATAACTCCGTTATAGCTCGCGAATCATAATCATTCAAATATTATTTAACAGGGTTATCGAATTAAGCTCCGTACGTCTTGCTTTGGCAAGAGTAGGGCTCAGTATCTCCCAATGTATTTAGCTACATCCCGAACCGGGTCCGTGGGGTCTCATTGGTATTGGCTTGGGGCAGATGAGGAGACCTTCTCGAGTTTCTCAAAGTGCTTGCGCGCGTTCCGAATGTTGATAAGAGTGGCTTCGGAAGGAATCTTGGGGTCAGACATCTCGACCATCACGTACGTGTTGCTGGTGAACCCATCTATAAATGCGGCGAACACGCTGTTGCGTACCTGAAGAAAAATAAAATTCGTTTAAATTGAAGGCCAAATATTGAGTATGTTTTTAAAATATCATTTACTAGCGACCCGCCCCGGCTTCGCACGGATGTAATGTAAATACTTAGAAATATTGGCTTTCCTATTATTTATTGAAACAAAAACCTTCCTCTTGAATTACACTATCTATTAAAAAAAACCGCATCAAAATCCGTTGCGTAGTTTTAAAGATTTAAGCGTACATAGGGATGTAGGGACAGAAAAAGCGACTTTGTTTTATACTATGTAGTGATTACTAGAGGTAAACAACTCGTGTTTTTCGAAAAAAAATTGCCTGCCCCGAGGTCAATATTTTTTTATTCATATAGATTACATTAGTAGGTAATATTTGATATTTTAAATTGTAAGATACATTAGGATATGTATGATAGTATGCCATAGTCAATGTTTATCATAAAGGAACTAGTAGTACCATTCTAGTGTCGACGCTTTTTGATAAGCTTTTCTAGGCGATTATGTGTCTGTTTTTTTGCTCGCAACGCTGTTTTAAAGAATAAAGTAAAATAAATGTTGATAGGGCAATAAACTAAAGACAGTTAGTTACCTGAGAAAGATTTTGTACAAATGTATAACACATAGTAGTATTTAGGGCAGTATCAGGTAGGCCTTTTAAAAATAAAGTAGGTAAAAACAACGGAATAAAACATTTTTTTCTATGTTTTTATTAATGCAGGCTTAAAATGCTACTTGTTTTAATATGTTTAGGTGACTTTGATCCTTTTTCCTCTGTAATAAATAAACTCACCTCCATGCTTTGGAATTGTGCGGCAAGCTTGGAGCATGAGAGCTTGAATTGCTTGACGATGTTGGACACCTTCTCGAAGCGGTGTGCGTCGCGGTGCGGCCGCCGCTGGCAGTGGGACACCACTAGGAATGTTGCTCGCTCAAATAGTAGTACCTGAGATATCGTACCAAATACTCTTTATTAGACACGATTTAGTTCGTTATTTCGTGATGTAAATAACTACGAGCGACTTCGTTCGCGTGGACTACATACCCCTTCGGTCGGTTTTACCCCTGCCTCCTCTAATATTCAAAACAAAAGTAGTCCATATTTTAATTCAAGTTTCGAGATAAATTTGTGCCAAATTTCGCATCTCTTATTTAAAAAAGAATTATTTTCTTAAAAACATTCATTCATTCATTACCTCCATCACCCTTATTTTCAAAACAAAAAGTAGGTAATGTCCGTTCTAGAGGTTCAACGTATACCTATTTTCAACAAAATCGATTCAGTGGAAAACCGGACAGAAAACAGGCAGACAGACAGACAGAGTTACTTTCCCATTTATATATTAGTATGGATTCTGTAAATCTGTGATATCATATACCTATTTTCCAAATTTTATCAGAATCAGTTTGGTGGCTTTTGCATCAAAGAGTAACAAATCTATCAGTCAATGCAATCATTCACATTGCACTTTTGCCCGCAGCTTACATAATTTGGGATAAAATGTATCTTATGTCCGTTACCAAATCCTAGACAGTATACGATGATAGTGAAATTAATTACGAAGTAAGATTGTTTACTTATATAATTAGCAATTAAGATGATGTTAGGTTTTGATCACAAACAAAACCTGTTCGAACTAATGCGCCTTTAAAGTATGCGAACCATTTTCAAGAGCTTAGAAAATGTAATGAGAAGAGAAATCTCTCTTCTTTGTACATATTTCGTCAAAATGACGTAAGTCGTACATTAAAATTATGAAAATCAAACGAAAGTCGGAGAAATAACTTTCTAAAAACTTAATGCTCCAATTAAAATAATCTAGGTACAAAATGGGACGTTTTTTAGCTCTAAAAAAGATGATTATTTTATGCAATTCAACAACACACCTACTTACTACCCAACTTGAGTAGGAGCTTGACATAAATTTTCAATTGATTACGATCTATGATTCTACTCAAATAAATATAAAAATTACTAGTTTATTTATCTTACTTACCTCATCTGCGTCAACAATGGCCGCAAACTGTTTCAGTGATGATTCTAACGCCTTAACATTGGGTATTAACTTATACACTATACTGGACCACGCCCTGGAAAGAAATGAGTTGGCAAAATGAATCATTAAGTTTCTAAAATTAAAACTAATTGACTAGTTGATGATGACTTTAATTTTTAATGCAAGTGCAATGACGGTCTTATCAAATCTGCACTTAATGCAATAATTAAAAATTACATTTGCTGTTATATGTGACAGATGTATTCTATGTCACAACAGTTATGATTCATTTGCTATCATGTAAGTGCATTCATTATAGTTTGTATAACTATGGATTGTTATTTTATTGACATAACAGTATCTACACATCTGTAGAGATCTTCATACATTGTATCTTTATCAATGATTCAGATCCAATAATAAGTAAAACATTTCCTCTTGTCATGTTATTTATACACATAATATCTTGAATGAAGTATGAATATAGAGAATTGCGTTTTCTCAATGTAGTGATTTTTGAAATATATAAATTCGTTTATGCTGAATTTTTTTAAATGGTTTTTGAAAGTATATCAAACAAAAAAAATACAAGGTATTATAATTGTGTTTCCTTCATTAAAAAGTCTTATAAATGTTTATTGTTATGAATTATTATTATATGTTATGAATGAATTTTTTCTTTGACATGTACTTTGATATTTACTTACTTATACAAGGTTTCATCCCATATACTTGTCCTAAAGCATGTGCACTCCAGAGGCTTGGATAGCCTTTTGAGGTCTTCCTCTCTCGCCCTAAATATTTCATCCCTCTGATCCTCTGACACCAAGTCCATTTTATGTACCAGACAGAATATTCTAGCTTCTGGGGAGTTCTGCAAGAATTTATATGGGGTTTTTTAAATCAACACAATTAGTTTCTAAAACTGAAATATGACAATAAGATACCAATTAGAATTTTGGCAAAAATTTTAAGCACATATGAGATATCTACAACTCTGTAAATATTACAACAAATTAAAACACAATAAAAACCTGTAAAATAGCTTCCAAACATGATTGATAATAGTGCATATCTTTTTCCATTTCCCGACTCTCCACATCGAATACATAAATGAGTACTTCCACATTTCGGAAGATGTTGTCCCTTTGTGATGCAAAGTAGTTCTCCATGAAGGCCTCTTGTCCCCCACAGTCCCACAGGTTCAGGACCAAGTTGCCCAAGAAGCGAACATGTGAGTGTTCTACGTCAACTGAAATTGTGAAGTAGTTTCATTAGAATATAACTTGCCACATAAGTAATAATTACACATTCAATAAATAGAAAGCTTTCAACTATTTAAGACAAAATTAATTCTTGTAAGAGTACACTATAAAATATTTTTGTCTTAAGGACAGTACTTCAGGCTACATAATATAGCCTACAACACTTGTATTATTTATTATATTAAATTAAATTATATTCTGTTTATCATAAAGTTCTTATAATTTATTATATTAAATGATAAACAGAATATTTGGCACAAATATGTACCAGCTGTTTTATATATAATCCACACATACTTACTAAATTAGCAAATTAAAGTTGTAAAATATTTTGTCACTTTATCAAAAAAAATAAGGTATATATGACCTGAGAAACTTACTCGTAGCTCCTAAGCGTCTCGTGTCCCTGGCAATGTAGTTTGCAAATATAATAGACCTCATACTGGTCTTGCCAGAACCACTTTTGCCCATTAACAGAACCTGAGATCACAAAGAATGGACATGTTAGTTGACTTCTTATACCTAAATAATTTCTAAGATTTGAATAATAGTTAAGAAACTAAACAAATAAATGAAATGCTCTTTAACAATAGAAAAAACAATATGAAATTTGTACCTTTTTCTTCATGTTGATAAAGTTGCACTGGGTCAAGGGTTTCGAACTTCAAAACTTTCAATCTGATGTTAGCTGTGTAAGTAATATGTTAGCAAAAAGAGATATGTTCAATTTGGAAACTTAATAACACTTTCTACAAGTTGCGCCTCAGTTAACGGAATTAAAATTTAGAGAAATGTAGGCGTAAATTTACTCGCTCAGTCACAAAAGCTGACAGTTTCAATGACAGTGACATTTGACATCGCAGCTGACTGACAGCGCCAGCAGAAAGATGCCGTTCGGAAACTATGTAGGAATGGAATTATTATAATAAAATAATATTACAATTAAGGTTTATGTTCACATAAATACACGAGTACTTTTTATGTGGTAGTAATATCGTTGTGATTTTACTTCCTATAGTTTATGAAAGTAAATTATTTGAAATGAAGTTGTTTTGTAGAAGTGGTTTGTGTTTCTTTAGCATCACCGATTCACCGACGGAAACGTCAAACATCGGATTTGTGAAGAATTGTCAAAAGTGCGACGAAGTTTTGGAGAACGTGTGAATTTCAATAAACATCGGCTAACATGCGTTAGGTGTGCCTATTAGAACTTAAGAAAACCTCTAACTTTACTATGGCCCGTCACCGTAACGTAAGAAACAGGAGTTACTCCGACGATTACGACTACGATGATGTTTACGGTCACTCAGTGGAGGAGGACAGCTGTTTATCTCCAAGTGATACAGCGCAATGGATGTATGACCGGTCCAGAAACCAGCAGGCGATATCTAATTTTATAGACAACCATGACGACATTCAAGAGGAGGCGGAGGACGAAGCGTCTGAGCCACCGCATCCGGGACTCGAGCGGCGCGACTCCGTCGACCTGCGCAGCCTCAATCTCAACGAAGACGAGGAGGCCCGGCTGATGTCGTGCCTGGACGAGCTACGAAATGTTTTGGGTGACAGTATATCTGACAACATACTCATACAATCTGTACTTACTCACAAGTTTGACTTCAACAAAGCTTTAGACGAAGTTCTGAATAACAAGCAAAGCAAAGACTGTGATAAGCCAAAGGAAGAGCTTTTGAAACCAACCCCAGCAATTCTCATTGATACAGTGAAAGAGGCAGCTTCAACCACTCAAAAGACTCCCAAAGTCATCGCTTCTAGTGTTGAACCGAAGAGTAAGGCTGTTGTGAAAGGTTTTAAAGTTCCATTAAAAGTTGAGACGTCAAGTAGTTCACGGAGTTCCAGAGACCAATCACCAGTTGTGGAAAGAGCTGTAACACCAAAGATAGATGATGAGATAAGGACAGTAAATTTAAAAGTAAAGGAAAATAAAATTGACCCATGCCAACAGTACACCAATGAGCGTGGTTCTGATAAAGACCATTTGTACATAGTTGTGATAGGCCATGTTGATGCTGGTAAATCCACATTGATGGGCCGACTGTTATGTGATCTTGGTGAAGTGAGTCAAAGGACTTTACACAAATATGAGCAAGAAAGCAAGAAAATTGGTAAACAGAGTTTTATGTATGCTTGGGTATTAGATGAAACCGGAGAAGAGAGAGTAAGGGGAATCACTATGGATGTTGGACGTGCACAATTTGAGACAAAAACAAAAAGAGTAATTATTCTTGATGCACCAGGCCATGCTGATTTTATTCCAAACATGATTACAGGTGCCGGTCAAGCTGATGTAGCATTATTGGTTGTGGATGCTACTAGAGGAGAGTTTGAATCTGGCTTTGAACTAGGTGGTCAAACAAGAGAACATGCATTACTTGTCCGTTCTCTTGGAGTAAATCAGCTTGCAGTGGCAGTCAACAAGTTAGATACAACAAACTGGTCTCAAGATAGATTTAATGAGATAATAAAGAAGCTGAAGGCATTCTTAAAACAAGCTGGTTTTAAGGACTCCGATGTCACCTATGTGCCTTGCTCTGGATTAACTGGAGAGAACCTTGTTAAACCGCCAAATGAGTCTGAATTACTCAAATGGTACAATGGGCCTTGCCTTTTAGATGTTATTGATAAATTCAGTGTTCCAGAAAGGCCAGTGTCCAAACCCTTTAGATTGTCAATAAATGATGTTTTCAAAGGAACTGGCTCAGGATTTTGTGTTTCTGGCCGCATTGAAAACGGACTACTCAACAAAGGTGACAAAGTATTGGTTTGCCCTACAAAAGAGTTGGCAGAGGTTCGCGGTTTGAGCATCAATGACATGTCCAGCAATGTGGCTTTTGCAGGTGACCAAGTCAGTGTGACTTTGTCTGGAATCGATATGCAGAATGTTTCTGTTGGATTTATTCTTAGTGACCCCATACAGCAGGTGCCAGTTACATCGCGTTTTGAAGCTAGATTAGTAGTTTTTAATGTTAAGGTCCCTATTACAAAAGGCTTTCCTGTCCTTATACATCACCAGTCATTAGTAGAGTCTGCTAACATAGTAAAGTTGAAGGCTTTATTAAATAAGAGCACTGGAGAACTCTTGAAAAAGAAACCTAGATGCTTGGGTAATAATTCAGTAGCTGTTGTGGACATTGAAGTCTGTAGGCCAATTTGTGTTGAACGGTACAAAGATGTAAAGGAGCTTGGGCGTGTGATGTTGAGAGTATCAGGTGTTACAATCGCAGCAGGATTGGTTACAGACATCTACAACTCCTGATTAATTTGACTCACTGTTGACAGAAAATTGTTAACAAATATAAAATCTACATTATGAAAATTGCCTTCGCTGTTGAAATAAACTGCACAATGCTAACGTGTATAGTGTACAATAATATATCGTGCTATATGACAGATTTTTATTATAAATTATTTATTGTATTAATTTAATATGTAAGTAACTATTAAAAGTTCTGTCACAGTTTATTTGTGTTTAATTTTTACTTAGACATACCTATTTTTTTATTAATCAGACAATAAGTATATTTTTTTGTGCCACAGGAAAGTTATGACATATCCCTACTAATATTATAAATGCGAAAGTAACTCTGTCTGTCTGTCTGTTACGCATTCTTGCTTAAACCTCTGAACCGATTTTGATGAAATTTGGTATAGGTATACGTTGAATCTCAAGAACGGACATAGGCTACTTTTTATTAGAAAATAAGGGGGGATGGGGGTAATACCACCTTTGAAAGTTTATATGGAAAAATGTTTATTTTTGAAGTTAGAGATATGAAATTTGGCACAAATATAGCTCGAAACTTGGATTAAAATATAGACTACTTTTTGTTTCGAATATTAGAGGAGAAAGGGGTAAAACTCACTATGAAAGGATGTAGTCCACGCGAACGAAGTCGCGGGCACAGCTAGTATATACATAACAAAACAAATGTTCATTCCACAAATGCTTATCCTAGGTGTGAAAACTTTAATGCAACCTTCCATATGTAAAAAAAATACAGTACTTAAGTACATACTTATTGTTTTATAATAGCTACGATTTTTATGTTATTTGTTGTGCTGCGGAAAATGCATAACGTCATGCAACATGCTTTGAATATTTATGAGGCAACAGTAGCTGTGTGTGTCATCTCTTATACTACGTGACGCTACAAAATAAAGATAGCTAAGATAGATGATGTACGCTTCCACAACGCGGCATGTCGTTATTATGATGGATGATACGCATAGGTTTCTTACAGCGTTGCGAGAAAGGAGTTTATTCTCACTATTTCGATTCATTAGTTCGATCTTCGAACTATTGAGAAAGATTTTTCTCATTTGTTCTACGGTCGAATATTTATATGAGAATCTTCTTTGATTTGTGTAAAGTATGTAAGTAAGTACAAATTATTGTGATATCACACCCGGAAGTCGTCTATTGTAAGGTACATTTCCTTATATGCATTTTTGATTCTAGCACCCAGGAAGGTCGGTTGAGACGTAAGCGGTCGGAAAGGGGACAACGAGAAGTATAATTTTCACATTGTGTACTTAACTAATTTTTTAGGCTAAATTGAGGGCATTCGTAGTTATTAACATTCATAATAATCTAGTATTTTGATTAAATTCATTAGGTACCTATACAAAAAATTCTACTTGAAAACTAGGTTTAAATCTTTTGTACAAATTTACCAGTTGCACACTTTGTTGGGTAAAAAATGCCCAATCACACACTAATACTTACAGAAAAAAAGATAAAACGGGGACTGTGAGCAACAATTTATAACTATTTTATTCAACAAGAACAGTGTACGGTGACAACGGGAATTATTTTAAATTATTTAATTAAAGTATCGGTTTGTAAGACGGGGACAGCGCGCACGGAGACAACGAAAATACACATTTACAAGCGGTGTAATATAATAAGCTAAGTGGCGAAAAAGTTTATAATTTCCTTAAATAAAGGGAAACTTATTTTCTTGAACAACACAACAACAGCTTGGTTTTGATCTCGCCCAGTACCAACTGCCACGCACATTGATACTCTCGAACGAAACTTCAAAAATTGACAACAATTTTCTTTTTTCTATTCCCCTGTGTGCCCTATGCCCTATGTGTAGGAGTGTAGGTAACTTTTGTACAGTTGCGTCGTATTCCGTATTTACAAGCTTTGGCAGTATGGCCTTACTTGATAATACCTACATACACTTTCCTTATGGATCTGGGTGTAGTAAATTCGTTGCTAAGTATTTCTGGTTATGTATGATAGCGGTCCCGGCGAACTTCGTTTCGCCTTAGAGGATTTTCCCGCGCATTCGACGAAAGACATTTTAAGACTCATTTTTCTACACCTTCGGTTACATTGTTTAAATTTTACCAAGGATCCCTAATTTTGTAGCCTATGTCGAATTGGAAGAATGTAGCATTCTATTGGTGAAAGATTTTTTTAAATCGGCCCAGTACTTTTTGAGCCTATTCATTACAAACAATCAACAAAAATAGGTCTACAAATCTTTCCTCTTTATAATATTAGTGTAGATATATCTACCTATTGCCCACAACTTCATTACGTTATTTCGTGATAAAAAATAGGCCTGATCTGGCTATCAAATTTCATCAATATCCATAGGTATTTGGTGCATGAAAGAATAACAAAAAATATTTATCCTTAATCCATACATACCTAATGCAAACTTTCACCTTTAGGTACCTACATAATACCTATACCTATACCTAATACCTATTAGTAGGATTAAGGAAAATGTTCGGAAAGGTCAACATTGATTGTGTAGGTAACATCCTTAATGTTATTTAAGTACATACTCCACTATATAATTAATACGATGGTAAGGTAGGTACAAGTAGATCTTTCCTATCTTTTTCAGAGTGCTGGTCATTATGAATCTAATACAATATTTAACAGAATAATTTCTATTCTTCCAACAAAAAGTACCTATCTACTAAGTGCATCTCTAATTAGAGTTGAGGGTTTTCTTGGTCAAGATCGAAGATGCAGCAAGTCAGCATGTCAGCAACGAGCGCCCATCTGACTACCAGACTGGATCACAGTTAGGTTTGTCGTGACATTCGTTAAAGACCCAACCATATCAATGTAGTCCGAAGATCTCTAAATGTTCACTTTAGACTTTTTTCAACTTAAACTCCATCTACTGTTTACAAGTAGAAGTTTCATGGTTAGGTGTGATCGCACAAGAGACAGTAGATAGTAAAATATCAGTCTATCAATATACCGCTGCGGGGCAAAGGCCTCTATCATTAAAATCAAGTCATGTTTACTAGAATGGATAGTGGCTTGGTCCACGCATGACCAAAAACCAACACGCATGTTCTTAGCTATGTTCGAATAATCCAAAACATACTTTGCTCGCCGCAGGAATCGAACCAAGTACCACTTAATCTAAACCCACTACTTACACTACTAGGCCACAGGGACGTTGAGACAATAGTTATTAGCCCTAACTACTGAGGTACTTCTGTTATGTAGGTGCATCTTTGAATTGGTTGTTAGGAACGTAGGTATAGGTTATACCTAATACCAACGAAAATTCAAAAGCAAAACAAGTCAATCGTTTGCTTTGTTGCGGATTTCATTACCGTTTACTGCTAATACGAAACTACAAACCTGCAAATACGTAGCAATGCGGTTTCCAAGACTAGGCGCTAGGAGTGCTAGCTAGGAGCAAGCGATTCAATTTAGATAAGTAGTTTGCCGACGACAGCTTGTTACGTTTATGTTCGTCGCAATCAAGTCGACTAAACCTATTTCGTGTCTTTTAATTTAGTCAAAAAATCTCTCTAGAAGTTTACCTATTTAACCTATTTAGAACCCACCCATTAACCTAAGTAACTGAAGGCCTAGCCAATTATGTTCCTTCTCTATGTACTAACTTGTAGTAAGTAGAGCACTTTATAAACACTTTTTGTCTTAAAACCTTTGTTCTTGACAGATTACATGATTTTAGGTCTATGGTAAGTAGGACAATTCTGCTCTTCAAGCCACAGGCATAGTAGAAAGAGAATTCAGAACTTGCTCGAAGTGTCTATTATGTTAATTTTGACATGTTAACTTCACACGTTTCTGAGGAAAACAATCCGTTTGATAGTCGGATAGGGAATGGATAGGGAATGGATAGGGAACATCAAAGTAGGTATCCTATAAGTGCGACCTCATTTTTACGTTTTGAGGTAGGTACGCAATTTTTTGTTGTGGAAGCCAAGGCTCAGCCGATCTCCCACAACACTGCCACTAAGGCGATGGAGGTCCAACCGGGGGGTTTTAGTGGGTAGTCCTGCCCTTTTCAGGGCAGGGACTCCCACACACGCCGTCACCCTTCCTCGGGGTGACGGTACGGTGCATCCAAGCATTTCCCCCCGTCAAAAAAAAAAGGTACACAATCTTTAAATCCGATTCAATCCTTCATACTTACGTGAATGACAAAGTGAATATTAAATTCCTGAAAAAAAAAATGAAATTTTACTGATTATTATACAATTGTAATTACATATCTATTATTTTATTAATCTTACTACTCCAAAACTAAACCTACCTACATTAGGTATAATTTTCTGGTATGTAATGAAATAACTACACGGCATTTCCTACAATGAATGGGCAGCCTAGAACAAACAAATAAACTGAGTGGAGTTTATTTGGTCCTGGGTTCTTAAAGCACAATGCCATTTTGAGCCACAACGCAGCGGTGACAACTCTCCGCCAGCGCTGGCAGCCGTCGGCGGCCGCTCAAGCGCGGTCGGCCACGACCTCGTGAAATTTAATTTCCTACCCATTTCCCGGCGGCTCACTGTTTGCTTGCTGAATTACTTCACCCTAACCTTCCACTTTTCAATTCCCTCTTATCGATTTCCATTAGCCTCGCTGATTTTTCTCACCATCAATTTATTTTTAAAAGCGGTCCGATAATTAATTTCTCGAGTTTTCGATTTCAAAGGGAAGATAATTCATTACGCTAATGATTTTGTGGATTGTAGGCCGGTCTTAATTAAAAGTTGAAGCCTTTAAAGTGTTTTGGAAGTTGTTTATAACTCAACAGTTGCAAATTATTCGCGGGCGCCGAAATGCTAACAGCCGAAAGTACCTACCTAACTTGTTATGTAACGCCTTTTGGAGCGCTTCCAGCAATCATTATCGGAATTGCTGATTGTCTTGAAGTTACGTTTTTATATGTCACATTGTAGACATTATCAATTTTCACCTAGATTTGATACAGACTTAATTGCTCCCATCTTTTTGGGATAGATGATCCCTGTTTAGAATGTAATGATTGTTAACTCTAACACAGTCTAAATCTTAGGAAGCTAAATACTCGTACATCTGTTCAGTGATAATATTTGTATTATTTTCACGGTTGGGTATTTATCTGGCAAGGAACGATCTACAATTCGTAACAGATTATGTATTCACCCTTTTAAGGAGGCGCCCTAAATTGGGATGCCCTTCATTTGTGTCAGAGGGTCGTTCTCGTGAAAGAAATTCTCCTCCGAAGCTCAAAGGCTCTAAATGTGGAGGCAATGAAAATTCACAGTTTGAAAGCTACGTAACGAATGGAGGGCGTGAATAAATCAGTGTTGGGTAGACGGGAATGCGGCGTGCGGCGCCTACAGACAGTCGGGAGGTATATAGATATAGCTATTGAGCGGGCGTTAATGGTACACAAATGAACCACCCAACCCTCTAAACTACAGAAACAGAAGCTTGGAATTTGATCCTATCTATCAATATAATGTGAAAATAAATTTAACGGCACAGGATGTTAGTCAATTAGTTTTAATTTGGCACCCAACGTGGGGTTAAAAAATCACTTGGAATTTATAATACTAAATATTGGACAACATTACACACATTGCTCTGATTTTATGGTAAGTAGCTTAAGCACTTGTGTTACAGAAATTAGAAACAACGACGGTACCACAACACCCAGACCCGAGACAATATAGAAAAGTTTGTTTTCCATACTGACCCGACTGGGTTCGATCCGCGACGCCATAGTCCGGCACCCTCGCCTCTCAGCTATAGAGGTCGTCACAATCACTAATTTAACAAGTTACAAATAATAATTCCTCTATACTTAGTTTTTATTTTTAAACTTCCTTTATTATGAACGTAACCAACGCTTGTCATCAACCAGTGGTCTGGAAAGTGGTTGGTACAACTAATTAAAGGAATTTCTGTTTAGTGCAACGAGGTTTAACAAAATCGATTTCGAAGACCAGCCATAAAAGTAGGCAAACAAAGTGAAATTCCTTCTAAAAAGGTTTCGGGGCCCATATTTCCACTTCGTTGAGTCATCTAATGAACGGAAAATTTACTTAGAACATCGCTCGTTCAAAAGCGACTAAAATTAATCGGTGCGAGCAAGTTGGGCATAATATTGCAAAGTCGATTTTACTTTTGGGTGGGTATTTTGTCATACTGCGGCTAAGCAATTTAATATTTTTCCGAAGTTTGTTCTTGTAAATCTTTGCTCGTAAAGAAAATTTAACTATTGAAGGACGAGTTGATATCTCTGCGTCAGAGGAACGAAAGCGTGGTAAGATAATACATAATAATAATGTATGTACATTTATATATTAACGTAAATGCTTTAAGTTAAAATATAAAAGATATCTAATAGAATTACAAAAAAGCTAAACAATTAATTTCAGAATCGATCTACATAATATACTAGCCTAAACCAACATGTATTTATAAAATATAAAAAAAACTTTATGTTTCTATATTTATATCTATTACTTATGTTAGATATTGTATATTTATTCAATAAATATTTTGATTTTTTAAGTTAATTAATTTAATATATATATTCTTCTTTTTTCATTTTGGTTTTAGTACGAAGCACATATACTACCCATTGTTTTATTTATGAATGCGATATAGTTTTAGTTTATTTTAGATATAAGACAATTATAGCGTATTTAGATGCAGCGCTGGTCGCCGCATCTACTTTGCCTTAGGTTTCCGTAGAATACCAGCGTCGTGGTGTCCACAGCGTCACCACGGCATATGCTGAGCGGAGACCTTTTAGGTACCAACTATATTAACTCAAACTCAAATATTTCTTTATTCAAGTAGGTTACATGTAACACTTTTGAATCGTCATTGAATACAATGCAAAGTGATTCTACTTCCGGTTCGGAACCTATATCTACCGAGAAGACACCGGTAAGAAACTCAGCAGATAAGTTACAGTAGCAGTATCTAACTTATAGCTATGTGTAGAACACTTTGGACCAAGTCATATAGTTTTATTTTGATGAGTGAAAAAAGCAGTCCCCAAATTAATTAGTTCCTGCACATTATATAAGTTAACTTTGTATAAACAGTGTGTACCTAATAAATATTTTTCTTTCTTTCTTTCTTTCTATACTTACAATTAGGTACCTAGTATTAACCAAGCTTGTAGCTTTTAGGTATTATTGGGTAGGTATGGTTTTAGGATAACGGCTAAAACGCTAATATAAGTTTATAAGCATAGTAGGTATTCAAATTCGACGACCTCTGTAGCCAAGAGTCGATCGGGTCGCGTTACCCCTTCTCTCAGTTGCGGGTTCGATTCTCAGTCTGGTCAATATGGAAAACGATTTTTTCTATATTGTCTTGGGTCCCAGTGTTTAGCTACTTACTATAGAATCAGAGCAATGTATGTAATGTTTTCAAATATTCTTATATATAAAAATGAATCGCTGTTCTTTAGTCTCGCTAAAACTCGAGAACAGCTAGACCGATTTGGCTACTCTTGGTTCTGAAATAATTGTGGAGGTCCAGGGAAGGTTTAAAAGGTTAGAAACTAAAAAAATAGGCGTTACGAAGTTCGCCGGGACAGCTAGTTTATTTATATAAATAGCTGATACTTAAATACTCATGATAGACATACAAACATTTGCTGCGGCCTTTGTTCAAGAAGCCTACCACCCGACAGATTTGATCTGTTAATCAAGCAAAATACTTAGCATTTTAATAATCTCCTCCTTTTCATTACTAGTTCTTTTTAGAGTACAATACTAGTATCTATGTAGTTTGAATTGTGTCTCAATTACGAGTAGTAGGTACCTATGTGGAACCTAATCATTCTAGTAGTAACATAATGAACTGGTGGAGGTATAGCTACTCAGAATTATCGTAGTGAGTTTAAAGTGATCACGAGCGTAGTCCCTTCGGCCTTTCGGTCGCATTGCTGATTAATTAAGGCAACAAAGCAGGACAAGTACTAATTAGTGGAGGGCGTTAGGTACAGGTCGGGCCGGCTGACCACCTAATCTGATTACAGGAACGCAATAAGCCGCTTACAACGCAATTTCGACTCAGAGGCTAGACGCGATAAGCCGGTATTCGGGAAGCACCGACAGTTCAGTTCTGTCGTTGGGTATGAATGTGTAGATGTTGTCAGGAAAACAGAAAAAAAATCTGTTTGTAAATTCTAACCCAATGATGTTGTAAATTTACTACCATGACAGTGAATTCAATGACGTGAAATGTTGGCTTTGAAGTATTCCCAATTTCTGATTAGTTAGGTTACGTAAATAATTGAAAATCAAGATATGTTATTAAGGTGATGCTTTTTTTATTAAAATAAAGGAAAGTTTTTGATCTTTGATAGCTTCTACTTGAAATATCTAATTTTGGGTTATGACTCTACCATTCTACATGTTGTCATGTGCGAATTAATATCATGTTTTTATTGCCTACATAATTAAAAAAAATATATTTACTGTTGGCCCTTTATAAACCCATCCCATAGGCTCAATGAGTAGGCAGTTACCAAATAAATCGAAGTTTCAGTGTACAAAGAGGCTTACAATTAGCAATTAGAAGCCGGATTACTCGAGCGGGGTCGGTTCGCTTCAAGACCCGAACTATCTTAGATGAATATTGAATGTTAATCAAATACTACTTAATTGATTTAAAGGACTGAGTAGCTGATACTGATAAATAGTCAATTAGTTCTTAAGGGATTTTCGAAAACTAAAAAGGTGCCTTCTTTTAATTCGTGTGAATTTATTTCTTGTTAGTCTACTTTGTATGGGAGTATGAACTTCAAAATACTTTTTTCTCAATTGTAAATAATTAAAATTTTGTTTTTAAAAACCATTTTTATCATTTTTAAAGAAGTCACCACCCTTTTAAGAGAAACCAACCTATTTGAAGTGATTCAAAAATGTTTGGTTTACCTTGTAAGGGTTACATACTACATACTTGTAAACTATATTACCGTGCCGGAACGGTAACGTAGCTTTGCCTATATATAGCATAGCCATTCTTGTTTTTTTTTTCATTTATGTAGCTTTAAATACCCACATATGACAATAATATGTAGATATATACTGATTATCAGAAATTGCCTAATCTAACCATTGGTAATTTATCTGCATAGTTATAAGATCTATAGTAAAATGTATAATGTACTCGTAGTAATAGAACTAACTAGAATATTTAATTTACATTATAGAGATGTGTGTGTGACCTATCAAAATACGATTCCATCGTATATCTTTTAAGTTGACATACTGTGATAACTTATATCACAGAGCCTTAAATAGTTTCGGAGCATTTTAAAATAGTATTTTAAAGATTATTTGCAAAAAATAAATATTGCTGAAGTACCTAACATTAAGTCTTCTCTTAGCGTAGGTTTTGATACGTCAGAATCGTTTGTGAATAGCGTCCACATCCTATTTGTAAATGCGACAAGAGAGCCGTTTTGCACACAAGTAGGCATGTGCGTGGGGAGCAGACGGGAAGGCTGGGCACGGCGCAGGCAAACTTGCCAGTTTGTCAAATGAGATGTTAATGCACAAAACTAGTTAAAGTTCTATCTGCGCGTGGTCTTAATTGCCGCAAGTTCTCTCGCTAATGCAAGTTTCAATGGGTAAATATGACGCAGCCGGTGCAGTCAACTACTTCCCTAAGTACCCACCTACTTACACTTTGATTTTCCGTGTGTTCTCTTGAAAGTGCTTGCTAACTTGAGGCCCTATAGGTGTAAACTAAAGTATTTGACTGTTTACCTGTTTGAATATTGCCGGGCAAAGGCTTTCTATGAAATATGTACAACAATGGGTAGGTACCGCATTATTTACTATGCAAGACAAATAGACTTTGTGCGAAATATCCAAAACACATAATGCACGACACAGGAGTCTTACCTAGATTAAAATACGATAAACCCAAGTATAAACCATTAGGCCATCTATGCGGAAAACCTATAAATATACGAACTATTCTTATTTAACATGTGAGGTAGACAGGGTATACGCTGTTAAAAAAAGTATTGAGACAACACCATAATACTGGGCCCACAAAATCCTTGGATATAAAAATACCCAGACACCTTGCAGTAAAATACTTACAGTGAATCCACTGTGGTTATTTTACTATGGCGAGTAGGTATTTTCTTAAGTGGATTCATTTTAGTCGCTTGGGTAATACTTAGAAGATTTCTGAAAGAATTCTGTCTACGACCTCACACTCACTTATTTGACCTTTATTTGGATTTAGCTAAGGTATGCTGACATTGAATTATAAAAGATTTGATTTCTTTAAGGCCGTTACATTGTGGGAATTGCCCTGTATTAATTTTGAAATAACGTTACTAAATTACTAAAAATGTTTACTCCAAACTCATATTAACTGGGTGCATTTAGTTTCGATTATATGCACACCTGTAGTTATATGACATCTTTAAAACTTACTTCACTTATTTTTTTGATATCTACAAATATAAAGGTTTACTATTTTCGCACGTTCACAGTCCGATTGTAATATCACAGTGACCGTAAGTATCTCATTACACTAAGCTAACAAAATACACTCCTAATCTGCGGATAGGTACTATCTACTGTCCATTTGTAACTATTGCGACTACGTCAGAAAGTGCTCTTAATAGTATCAAAGGTGTTGCAATGATTAAGTGCATGTAAAGGGAATGCATACTGCAGCGCACGGTCCGGAAGCGAGTTGCATACGATCAAAGCGCAACTTTGCCCGCATCCGCATTTCCGCGAGCACAATCAGTTCGCCTCTATACTTCAGTTGAGGAGAGCGATTCGGTGCATGCCCCTACTGACGTCTATTAATGTCGGGCGAACTCATGAGTACTAGATTAATACGCGAGATCATTAACGACCGCCGTGTATCGCATGAGATACCTATAGTACTACTTACTGAAGTGGGTGCCTGGGGACTAGCCAATGACAGTTATCGAACTTCAATATCATTTCGACAAGATTTTTAAATGTATAAGTTTGATATTTCAAGATCCTGAAACTTTCTAAGTGAAATGTCAGTCAGATTTGAGATCATTTTAAATTTGTCAAAAGAATATTGCAGTTCATTAACTGTCTCTTGGCTAAGCCCCTTGCGAAAGTAATCCAGACTGCTGCTGCTGCTTTCAAGCTTAAAATTATTTAAACTTAGGGTCATAACTTATAGATTTCTACTCAACAATACATCAAACATAATCATACGTATTTTAAGTGGAAAACGATCCGTTATTTAAACTTTTTGATTCCAGTTTTCAAAACCTGCATCCATTGATAGCTCTGATAATTTTCTCTTAGTATTATTATCAAGCAGAAGGCTACAAACTAGTATTTTACCCCCTACTTTACTTATTATACTTGGCTGCAATTTACAAATCACCATAAGTTTCACATGCATTAAAAGTAACACCCTACCTACTTCATGTAATTAGCAGTTACTTTTGTGCATATTACAACTTACCCTCATTCAAGTAGGTACAAGTGAGTTCGTCAACCATTATCTAATAATTGACAGCAATCTGAAAGTGCGCCGACCTGCTCTCAACTCAAGTTACTTGTAAACTGTTTTATGTCGCGGAAACGCAGGTGCGGGCGAACTTGCGCTTTGATCGTCCGGAACACGTGTTCAGGGCGTTGCAACTACAGCGTTTGCACTTTATACCTACTTGCTTGCGATACCCTCATTTTAGAGCACTTGATCTCTGTTTGTTTTATCCTATTAACCTGCGACTATTGTAGATAACTATGGTCCAGATTAAACATTATAGAGCTTGGAGCATTACACTGGCGATTGCCAACTCACCTTAACTCTTACAATGGAAACCAGTCCTATTATGGACCAAAAGCTGAACGTGTCTTTTAAAACGCGGAATCATTATCATTACCGGACGATCAGATGATTCAAACCTAATAAAACTGTGCAAAATCAAACAAGAACCGAAAGAAGGATTCGAACCACAGCCTTCCGGTTTAGCCTACTACACCACGAAAGCAGTTACTTGTACATAACACTGAAAGTGTAGTATCGTAGGTAAGACACAAACGCTGTAGGGCCGCCGTAAAAAAGCAGTTACAGCTCGGGCGTCGGGACTCGCCGTCAATACGATTTTATGACCCAGCGAAAATTACATTCGCACTTTTGTTTTATAAAAGTGAGAAACAATTTCGACATTTGCTCATCTTGAAGGAATGTTTTATAGCTTCGTCGGCTTTATTCAGATTTTGTACTCGCGGTCTGGGGAAAACGTTTTTGTTTCGTTTTTTCCGGGCATCCACGTGGAGCTTCTGAAGTAATTTTGGACTTCATCTCATAAGAACATGTGTAATCTTACTAAGGCCTGTATCTCTTGGATATCGTGATTTTGAGGCACATTACTTATGTATATACCTATCTAGCGATTGCTATGTGGTTAATTTACATTAATGAGTTTGGGCAGGCAGTCAGAATGTTTGACAATTCATTAAATAATTGTAGTAAGCTAGTTTACTAGAACAATTGTAATAGAATTAAGGTCAAATATCTAACTCATAAAAATTTGCCGATGATCTCATAAAAATGTAGATTGTAATGAAGGAGGGAATATTCAAAGTTTAGATAGCTCTAAAGCACACAACCAGGATGCTGTTGATTTTAAACTATTTATTTCAGTTCATTGAATCGATGAACGTTTTTCATTAATGTGAACTTGTAATTGATCTATTATATTTATCCCACCAGTGACGTAACAAGCCCCCACACTGCAACTTGGCATCATTTTATCTAAGTATTGTTTAATTAATTTAGTAGATTTTTGAAGTAGCTTTTTCGAAACTAAAATCTGGTACTTTTGATAAATCCCGCTCTCATGTTTTATCCAATCAGTCAGTCAGTTGTTTGAGCTATACATCAGCAGATCAGTTAGTCAGTCACGGTTCTAGTAGGCTTTAATGTTGATCAGGACTGCCAGTCACACAGGATTAATAAGTGTTCGCCGATCGCTGAGTGGTCGATTTATCCGCGGGCGGGCGGCGTGAAATTGGCCCTCAATCCGCGCGTTAATCAACCCAATCGAGTCCCATTGGCTCTCACTGCTCCGTCACTCGTGTCTCTCATCGTTTTTACAAGTAAAGATAAGTATCAGCCTATTTAATGTCATTGTTACATACATAATACGACCTCCGTAGCTGAAAGGCGAGCAGGCCAGACTGGGCGTCGCGCCTTCTCTGAGGCCCCGGCTCCGTTTCCTGGTCGGGTAAATATGGAAAACGATCTTTTCTATTTTTTTAAGGTCTGGATCAGGGATGTTACGGAGCTTCGGTTCCGGTTCCGTTAAGTCGGAAGTTCCGATTACTTTTATACTTTCGGTTCCGACTCCGGCTCCGATATTTTTTAATCGGAGGTTTGAATCGGAGGTCGAAGCATAGATAGCGGGCGAGTGCGGCGGCGTGTGCCGACCGACTGTTATGATTCGGAATTACCAGCAAAAGCTAGACATAGTAGTAATGTGCAATCAGTTTTGTCAAACATATTATTAAGTAGTGATGAAGAAGACGATGATAATACCACACTTGATAAAAGTCCAGTTTTTGATAAATTTGTCTTCGTAAAAAAAATACTAAATGAGTTCAATAAAGAAAAACGTATTAGTATTAGTGATGATCCGTTATTATGGTGGAAAGTTAATGGTAATACCAAATTCCAGCCCCTGCAATCAATTGCTCGTCAATTTTTGTCGTGTCCACCAAGCTCGGTAGCGAGCGAGCAACTTTTTAGTGGCGCTGGCCTAATCTACGACCCCTTAAGAACTAGGTTAGAGGGAGACAAAGCTTCCAAGCTTTTGTTCATAAAATATAATATGCTACTTTTAGAGTCAATTAATAGTATTAATTGACTTAAAAGTAGCGTATTATATTTTACGATTTTTAATACGATTTAATTTTTTTTTAAAGCTTTTGTTCGTTAGTATAATATAATTACTAATATATGCTACTTTGGAGTTTGGGTTTAAATTCATTCTATTTAAACTTGTTGTTTATTTGGAAATACGCCAATTTTGCTCATTTTTATGTTTTATGTTACAAATGAAACTTGTAATAAAAAAAAATACTACGTAATGTTTTATTTGTCTTTAAATAATAATTCTCTCTCATGTCACCCTGCTTCCGATTCCGATTCCGACTCCGGTTCCGATTCCGATAAAGCAAATTTAAAAACTCCGATTCCGGCTTCGGTTCCGATAAAACTACTTCCGTTACATCCCTGGTCTGGATGTTGTAGCATCGTCGTGTCAAATATTTCTTTATTCAAGTAGATAGATAGATAGATAGATATACTTTATTGCACAAAAACTTTACAGAAATAGGTTTTACAGATTGATTATAGTACAATTTAGGCGGTCTTATCGCTAGAAAGCGATCTCTTCCAGACAACCTTAAGGTAGAGGAAATAGTAGATGGCAAGAAATGGGTACGGCCGTGCAACATTAATAAAGTTTTATTTCATGAATTATATTCATAGTATAGCATTATAAACATACATAAACTCATAGATATATAACATAATATATATTTATATAAATATTATATAGTAGATTACATGTAACACTTTTAAATCGTCATTAAATACCTACTATGCAATATGTCTAGTTCAGTGTTGCCGCGCGGCATCGCGAAAGGCTAATATCGATTATCTATCGATAGTTCATGAAATAACGATAATATAGATTGCGATCCCTACAATCGATAGACTTTCAATATGTTTTTTAACAGTTTATTGATTGCCAACAATACAAACTGTTGATATGATGGTATCGACAATAGTATATCAATCATAGGTTACATGTACCACTATTGAATCGTCATTGAATATAATGCAAAGTGAGTGATTCTACTTCCGGTTCGGAACATACCTATATCTTCCGAGAGGACATCGGTAAGAAATTCAGCAGATTAGTGACAGTAGCAGTATCTATCTTATCCAAAGTGTTCTACACATAGCTATGTGTAAAAAACACTTTGGACAAAGTCATATAGTTTTTTTTTGATGAGTGAATAAAGCATTAAGTATTATTTTATATTAAGAGGTAAGCTGGAGCAGACCAGTCCCCCAGGCTCTCTTTCCTTTAGTTAGGTCCGGGGTTCGATCCCGGTCGAGTCAAAGAAAAAAATCATTTTCTGTTGTTTTTAGGTCTGGGTGTTGTATTACCGTTGTTCGTGATTTCTGTCATATAAGTGCTTTAACTATTTACCAAAGAATCAGAGCAAAGTATGTAATTTTGTCATTCGTCTTTAATACAGTGGCATTTTGGCTCCCGCAGTCAACCAGGTCCTAACTCTACTTGCTCTTAACCTAAGACTCCTTTAGGGCCAAGCGTTTGGCTTTTCCAATTGAAAAAAAAACGTTTACTTATTGGTCAATAGTTCCAGTTCGTTCCACTCTTACAAATTGTTCGGTGATGTGTTTACAGCTACCAATATGGTCAGCGGAAGCTGTCAAAGCGCGCGCTGCTGTCAGCGGTGTCCGCTCCCACGGCCGAGTCGACACATCCTTCTTAACAGGCAAAAACCAACGATACTGGTATTGCCACTATACACACGTATTACCTCCCTTGCAAGGCCTCAACAGAACATATCAAATGCGAAATGATTGAATAACCGGGTCACAATCTCAGGGTCCGGGTGAAAAAAACACTTTTTCACTATTACGACATCCATATACAAACTCTCTGCATTACCCAAGGGTTAACTGGTAGATAATACCCCTAGCACCAAGTCCGCTTGTTGTACTTTTACGTGCAATAAAGTTTTTATATAAATAAAAAATAAAAAAGTTTCAAATTTTTGGAATATAGCTCGGATTTGTAATTAGCAACCCGCATTCCAAAGAAAGTATTTTGTTTTGTGCCAGTACCCATAGTAGTTTCTAACAAAGACTTCATCTCGATTATGGACGCCATAATCGTGCTGTGATAATAAATAGGATACTTTACTTTATATTATACGAAGGGCCTAACAAAATGACAGTTGGCTAACCTCGATAGTTTCGACCTAAGTTTTCGGCAAGTTTAAAATGTATGGGATAGACACTGCACTTAGCAAAGCCACGTGACCGGGCGATAAAATTCCAGCCCGCAAAAAAAACATGCATAAATATACAAATAAATGTAAATATATGACAACATCACATATTGCTGTGATTCTGAGGTAAGTAGCTAAAGAACTTGTGTTACAAAAAATCAGAAACAACGACGGTCCCACAATACCCAGACCAGAGACAATATAGAAAAGTTCGTTTCCCATATTTACCCGACCGGGAATTAAACCCGGGAACTCAGATATGGCGCGACGCCAAAGACCGGCCTCACCGCTACAGAGGTAAAAAAAATGCATAAGCGCAAAGTATGTTGCCATATTTTCTTAAGAATTACAATTCTAATAACAGGAAATTTTATTTATAATAGTAAAAAATACAGTTAACTTAAACTTAATTAAAAAAACTGGACAGTTTGACAATTACGTACCATACGACATTGTCAAATTATTTACTTAACTATGTCAAAGTTACAGTCGCGAGCAATGAAATGTAAACACTTGAGCTCTTCTAACGTTACCATAAAGTTCAATTGAATAAGGATATACAGCGCACTAGTGCACGCAACTGTAGAAGTAAGTAAAACAGTTTCTGTCATGATGACAACACTGTTAACATTACATATATTACAGCGTACTTTGGTCAGATCCGACAAAACGAGTGTAAGTTTCGTCTATGCAACAAAAACAAGATTAACCATAGCAGCTTTTTCTGACGTTGGTTAATAGGATTTCCAATTGCGTTTTGATGTTGATATAATTAGACATCTAATAAAGTATTATTTAATCAAAGTGCGAGTGTTTCCCATAATTATACCCATCACCTCGGTACCTATTTGTAGCGAATACGCTTCCTGTTTGTAATCAGATAGGTATGTTTATTCAGTAGGAAAGGATAACTGTTGTCATTTATGTAATTAATCAGATATATTTGTCACTATGAATGGAAAACCGTTAAATATACATATATAAATTAAATTAGAGTGTCTGTTTGTAATATTAAAATAACCGCTTTTTACTACGGATATTTATATATATATATATATATATATATTACTATACATGCATATGAATATAAATACGGTATAATAACCAAAATACCATTTTTGAAAAATTTTGTCTGACTGTCTGTCTCTTTGTTCCGGCTAATCCCAGAAATAGCTGTACGCATTTTGACTGGACTTTTACTGGTAGATAGCTGATGTAATAAGGAGTAACTTAGGCTAATTTTATTTTAGAAAAATAATTTAATTTTATAACAAAAATCGAAATCCGGTTGTCCACGCGAATGAAGTTGCAGGCATAGCGAGTCAGTTATGTAATTATTCAGATAAGTTTGTGCACTACGAAAGTAAAACCGTTATCAGCTATGTAATTAATTTTGTTACTACAAATAAACGACTCGATGATTTAAGTTTAAGTACCGGGTTGTATGATCTTGAGGACTTGGGTTCGATTCTCGGGTCAAGCAAAATATTTTGATCTACCTTCAAGCTTGGTGATTTAAGCCAGTACACATTGTTGTAACGACTACTTGGTTTTGACGACCTCCGTAGCCGTGAGGCGAGCGACGGCCTTTCGCGTCACGCCATCTCTAAAGTCCCGGGTACGACCCCCGGTCGGGCCAATATGGGAAACGCACTTTTCTATATTGTCTCAGGTCTGCGTATTGTGGTACCATCGTCGTTTCTGATTTCTGTAACACAAGTGCTTTAGCTACTTACCACAGAATAAGAGCAATGTATGTGATGTTGTCCATTATTTATAAATATATATAGAAGAAGAAGAAGAAAGAAAGAACAAAATAAGGTTTTATTTTTCTTTTCTTGTTTTTATTTTTGTAAAAAACCCCTCGTGTCACAAAAATTCCGATGCGTATTGCATTAAAAATATAAAACCGGCCTGCCGAAAACGGTCGCTCACTCGCTGGTCACCCGTCCCGATATAAAATTAAATCACAAATACAAGAGTACAAAACGTGCGGGTTTTATATCGATGTCCAGATTCCGCGACAGATAACGTCTGGCCGCGAATACCGAAACAGGTTCTACTGCCGGCCCAAAAAGTGGTCACTGACGTTGTTAGGCCCATTCATTCAACCTGCATGTTTTGGGCTGGACTAGTGTTGCAGAACTATATTTCAATCGATAGTTGAACGCTTAAATCTTGACCTCCGTAGCCGAGAGGCAAGCGTACCAGTCTTTGGCGTCGCGCCATCTCTGAGGTTCTGGTTCAATCCCCGGTCGGGTCAATATGGGAAATGAACTTTTCTATATTGTCTCGAGTCTGGGTGTTGTAGTAACGTCGTTGTTTCTGATTTCTGTAACACAAGTGCTTTAGCTACTTACCACAGAATAAGAGCAATGTATGTGATGTTGTCCATGTATCGATCTATAGTATCGACGTGTCTGTTAGTACAATACTATCGGTAAACAGCAAGATTATTGATGGTATCGATATTTTAGTTGAGTAAAGCAATGGCTGGCACATACCCCATGCTTGTGAACAGGTACCACCTAGTCAGCTCCAGCTTACCTCCTAAAATACATATTTAAACAAAACTATATGACTTGATCCAAGTGTTCTACACATAGCTATAAGTTAGATACTGCTACTAAATTAGTTACATTTGCCGAGTTTCTTACCAGTGTCTTCTCGGTAGATTTAGGTTCCGAACCGGAAGTAGAATCATTCATTTTGCATTATATTCAATGACGATTCAATAGTGGTACATGTAACCTATGATTGATATACTATTGTCGATACCATCATATCAACAGTTTGTATTGTTGGCAATCAATAAACTGTTAAAAAACATATTGATAGTCTATCGATTGTCGGGATCGCAATCTATATATTCGTTATTTCATGAACTATCGATAGGTAATCGATATTAGCCTTTCGCGATGCCGCGCGGCAACACTGAACTGAACATCGATTTAGTTTTTATTCAAATCGTAACTCGGGTTTAAGTCGGTTTGTGTGTTGCCATTAGCTGGTTGGCGCCAACTGTTTATCAAACCTGCGTCAAGAGAGTCACCTAATTTATTTGCACACCCCAAAACGATACAAATACATTGAAGTGGGTTTCAAATAAATGTCCTAATTATAAAAGATCTCATTACAAGGGTCTGTCATAAATTCGTTCAAAACCGAAATGGGTCGCGACATTGAAAACCGCTTTTAAACAAACTTAAGTGTGATTTTTAAAACACATGAGAGTACTTGGTCGGATAACGGTCTTTAATAAACCTCTTTTTTTTGTACTGTTTCAAATTTGAAAGCAGAAAGAAACAAAGGACAGTAATTTTAAAAACTCACTAGGGGACATTTTACAAAAAAAAACTCAATACGCATATGATACGAAATACTTTTTTAATGGTTAAATGGTTTAATTTGATTTATTGCAGAATTAATGGAAAATAATTATAATAAAAAGTAGATAAATCACACATCGTTTTGGATATAATTTTATATTTCATTAAACATTGCTATTTTAAATGAAATATAAACCAAAACATAACATTGCGATGTTAAATATACTATTATATAAAAAAAAGTCGGGTTTTCCTTCCTGACGCTATTACTCCAGAACACACGAACCGATTTCCACGGTTTTACATTCGTTGGAAAGGTCTCGGGCTCCGCGAGGTTTATAGCATAGAAAATTCAGGAAAAATTTCAACAGAAAAGCCGGAAAAGCCACTAAGGCGAAACGAAGCCAGGACCGCTAGTGAAATATAAAATTAAATCCGACTGACTTTTTATATGTTTGTTAAAATTACAAACTCTCTGAACTGTTACTTTTCCTTCCTTTTCATAATATAACATTTACATGCCCTACTTTTCAGACCCTTATACCTAAACACATGTGATGAAATCCATATTGATATTACAAATGCGAAAGAAACTCTGTCTGTATGTTTGTTTATCCGGCTTTCTCGCCTAAACTACCGAATGATTTTGATATAATTTGGTATACTGTATCTCTAGAACGGATATAGAGTACTTTTTGCTTTGAAAATAAGATGGGATGTGGGTAATACCGCCCTTGAAAATTAATTCTATTATTCTATAGCTCAAAACTTGGATTAAAATACGGACTTTTTTTGTTTCGAATATTAGGGGAGATAGAGGTAAAACCGACCATGAAAGTATGTAGTCCCCGCAAACGAAATCACGGGGGTTCGCGGGCACGACTAGTTAAGAAATAATTATTAAATTTCCCATCACACATATACTTTTTCCGAAAGTAACTTATGGAAACCAGAACCATTGGTGGTACCACAATACGTTCTTAAATTTATAAACACCCAGCAACGTAACAAACACAAATGTTCACAGGAATGGTTGTCCTGATAGGGAATCGAACCCACGACAATTGGTACAACAAGCAGTAGCACTAACAATTGTTCTTCGTCCCTTTCAACAGGTCTATCAATTTTAAATGACTTTAGGGTTTCTCTTAAGCTGATCATTCGTTTCCCAAAGTAGGTATTTTAATAGATTCCGGTGTGATTTAAAATCATGTCAGCACGGACACAGAGGAATGTCAGAGGCTCGAACATCCATTTCCGGGGTTCACAGTCGGCTGAAAGGCCATTTCCGCGCCCCCTCTATCGGCCAATTTTGCCGTCCATCATGAAAAATGATGCAACAAAATGTTCGATTGCTTTTTTCAGACAAAAAATCCGACAAAGTTTTACGATATTTAACGGCGATATCTACATTAAATGCATAACTATTTAACGAAGTAATAAAGTTCACTGTACGGGCAATTTTGAAATAAATATAAATAGCTTAGTAAACGCTTTAAAAATGTTGCAGATCTACGACAGATTTTTTTAAGTTGCTGCGAAAGCAGATGAATCTTTTTAAGTCTTCAAAAACACCTTGATTCGTGATAATACTTTAACGATGATAAATGTTAGATTACCATCATACCTATTTGCGATCATATATCTAATAACAGGTAGATCTGAAATTTAAAAGGCACATACAATTTTGTTTGTGAACGAATTTTTATAGCGAACACAAAATATTCAACCGTAAGTTTAATAAGTTTACTTCAAAATTATTTACATTTGCATCATAGAAAAACAATGTTATATTTCATTAATATATTCTACTCTACAAATAGATTTGACTAGTTTTTGTTTTTACAACACAAATTACAAATTAATATGTACCTACTTTCGCGCACAGAATAACTCAAGTGAAAATCGTCCTAACACGACCTTAGGCAACTTATTAAATACATCCATAAGTCAAATGTAGGTATTACATGGAAGATAAAAATTTGTCTTAACTAAAATTTTATGTACAAGATGATATTTAAACGAACGGGGAGAAGAGAGATTCGCGTCGATAACCGAGCTCTGTGCTCAAAAATTGTGAATATCAAATTCGTTGTTTCAAAAGGCATTTACGTTTTTATGAACTTCGAAATTGAAGTAAACATCATTTCAGCTTAATGGGAGGGCAGCCATTGCTTAAAGAATTTTATTTAAATAGGTAGGTAAAATCCTTTGTACAGCATAAGCTTTTTAATATTATTTTCTTAACTTTGAAAGATTTCTAAATGAAAATATGTGCCAGACAGGTTATTTGCAATTAATTCACAACCTTACCTCATACCAGGCTGGCAAGTTTCAATATAAATGAAGTCTGATTTACGAAAAAAAGGACCACCTGCTTAGGTACTAGGTGAAATTAATTACATGAGCGGTTCTGACGCGTTGAAAGACTACCTACGCTATAAAGAAACTTAGGTAAGTGCGTTTTCTCCTATTTTCTATTTGCCCAAAAAAAAACACTTTTGTAATTTCCTACTAATATTATAAATGTGAAAGAAACAAACATCCAATGTTTGGATGTTTGTTACTCTTTCAAGCAAAAACTTCAGAACGGCTTTGGATAAAATTTGTTAAAAAATAGAGATGACATACTAAATTAACATATAAGACACTTTTTGTCCCGAAATAACGCGCGTTAAGTCGCTAATTTAAAATATTATACAAAGACTTCACTCCCACAATATTCACTTTGTAATCTCTGCAGTATTTTGTCTAATATTGCACCAATAAGCTTTCGTTTTTGCCCGAAAGCAATGTTTTGGCATCTACCGGAGGTGTTATGTATGTATTTCACCCTGATCGCAATTCGTTTTGAATTTAATTTTTTTTACTAATTTTATACAGCTGAAGAGTTTGTTTTTGATTGTTTGAACGCGCTTATGTCAGAAAAAAATATTTTTGTATTGGATAGGTACAAAGTCAAAGCCAATCTTTTTTATTCATATAGATTACATTAGTAATACTTATTAATATTAATAATAATAATATTGGACAACATCACATACATTGCTTTGATTCTGTGGTAAGTAGCTGAACCACTTGTGCTACAGAAATCAGAAAAAACGACGGTACCACAACACCCAGACCCGAGACAATACAGAAAAGTTCGTTTCCCATATTGACCCGACCGGGGATCGAACCCGGAACCTCAGATATGACACGACGCCAAAGTCCGGCACGCTCGCCTCTCGGCTACGGAGGTCGTCAAAACTTATGAATCGTCTCTATACAATGCAAATAAAGCTACCTCCTACATTTGTCGAGAAAGGGTTAAAGCTATATAACATTTCGCTGCAAGTAACAGGAGCAAAGAATGAGGGGAAATGTGGCAAACACTGGCATAGTACGCGAGGAAAGACGCGGCGGGCCGCTAGTGTTACACAAAATACTTAAATTATTTTTATATATTCGGTAGTACACTGCATATGTAAAAAAAATGTATTTCTCACATAACTGAACTTGTATTCTTTTAGAGAAATAAATGTCTTAAGCCATAATAATATTTCCATAGAAACATATTATTCCAAATAGTGGTAACCCTTCCCTCGTGTTATCACGTCCTGTGCATTTATAACCTCCATGATATTACTATCGTACGAATGGGAACTGGGAATCGTAACCCAAATGGATACCGAGGTTAAACAGACGTTTTATTAAACACAATATACGAAAATTTTACGAAATCTTTTTCGACCGACGCTACGCTTCACCGAAAATCGTTTCGCCGATTTACTGATGTTTTTATGGATTTGGTTTTAACGAAAAAAACTGTAAAATGATATGAGCTCATTAGAAAGTGGCATAGACTTTTGGAAGCGGAAACGTTTCTGACTTTTGTGAATAAAGAGTCTTAAGAATAATGTTAGATGGATATATTTAGGATTCACAGCTCTGTATAACTGTTCAAGAACGAATTAATTTCGAGTAGGTACCGTTACTTGCCCCCCAAAAATTGACACGAAGACAAACAATTTCCAAAACCAGATTTTTTTGCTGACAGTTTTCTTGATACCGTACAGTCCACGAAGCCTACGACATATTTGAAGCTGTTATCATAATATTCCATGATACAACTACTTAATGACTTTATTTCAAATAGCTTAAACTCTATCGGCTTGTTAATTGATATCTGACAATTGAAAAGTCTTTTTTGAGGACGAATGTGACATGTAAGAATACTTAATTATATTTTAACTGCAGTCTCAGCTGATGCCCGCTATAATAATATTACGTTCCTTGTTCTTCTAATATTAAAGTTTCTTATATATCTGTAAGAAACGTGTTAAAAAATAATAATCATTAGATATATGTGTTGACACAACGGTAAAGTTTAGAGTCATTTGTACACCAAACACTCGCTGAGGGGTTCAACGCATCATTCACGCAAGACTCGGTAAAATAAAATATTCAATCTAAATTACTTCTGAAGCATGGAATTGAAATTGCGGCACGCGTCACCCGAGGTGTTTCCGTAATATATGGCCATTATTTATTTGAATAAACATGACGCCCTGCCCGCGCGTTATGTCGTAGACAAAGGTGACCACGATCTGTGGCGAAACCGAGGATTACATCTTTAAGGCTTTGGCTTCGCGCCATCTCTGAGTTTCCGTGTTCGATCCCCGGTCAATATGGGAAACAAACTTTTATATATTATCTAGGGTCTGGGTATCGTCGCGGTTTCTTATTTCTGTAACACAATCAAATCAAAAGGTTTCATCAATAGGGAAGACATACAGTTATTCATGTCGGATATACAAATGTGTAGGTCGTGGGTTCGATTCCCGCACCGCAAGGGGAGATAAAAAATTTCTGTTTCTAATCTATACAAATTTTATCGAATGGTTAAGAATATGAGCTTTGTTAGGTAGGCTCCGGTAAGGAGTACCGGATTATAAATAAAATTTAAAAAAATCAATTATAAACAATGCTGTGTGATTTTATCTGAGTGACATACATAACATCTTTTTACGAAAAAGTCCAAAAAATTAGGCTAGTCTGTATTTTTATGTAGTTTCGTAATTCTTCATTGAATTTCGACGCTGTAAATTACAGTAAACGAGTTGAAAGGTTTTATTTTTGTTCAAAAATTTAAAAAGAATGCTGTGTGATGTTTTCTGAGTGACATACACAACATCTCTTTATGAAAAAATCCAATAAGCTAGGCTAGTCTGTATGTAGTTTCATAAATCGGACCGATAATCGAATCTTCAAAAACTGAGCGCACACTCAAGCATGGTCACAACAGTTGCCGCGATAGCCGACAATTAGCCGAATGGTCAGTGTGTTCGTCATTTTTCATCCGAAACTTGAACTTCCGTCGCCCACGCTCGACATTTCAACTTGTTTGTGGCGTTGCAACATTTGTTATTGTAAAACAAGCTCTCTTATTTGAATATGTTACGCAATAAATCATATTTTATGCTCCCATTTAATTCGATAATAAATAACAGTCTTATTAACTAGATCTTCATTGAATTTCGAGGCTGTAAATTAAGAGTAAACAAGTTCAAAGGTTTTTATTTTTGTTTGGGTGTCTACACCTTCATATAAGCTCTGCGTGGATTTAAAACCAGTAAATTTTACTTAGGATCTACATCATTGTTAAGTAATGGGGTCGTGCGGGACCTCCTTAATAATATGTTGGTCAACCACAAACTTTTTGTCCAGGAGAACGTGTTCCTGCGTCTAAAGATTGTGATTGTTGCAAACTAGTGGTGTGATCCCCGAGTGAAATTTGACTTTAATGCACAATTATATTGGTGGAGTTTAGTAATTACTAAACTTTGTTAAAAAAGGTAAATACGGACAAAAGCACGTCAGACTTGGAGTTTGTACCGCCCTATATGTGGTGCTCATAAGAACTTACAATATAACTTCAACAACTACTGTTCACCTTGACGTATTGTTGACTGTACGTAAATGACCTTAGTTTTATTATTATTTGTTTTTATATTGCACTTTAAGATTGACCTCATCCCACCTGATGTTAAGTATCTGTTAAGTATAGTAATCTGTTACTGGACTTGTCGCCCTTGCCTTGAAGGCTTGACCCCTGCTACTAATGTAGCACCCCCCAGGAGCTCTGGGAATTCTGGGATCCTTATTCACACGCAGGAACACAATAACACAGAAGTGATTGTTATTTGGCTGCGGTCTTCTGTAAGGTGGAGGTATTTCACCAGTCGGGCTGCTACAGTTCGAGCGATAAATCGATATGCCCTACCTCTCCAGTGAATTAAGCGATATATTTCCTAGTACGTAGGGTGTACGAAAGTAGTTAAATAATGAATACCGGAAAATGACAACTAACGTTCAGAAAAAACTCTTTAGTCATAAAGAGAATACGGTGTTTGGTATTTTGAAAAACATTTTACAGCAACGAAATTTTAGAGCACAGGAGAGAGAGAGGATTTTAAAATTTTATTACCGTTTTCAGAATGCCGCCATATTTTATAGAGACAAACATTCTGCAGCACTTTTGTCATAAAGTAAGCCTCGGTTGGCTGCTGTGATTCCACCTAATGCCTCAAAGGGAATCGTCGTAAATATGTAACTAAAGTACCCTTTCTGTTTCTATTTAAAACATTTCCTCAAATTGAGAAATTAACTTTCTTCGAATCAACATCAGCTATAAGGGTTATTTCAGCAAAGGATTTCATTAGATATCACAAAGAAAATCATACCTCTTTAACTAGACTATTTAAATGTCAATTTGACGAAAATAAACAGGCTACGTCTCTAGAATTCTTACTTCTAATACGAAGCTAGCTAGATATAACTATATCAGTTATAGAGCAGGCTAGATGCAAATCTCGGTGATTAAACAGTAGCCGGCAGCCGGGAAGAAGAATCGCTGCGACACTTCAGCTCTGATGCCCCCCCCCCCTCCCTCCACCTCTCCTCTCGACTTCGTTTACTAGATCCACCAAAATGGACTATTTTAAATCTTACATCTATCTTATGAAATATTCGTCTTGAAATCTATCTGGATCAAATTTTAATTCTATCCAGTACGAATTGCGGCCTGCATTGATCCAATCCGACATCTGCAAACATAATATGTAAATGCTCTATTTACCTACGTATGCACATTGCTCCTTAGCCATATTCAAGTACTGATACAACTTTCCATACACAATAGGTAATAATTAAAAAAGTTACAGAGTCAAGAATACGTACTGAATATTTACAAAAGGGGACCACCTTTACCCACCACCGCAAGCCCAGAAAGCTAGCAACTCTTTCATGCATTTAAGGCTACTTATCTCTACACTGCCTGTCTATCAAAACTTTGTAAATCACAGTATGAATATGTTTTAGCTTGATGAGCCCTCGAATGACTGCATCGCTGCCACGCTGATGTCACGTCGGACCAAGCCCAACTGGCGATGCAGTCACACACGTGAATTCGGATTAGATATACTCGTGCCACTATCTAAGTACTACTACAGTCTAAAAGCTAGGAAGTAATGGCTTACATAACGCACGTAACCACACACTATATCAATATTGTTCGAGTGTAGCCTTTTTTTATTTGTGGGTGAGGGAAATGCTTTGACGCCCTGTACCAGCACCCGAGAGAGGTGTGGAACTCCCTGTCCTAGTAACAGGACTACCAACTAAAACCCAGGTGGACCTTATTGCCTTGTGGCGGTGTTATGGTAAATCATGTGAACCACCTGACCAACTACAACACCACCGGAAATTGTTTCAGTGTAGCCTAGAATCTTGTCACTATACAGTAGCTTCCGAGCTGATTGGGTTTTCACAGTATTAACTCTCCTTTGTGATCATAGTAAACTATTTCAACGCTTATTTTCGTATTTAAACTAATTACTAATTGTTCTTATACAAAGTACATAGATGCGACCGCACTTCACCAGCTCCTCATATGTGAAAGTAAATATTTTTTGCGATCGCTTTGTATGCAAATGTGGATCAGATTTTTTTTTTTCATTCCACATTTACTACGTTATAGAAACAATTTGCTATAATTTGACTTTTGACTTTGAATGTGTATTATTTTGCAATTACAGTTTCAAAAAACTAAACCTATTCGATTAAACACCAGCATGAGACGGATTAAAATGGACTGAAGCAAATAAGATCGGTGAAAAGTAGGTTTCTACTGAAGTCTAGACCTATTTCTCCGCAACAACTCTCACTCTTCTAGACTCTGTCCCGCCTCGGACCGTGAACTCGTATTTTTAAAAGTCCGTATAGGTCAACTCTCAAACTATTTTCACTAAAGCAAACCAGAAATTTTCAACATTTGTCGCATCGCCTTGCAAAGTGCAAACGCAGTAACGCGTGGTTATTGAGAGTATTTAAGACCGAGCCATTTCTTCCAACTTCCTTTCAGACTGAGAAAATTATTTTGATTGTGCACGTACGGTGATACGTCGAGTTTCCAACACTCGATACAATTGGCGAACATTGGCAGTTTGATGACAAAGTTCTTCAGAATACATGAGGGTGTGATATATCTGTTTGGTATTTAATTATTTCTGACTTCATTGTTTACTTTCCAAAAATTCATACGTTAATTACTTAATTACCGTGAGAATTTTTGGAGAGTAAAATATACTTATATTTTACGGCTACTGATACTTAGTTGTAAAATATACTTAAGATAACAAAAGTTATGAATTAAGTGAACTAAATGATTTGTAGTATCGACTGTAAATGTGAAGATTAAAAAATGTGCAAACTTTCTCACGCAATAAATCACAGTAAGCTGCAAGGTGCTACGTGATACGAATGCGTGCTTATTATCCTAGACCTGATGGCAATAATTGAAATAATAATGGAGGCAAAAAAACTGTAATTCTATTAGACACTGCGCCACTTGTATCGGGCATTCAGAAAATGCCAAATCAAACCAGCAATACTTCCAAGATCTATCTTATCACGTAAACTTATACAAGAATCCGCGGGCCGGTAAAAAAGAATAAGAATGTCAAGTAATGTATCCTTTTCGCAAACACGATCTACATGTTATGTGATTTTAAAATCATTCGACGATCAAAGGCATCGCTGCTCCGCAAGAAGTGACGCCGCGTGGGCGGCGGTCAAGAGGGTCTCTGCATAAATAATACAATTATTACGAGCCCGCCGCGCTTGGCGCTTGAAAGCCCATTAACACGGATTTTTAGACGAATATTTTTTTTATTTTTTGGTAGTCCACAGTGCAGATGGAAAATTGTTTACTCAGTTATCTGGGTTGCTGTAATATGTTTGAAATAGTAAAAGAGATATTAGTGAACGTATAAGTTCACGCCATTGCTTTGGAGTTGAGTTTCAGATTAAGATTTTACGGTTTTGTAAATAATAACAAAGATATATTATGGTCTGAGCATGGTTACAATATAAGACGAATATTTTGTGTAAGTGTAATCGGTAATTTTTACATAGTTCATCGGTGTAGCTTTTAAGTGCTTTGGTTATTCTTGTTTCGTATAAAACACAAATGGGAAGGTTTTTAAGGTACTTTCTTTGTCCAGGACATTGTGTTCGAAGTCCTACTTTTATAGGCATATATAATTTAAATAGCAGCTGTCCCTAACTCATGCTTCAAAAGACTGTTTGTGTGTCATTATTTCTTTAAACAATATCGAGACCCTGCCGGATTTACAATTCTCTCTATTTATAAACGGTAGAACTAATGTATGATACATAATGTTTTTTAATGGTTTATGTCATTTGATAAAGAATAAGATATACATTTTATACGTGAATTATTAACCTTGCTTCGGATGGTCTAACCACGATGATTTGAGAGACAACCTTGAATGTCTATAGGTTACTAATACATTTATTATGATTCACTGTTTTTACGCGTTTTACACTTCTCGAGACTAGGTGTCTTGGAAACGATGATGATTGAGTTAACTAGTAATTAACTAGAGCATATAGCTCGGCCATGCACTCGGCGTTATGTTTATATGTAGGTTCCGACTACTCCTCGGAGCTTATGCTATAGTTCACCGCCTCGGTAATGCCGCTGCCGTGGCGATGCCGCACCGTACCATGATGCCTGACCATAATGCTCGGCCAAGGAGCACTCGGCCTCATGTTTATGAGTATACGCACCGAATACTCGGCCGAGAGCACTGACTCGCTAGTTTGTACGGTATGTATCGTCAGGGCATAAGGTAGAATAAATAATGTACTACTGCGTTGGTTTTGAACATTTGACAAATCCTTTATATATAACTAAGTTGGGCGTTTTAGGGACAGACTACAGAAGTGATTGACTGAGAAAACAATGCCCCATTTCCATTGCGAGTGACGTTTACAAATCGAAGATTACAGCTTGTTGCTGTGTGTGGGCTCAATTTTTACGCTTTACGCTAATGAATTGAGGCTTCAAACAATAGCGTCATCTGAGATTACAGATCGCGGCGGTGGGCGTTAGCCCAACGCGTGGGCCCATGTTGCAATGTTACGGCGCTTAGGAGATGCCCTCTGCCCACTCAGGGCGGATGATGAGCAGATGGTTATTGTGTGAAATTGCGATTTCACGATGGAAAGCTCAGAGGATGTGGTTTCGTAATTATGTTTTAATTTTCTTATATCTAAATTTGTGTTCTTGCGTACTGCGCTCTCTGTCTCTCAATTATGTTCGCTGATTGTGGTTATGGCGATTTAACAAAACTTCAGCAATTTTGAAGTGACATTGCGTTTAATTAGACTTAGCGTGACTCTTAACATGTGGTACAATCGGCATGTCAGACTACAAGTACATTTTTAGAAAGTGCGTGGACGTGATGTTTGTAGATAATAAATATTGTAAACCATTTGGTTTATATAATGTAGGCATTTATTTATGTAATAATTGATTTGATATTTAACTAAAAGTGTCTGCCACGAAAAAGTTTTGACTGTACGTATAGGTATAAAAACATTATATATTTGATTACATTAAATGTCCTGTACTTTTACTCAACATTTACCTATTTAACGTTAATTTACAGAAACATCTCGCAATGTTTTAATAAAAACTGAATTGACCTGATGGTTCATAACCATCATGATTATTAAAGGCATACCTATATGTTGGTTTTCGGTTGGTCTTAGCAACTATTTTTTTTTATTATCAGACAGGTACTTTAATGTTATTTCGATTACAAAGAGAGTTTGCTTTAAAACTAACCACTTTCTTGGTTTATAGTGAAAATTTGACACGTGTCATGCCGGCACCTCTAACCGCGCATGTTTTCCACGGTAGGTACAGTCACGAGCACAATAATGTAAAATCTAGTGCTCTTATGACATTACTGTAAGGTTCACTTTAGAATGAGTGCACGTGACTGCACGAACGCCCATGTTGAATTTTAACGTATCGTTTAGCGCAGCTGTAGCACATTCTGCACAATTAAATAACTATTCTACTTAGACGTTATCCTTTAAAAATACGACTTTCAAATAAACTCGTAAATAGCTCACCACTGATATGTTTTGCATAAGTCTAACGTATCTCAAATAAACTGTCGAAGACACGCCATATCTTAGTTTGGCATATCTTGTATGCAAGAGAACTCACGAGTCTCTGAAATAGACATTCGAGATACTGAAATAAAAGGAAATGTGAAAACTGTATTGTCTTTGCGAATCGAGGTATTCTGTTCCTATGAATTCTACAAAATCTTTGCGAAATAAAATTGCGTTGTCATATTCTTTCTCTTTCAATGATATTAAACTAGAAATTTCTTAAAAAGAATAACAAAAAAATACCTCACTAAATATTCAGTTGGATATCACATTCGAAATATTACGAAATTGCAGTTAGTGTTTAGTGGTGACTCTGTCTGAAAAACATTTAATTATTTATTTTTAAACTTTATTGCACAAATAAGTACAACAGGTGGACTTAATGCCAACCCTTAACATTAGCTGTTTACATTTTGAAATCAGAGTATAGGTCTCAGAGACTTGTATGTAAAAGCTCATTACAGAAAATACAAAAAACTTAAAAGAAAAAGAAACAGGTGACATAATTATTTTGGCAATGTTTAATTAGTTGAACAATTAAATTCCTTGTCTTTATATAGACTGTACTGCCATTATGGTTTACCTTATTCGATGTCTGCCATTCATCCGGCGCTACACCGTATTAGGGAACGAGTGTTATGTCATACGCCTAAAATTTCTACTTATCCAACCTTTGTGTGTGATTCACTTCTGTCTGCGGTTAAGCAGCAAATGTCCTCATTTGTATTCCGACGTAACCAATAATGTAAGCGCTCTTTGAAGAATAGAGTCATGTTCAAGGTCGGGGTTCCGTTTACAGGTTTAATCAATGGCTTTTAATTATGCACCGTCGAATCAAATACGGCAGCCGTTGTGAGGTTCGGGGAGCACTGGGGAACTCTTCGATAAAGGTTCCTAGTAATGTCGAATTAGGTAGGTATTTGTATTGAAAAAATGTGTGTGTATGAGTGATGGGAATGTTTATACAGATAACGTTAAGTGAAGTTTTCTGCAGGGCAAACACCTTTATCATTGAAATCAAAATGACAGTTACAATTGGTACTGCTAAAAAATGTGGATTGGTGATCAGGCACCTAAATTGTATTCGGAATCTCCGTATCGGACTTAGCTCGACCCGGTGATCAAACCCAAGACCCTGAGAAAACAAACTACCAACCAACAACAACGAAAGAAAGAAGAACCAAAACTTAATCCACTAGATTTACAAGTTATATTGGTAGTGTTGCACCATAAAGAGATGTCCGTAGCCTGTGCTTGTAATTAATGGGTAATTGGTAAAATGCATGAATATAAACATATTGGTGTAATACACAATATAAGCAGTAGTGTTTCAAATGACAATGACGATGCTATGAGCTATGAAGTGCAGCGTTTCACTCCCTCAATAGGGAAGGTCTTAAACGTCAGAAACGGATCAGAAGGTCCACTCCCAAAAACAAAATACGTCGGATTCGATGACGAATAGCAATTTTAAATTCTCATAATCGTAACCATTCCACATCGAATGCGAATTAGGCGTTTTAGAAAAACTAAATATTATTTATGCAAATAAAAAACTACGTTTGAATTCCCAAACTTTTAAATAAACTTCAAAACATATACAGGAATTGATTCAGAAAGTATATGTTTTGTCTCCGTCTAACTGTTAATAAATCTAAGAAAGAAACAAAACATAATTTCGAATTCGAGTTCGATTTCGATGATTTGTATCGATATGCTGAATCAATAATCGCGTACCCATGCCCTAAGTACAATGAATTTGAAAATGAGGAACAATTCTATGTTTTTATCTACATGCTCAGTGTCCTGGTGCAAAAGGATCCCAGCACATAAAAGGGGGCAGCACCTGTCCACATCATTACCATGCGGATTAGTCAACTCGTATCATATTTGCATATTATCTGTCACTTATATCGCAAGTAACGTATCCCCGCATCTCATTACATTACGGCGCCCTTTGCGGCGACTCTCATTACACCGCAACTTTAATGCGCAAGAAATACATCGTGGAAGAACGATAATATCTTCAATTATTTATTTGACACTCCCGTTTACTTATGTTAACGAAACCAGAAAGTGTTGGCCTGTACGCACATTGTGGGTACCAAGCTGAAGAGACCATTGCAGTCTGGTGGATTGCAAGAATCGCCGCGAATAAAAACATATAGCGAGCGATTTGCGGAAATTACTGTTTAATTGAGAATCGCCCACACTGACGTGCCGGGCAGTTAGGGCTGCCGCGTTATTTAACAGCTAATTTTAATTGCTAAACAGAACATTCCTTTAGTCGCAAAACGCATCATTATTATCAATGCTTATGATTGATGAAAGAAGATATTGATATCTGTGATCACAGCCTTGTAAGTAAACAATTTGAGCACAAAACAAAAAAGTTTTTAAACGAATACAATATGTTTACGTATAAAAAAGCGGTCAAGATTTGTCGTTTGTAATATAGTTGCCTAAGAATAATATTCCGCAGTGATAATAGTATGGAAACTATAGCAGCGGCGCCGCGACGCGAGTAGGGGTATGTACTACTGAACTAGCCATACAACTTTGTTATCATGTAATACTATTCGTTTGCTGTTGTGTTCGCGCTAAGGGCAAGTGGGCTTTAAACAAAGGAAAGTGTTGTCATGCCTGTTAATTTCCTAATTTCGGTAGGTAATATTTACAGTTGAAATAATTCCTAATAAAATAGAAGTCGACCCTAAGTCAGACGGTTCGATGCACGCGATTCAAACCGGGCTCGCCCATCCCAATACCATTTAGCAATATAATAGAGAACAAAACTAACTCTAATATCAAAATTATCTTATTAAAGAGAAGCAGGGCATATCATTTTATCGCTCGAACTGGAGCAGCCCGACTGGTGAAATACCTTCACTTTACAGAATACCGCTGCCAAATAACTATCGCTTCTGTGTTGTTGTGTTCCTGCGTGTGAGTAAGGTTTCCAGAGCTCCTGGGGGGTGCTACATTGGTAGCAGGGGTCATCAAGCCTTCAAGGTAAGGGCGACAAGTCCAGTAACAGATTTATTATGCTGTACTTGTCGCCCTTAAGCTAGGACCTCATTACCACTTAACATCAGGTTGGATGTGGCCAATCTTAAAGTGTAATATATACTTGTAAAAAAAAATCTACCCCTACACCATTGTCAATCACTGCACTGGACTGTTTTCGGTAACAATCGTAATTATTGTTTACTGGCTGTTGCCCACGACTTCGTTTGCGTTATTTCGGAATAAAAAATAACCTACTTATATGTTAATTTAGTATCTCATCAATCTTTCTACAAAATTTCATCCAAATCCATGCAGTAGTTTGAGCGTGAAAGAGTAACAAACATTCATAGATTCTTAAAAACTCACGCATTTACCATTTTACTCGTAACAGAAGTAATTTAAACCATGATTTTTGAAAATGAAACGCCTCCAAAGTGTAGTACCATAGGTTCGAGCCCCGCGGGAATCACAATTACTGTGTGAGGTTTTTACGGTTTGGTGAGGACGTTGCAGGTAGACTTACATGTCGCCATTACATGTCCCAGTTCCTCGACTGAGGTTAACCTGACAAATAACATTGAAACAAATGTTTTTATATAAAAAAGTTTAATTTACAATGTACGTTCGTTAATGTGGCCTACCAGCCTAAAGTAGAACTAATCTATTTTCACGTCATTAAATAGGTAATAAGGTTGCTATTCCGTAGTTATTACTATCATTGTTAAAAAACATCTTACAGTGTTTTTTAACGGCAAAGGTAGTTTTATTTAAACTGGCTAGTTCACGGACCTGACCGAACATGTAGGACATTAACGAAAAAATAATATTACTTTGACTTTTAAAGTATCTTTGAATCTGAATTTATTTCACAAACAATAAAATTAAATGGAAACGACAAGTAATAAGAGTCGTACTAAAGACAAGTCCTCGTATTTTTGGAAATGGTCATTCAATTTAAATTGCATTTTGTATGCACAACTGACATCATTGCTGGAAATATTTATGCATTCTTAAATTATATCTGATGATGGTGAGTCGCCGAATCGATCAGGGTTGAGCAAAAATGTTAAGTATTATAAATTATAATGCCATCACGAGTTTATTCACAAAAAAGTAAACCACACAAATAAACATAGATGTTTATTTTTAAATGCTTTATGATTGGACTTGGCATTTGTACGAGAACTTTTTCTGTTCTCTAATCTGTTCATAACACCGAACTTAAAGATAAAAGTATGACATGATATAGAAGAGCTTACACTGCCCAGGGACAGCTGAATCTTTCTGGAGAAATAAGGCGCCATCATCGACTAACGTTGGTAAGTACCAACAGAATATGCTTATCAAGTCTTGGGCCGGTGTTATCGCCCCCTTTTTATGTCGATGAGTGCCATGGTCTGGCTAATCTTCTTGTTTTAATACTGTCTGGTCCTAACTGAACAAAGTCACCAAATCATCAATCTATATGGTGGTATGATAACATTTTCGAACCGAAACAATAAATGCGCTAAGGCAGTTAAATATTTCATAATGCAATTACGAAGTTGATGCTATTTCCTACGAAAATGTCTGAGCGATGTTGAAATATTGATATCTCATCCTAGCAGTCGTAAAATGGAGACAATCATTTAATTAATTCCAACAATATGGTCGTAAAAGAGAAACGTAGGGATCGGATTTAGTCTGGCATTGTGTGGACTCGACACAGACACATTGATTGCCCATTCGTTACGGTTTTTTGGCGGCGGCAATTTAACAAAATTGTTGAAAAACTGCGCTGTGAAAGGTCACTGAACTTCGAAATGGAACACAAAAAGCGGTTGCTTATAGACTGAAAGTTGAAGTAGCCTTCGGAGGCAGGCGTCATGATCTGTAATGAAACTATTTTGATATCAGCGATTAGCGCAGAAACTGAGATACCTATCTTATAAATATTACCAGAATCAGGAAATTAGGATATTTTAATGTGACTATAATTAGTAATATCTATTCAATTAATTATTGTGGTCAGTGATTAAAAAAAATCTTAGTCTAATATCAATACTATTTTGATGAAACGATTTTAATATAAAATACGACTAATACCTACGTACCTACTTGACATACATATGAACAAAAACCTAAAGTTGTCATTTTCTGATGTTAGATGTTAGATTTTTTTTTTGCTGGTACATACCACGGTTGATTTGATAGTCATCTGTACAAGGGATCGCAGGTTCGATCCAGCCTATGAGGGCTTTCCAAAACGTCGGTAACCTATTAAAATTAGAAAAGTTTTCTTTGTCTCTTTCTTCTACTATAGGTACTTTTGGAAAGAGACAAAGATAGTCATTCTGTATCGGATTCGATTCTGACAATTGTGAATAAATAGTCTGGACATTTATTAGTGTGATGCATGATTGATTGAACAAATTATTGACTAATTGCACATTTGTGTTTGTTCTATGCATTGGTGTTTATATGTATTTAAGTTTTTATCCCATATCATCGATGATTCTGGTACGCGCAACTTACTTTGGGGCCATATTTGATTTGTTAAAAGTCTGACAACGCAAGACTTCTGTCCAGACAGATACCTGTCTATGTTAAAAATGTTAATTAAAAAGATTAAAGTGAGATCGACGTTCCTGCGCCGACTTGTGACTAATCATGTCTCCAAGGTCGCACGTCCCGCCTGTGAGTCTGATAACCCGGCTACAGTATAAATATACTTCAGTCTGGAAGCTGTGCCGTAAGTATTTACAAAGGGAACTTCGTGAATACGGCACGGGAAGTAAAGAATGAAAAAAACACACTTAGATAGTTGTGCGCGTTACACTTTGTTCTATGGCTGGTCTTTTATCTTTATCTATGTTAGAGCTATATTACTTTTTGTAGTTTATAAATTCGCAACTGCTTTTGCGGCAACTATGTTTTAGAGCAAATTTTTGCAACGGTTATTTCAACGTCCCATTTTTGAATTCTATATAAATCTATTTCTTCTGGTGCTGTGCCAAACTTACCTTTGGTAAAAACCGATCTTTATTGGAATATTTAGCACATATCACAATTATACAAGAAAATTTCTGGGTGGTATTTGTTTCCATGAAATTTTAGTGGATCGTTTCTGAATCTTGTCAATACGATGATAGTATGAACGATAACATTTTATAAAATAAATATAATTGATTAACTACAGTGTCTTGTTTTCTAGATCTTATGAGCTTTAAAACACATTTACTACTAAACACAATAATCTACGCTAAATTCACATTGCCATAGGAAGAGACTTAACGACCTTTTCACAACGGGTTGCCGTTTATGACACAAAGCGTAGTTAAGTTAGTTAACGCTACTACCGTTTACTCCTCGCTCAATTCTTCGGTGCAACAAAGCCACAGCTAGTTATTTTGAAATTTTACAGGAGAAGACTTTTACATTTTTTTCTAACTGTTTTCGTCATTACTAAAGTACTATTAGGATATTGAAATACTTTTACGGTTGTCTTTGTGTCTTCAAACGTACCTACGACTTGTAGACAATTCTGCATATTTAATTCATTTTTGAATTTTGCTGAGTTGAGTTTTTGTTGCATTGAAGAAGCAAGCTTCTCGCTTCCGGACGTTAGTAATATTTACATTGTGTCCAGTGGTTGCGGTAGACTGGTTCTATTGAAATATACTTTTTAGTTTAGTCTTTTATTTATCTGTAAATTAAACGCTTTTTTGCGCGGTTGCGACTTGTCTAGTAGGTAAGTTGGAGTTATCCTTTTGCTAGTGTACCTATTCTCAGTAATTTTTTTATAGCATCACATGATGCAACATTTAAATTCACACTTTAAATTATTATAGTAGTTATTTGAATTTAAAGAAGTTGATTGAATTTCTGGTAATTTGAAGAGCTGTCAATTACTCGATACTATATAATTCACTTACGCAAACGTAACTTAAACATTTTACTCCCTACGTTTTTATCACCAGCATCGGTTTTGAGGTCCTAGGCTGAAATAGTGGTTTGCCGTTGGTACTGTGGTTTTAGAGTTTCCCACATCATCACCATTAAGGCGATAAGGTCCCCCGGGGATTTGAATGGGTAGGCCTGCCCTTCTTAGGGCAGGAGAGTCCCACACATGCAGTCACCTCGCTTGGTTGATGGTACAGTGAGTCAGGCAATTAATTCCATTCAAAAAAATTAAAGTGATGAAATACTTAGTGGTTGTCTAATGAACTTGCATTTCAAAAAGGTAAGTTTTGTTTATTATTGCTGTGTGAACTAAGTCTCATGGTAATTAACGGTGTTTAACAGTACTCAACGGTAAACTCTTGGAGCTCTATATAGTTCTCAACCCACTACATTATTTATCTACCATTTCTCTACCTGAAGGCTGTCTGATAGAGATTCCTTTATCGCCTACATTATACTAGAAAGTTTCTTTAAAACGAAAGTTTATCTATCCATCTATTACAGCGGCACAAAGTCTAATCTGCTTTATACTGTACAATGACCTAGGTGTACTCGTAGAAGCGCGCCGATCAATCTGATCGCATCCCGAATAGCTCCGCATTGATCAACATGTGGACGTGTTTCAAGAGACTGTCCTGAGGATTACTATAATAAAGAGAAATGTTCTATGTCCTTTGAAAATTCTGAGTGTAGGCGAGTCTTTGAATTTGAGTACGCTACGATAAGCATCTTTTTTAAAATTTGTGTTTACTATTTGGATACGTGATGTGCATCTAATCGTGAATTGTCGGGTCATACCTACTCGTATATCGTCTGTTGAAACATTCGTACTTAAGTAAAAAAAAATACCAGATAATTAATTGAGTTTTCTACAAACATGAAAAGAAATATTCATGTACTTAGACTAATATTAGCTTTTCATGTATGTCGCTTGTAAAAACAAACAATAAAATTAATTGAAATATATTAATAGATACGATTGTTATTAATTTAAAAGGAAAATAAATTCATCACTATTATTTAATTGATTCAGGAATTACGAAGAGTTGTAATTGCCTTTCATATCATACCAAAAACTATACGAATTTTATCGTTCAAAAAAAAAGCTTTATGCCAATAAGATTTCTTAAAGCAGCTTAATATGCGCTTACGGTCCGAATGCTCCCCAAGATTGCAATCTTTGAGACGTTTGATATCCGAATGCTTCTTCGGAATTCTGACACCAGTGTAATCTCTAGAAAGCCACTGCACGAACAAAAAGAAACATTTTCTGCAAAGAAATGAGGGAAATATTATTACTAAGTTTTAGAAATAGGTGCATGGATTCCTGACTTCCTTCTTTACATATCTGCGATCAGAATAGCAGAATGCCATTACTGAATGAAATATCAAAAGGATATCCTGGACATTATAGAGAAACTCTTTGATGCTGCATTTCTTAATGTATACTATTCGTAGTAGGTTATTCGACCGGTTATAATATATGAATAGAAATATCCTAACGACATTTAGTTACACAGCATTTGTCTAATCTAAAACAAAACAGAACTTACATTGTAGCTTAAGCTTACTTATTAGGCAATGAGTAGATAAATAAAAGTGTTTAAATACGAAAATACTTCAGTAAAAACATATTTATAATACATAAAAATGCCCAGAAACAGACTATGTAAAGAAGACCTTTTTTTTACGTTTCACAAAAGGTTAGTTAGACATTTTTTATTTGGTGGTACATCTTAGAGACGTAATCTCTTCTCGGTGAAACTGAGTTCAAACAAGAAAGGAAGGAATATTTCAATGTTTATATTTACTCGTATTTGCCAAACAGCTTGATTGATTTAATTAAAAACCTAAGTGTTTAAAATAAAACGGCGGTTATTTGCATTAGGATTTTTTATTGAATCGAGGTTCCAAACGTGTTGTTTGTAGCATAGTTGATTCACAAATCGAAATGTATTCGTGAAAGTACAGTCGCCGTCAGATATATCGGAGCAGACCAAGTGACCAAATACTTCTTAACAGTTAAATGTCAAAAAGTTTCATACACCACAAGTTACCACTATTATCTAAACATTAATTACTTCAATAATATCTGAGCAGATGCCAATAACATCTGAACACTCATAACGCCAATGTGTGTCATGTGTCTCATTTAGCTACCTGTATAGATGAGTGTTCAAATATTATTGGTAAGTTGTGACTATAGAAATTATTGCCTAGCATCTGCTTAGATATTATTGAAGTAATGAATGTTCAGATATTAATGGTAACTTGCGGCGTATGGAACTTTTTGACATTTTAACTGTTCCGAAGTATCTGGTCACTTTGTCTGCTCCGATATATCTGACGGTGACTGTACATGTACTAAGTAGATATGTTGTGTTCAGGAGAGCCGTCGGTAAACAAACGAGCGCGCGTCAGTCTCGGGTCCCATTCGTCTGTCCGTCAGTCTGGCGCGTTGACCCGACTTCGATTCCGCATTGCGTCGCCAGCTGGAATTAAACCTCTAAGGTTCTGCTATTCACTATAAATTATAAACAAGTTTAGTCCTTAAATATTGTCCCTTATTTTTGCATTACCATCAATAAAAAGTATCACAACTACGTTAACAGGTTTCACCGGGTTTTCGGTTCCTTGACTGCCGTACCTACATGTTCGGCACCTCTCGTGTCTCTCTGCATCTCTCAAACTTGAGAGTTCAAGATAAAGTAAGTATATACCTATTATAGTTCTTGGATGAGAGTGACGACGAATCGCCATATTAAAGGAAAAATAAACATGGTGGCTGGAGATCAATAGAAGTGCTATATAATATATTTCTTCGAAAAAAATATTAAGGTTCTATTCCTTTGTTTTGCATGGCACCTTTTACAACGTTAGACCCAATGTCCCTCTTTCTTTTAGTGTGGTATGTCCACAATTACTTCGACCCTGATCTAACCAGCTTAGTTATTGCCGTCCCACCTCCGGCATCCTTAAAAGTGAAACCAAACCTATTTGGGTCATAGCCCTTACCATGGCTTAACGAGTCTACCGCATAAAATTACAAGCATAAAATTAATTATTACGAGTAAAATTATTAAAAAATATATTTTATCTAAACTGTGCGCAAGATTCGAACCTACTCCCTTCGGGGTTTTGAGCTCAAAGCTTGAACGGGCATTCATTCAAGACCTCTAAACAATTAAAATTCCTTGCACTTCTCCAGACTACTATAAGGAAGCAATCAAAAGAAAGGCTTTAAACAGCAGACATTCACACAGGAAATTCCCAATTCGATTAACGAGTCATTATCTTCAAACCGAACGTGTTTAACCGACTCTTTATCTTAGATCATTTAGCTCAAAGCTTAATAAGCTCAGTGGCTGCTCGGGGCCAAACGCTTTGTACCTAATCTAATCATTGTGACAAATTGTACCCTTTGGGGGATTACTTGGGGACGTTCCATCTGATTGGGAGGGATTGCCGACCAATTGAATTTAAAGCCGAGCTTTATTACTGATACAATTGGGACTCCCTTATTTTTATCGATTCCGTGTAGTTCGTGCTCCCGTTTAAAAGCTTTGCCCGAGTGCAATTCGGTTCAAGCGTGTTCGACTTTCTTACTTTAAGATATCAGCAAAATTTGGTGAGTTAGAATTCTTGTTACAGTTTTCATTATTTTTGCTGAACAATTCTCTTGCTAGTTCAAATGTGTAGCACTTTAATACTTTTGTTTCTTTCCAATCTGTATCAAAAAAAACCGGCCAAAAGCGTGTCGGGCCACGCTCAGTGTAAGGTTCCGTAGTTTTCAGTGCATCACAATACTTAAGTATAAATGGGCTATCTGTGTGTATAACTATGAAACCCATCAGGTTCAAAATAATTTTCCTAGAAAGCCTTTATGCAGTTCTATATTCTAGATTTTTTTCATACATTTGAACTTATGGTTCAAAAGTTAAAGGGGGGGGGGGGACACAAGTTTATTTTCTTTTGGAGCGATTATTTCCCAAAATATTAAAATTATTAAAAAATTATCTTAGTAAACCCCGTAATGTTCATTTTTAAATACCTATCCAACGATATATCACATGTTGGGATTGAAATTAAAAAAAAATCACTCCCCAATTCACGTGTAGGGGGAGGGGGATACCTTAAAAAACATTATTTTTATTTTTACACTTTGTTGACGTGATTAATATACATATTTGTACCAAATTTTAGCTTTCTAGTGCAAACGGTTTCTGATATTATCCTCGGACGGACAGACAGACAGACAGACATGGCGAAACTATAAGGGTTCCTAGTTGACTACGGAACCCTAAAAAGTATTTTTCAGGACGAAGTTACGTAGGTAGGTACAATTGAATTTTATTGCTTAATATTTTTTAAGGTTAAAGATGAGAAACAGTTACTTATTCAAAATTAATGTACATTCATCAACTAACTTACAGTTTTCAAAAGAGCCTTGATTTTGCAAAGTTTTTCATTATCAGAATATTCTGAAAATCTTGATTCCTGAGATTTTTCCTTTGAGATTTCTCGGAGTTAAAAAGTTTTTACAGATATTTCTATAAACAAAAGATAATAAAGTACATAGGTAAAGATATTACTAGAAGGTAAAGATATTATTACTATTACGACCAATACCTAGAAGCAACGGTATTGGCATAAGCTATTACGAGAGGCTTATTGGACATGGTTTAGCTTTCAGCCGCTACCGGTGCAAGTTATGTGCGATCTGGTTGCTGGTTGTGCTGTGGGTTCCACTATGAATATTATTAGGCTACGAGTAAAAATATTACTTACTCTACCTTCAACTGCCTCAGTGGTGTATTGGTTACAGCGTTAGGATCCAAACTATGGAGGAATGAATCTCCTGGAGATTTAAATTGGGCCGTTTCCTTTTTTATTGGTCTCGTCTTTCATCAACATACATCTATGACCATTATTAAGGAGGCGAGAGTACATTACTATTAATGAATTAAATCATGATGATGAGCTTTAAGCTGCTAGCTTTGTTTGAGCTAAGCTTTACTACTGCGATATCTTTCATTCAAATATAATACTTAGACACTTGACAAAAAATATATAATTATTCGGCTTTGTTTTACATATTTGCACGCGTTTGCCTGCGTTTTACGACTCAAACTATCACGCAACAAGACAAGCATGTGACAGTCCGTATATAGGAAGATGCCTAGACAACTGCATATTGCATTGCGTGCTGAACTACTATTGTCTCATCTTATGTAACAAGCGGCGTGCATAGCTGCACAAATGCCATCTTGTTTAAACTGCTAGATATCATATTACGACCACTTTCCCTTCCTCGTTCTCTCAGATTAGCCGCGATCACTCATGCCAGTTATTACTGTCCAAGATATTTATGCTCGTGCTTCGTAGTTATACATCAAGGAGTATACCACTTCAATTAATGCACAATTTACATGCAATTATCTGGCGGGAGCTGGTCGTTAGAATGATGGAGGTGGACGGCCAGAATGAAATTTAGACGGCTTCCTATTTGATTTTCGATAGGGAAGATTTATGTCTTCATTGGCGAGCGAGATGGAGCGGCTTTGGTACTGCCGCCGCCATACGAGAGTACTTAGAATAATCTAAAACGAGCTTTGGCTCCAGATTTACGTGGTATAGTTAGAAAATCGGATTTGACGACCTCCGTAGCCGAGAGGCGAGCTGGCCTTACTTAGGCGAGCGCCATCTCTGAGGTTCCGGGTTCGATCCCCGGTCGGGTCAATATGGGAAACGAACTTTTCCATATTGTCTCGGGTCTGGGTGTTGTGGTACCGTCGTTGTTTCTGATTTCTGTAACACAAGTGCTTAAGCTACTTACCACAGAATCAGAGCAATGTATGTGATGTTGTCCAATATTTATTTATTTATTTATTTTATTTTATTTATTATGATTAGTAGTCTACCATTTCTGGACGTAGCTTGTCTATAACGTAACATTATCAAGCTGTAATAGCATTAGAACACAATTCTCTCAGGTACTTTGTCTCAATCATGGAAAATTTGACAGGAAGTACCTGTCGTATTCGTAACAGTATAATCATAGATTCATCAGGGATTTTCAGACATTCAAAGTAGAACACATTTCCCAATTCCCTCACATGTCGTCGACAGTAATCGCAAAAAGGCACTTGACAAAGAAAACGGTAGACATGCGTACACACTCATAACGCACCACAGTCACGAACTATGTAACACGTGCTCCGATTACCATATAAACGAACTATGGAAATCTCAAGTTATGAATGTGGTACACGTTCGCGTTAAACCGTATCGATTAATATTAATTTTCGCCTACATTCGGCACACGCCCACTGTCGTCAATTACGTAAGTTCCGTGAAGAAGTGGCAGTTAGAAGTGGTGCCACTTTTAAATTAATTTGCCAGTGAGTAATCCCGTCAACGTCCCACGTATGGCGACTTTAATTAATTTTGATCTGCGTGTTTGTGTGTAATGGATAATATGCAAATGATTTGGGACGGATCGTACCAGTTTTCTAAGAAACATTGCGCCATCATATGATGTAGTGTTTAAGTGGAATATTACTAACAAAAATGGACATTTAGCACATCTTCCACTTTTAATTAAACCATACTACCATGTTTATTGTTTCAACAGAAGAAAATTTCCTTATTGAGTTGTACTGTCAACATAGAATAAAATAAAATAATTTAGTTAATATCTGTAGTTCAATATTCGTTTTCATGTCCCCAATATAAGGGTGATTTGACATGTTATCACTACATAGTATAAAACAAAGTCGCTTTTTCTGTCCCTATATCCCTATGTACGCTTAAATCATTAAAACTGCGCAACGGATTTTGATGCGGTTTTTTTAATAGATACAGTAATTCAAGAGGAAGGTTTTTCTTTGCAATTAAGTATAGATAAGCCAATATTTCTAAGTATTTACATTACATCCGTGCGAAGTCGGGGCGGGTCGCTAATTGAGTATACATCAAGCTCACAATGTTTAATTCTTGTGAGCAGCAAATTTTATAAAATACACTATCATAATATAAACTATCCGACTAAATTTGAGTATATGTTAAGATGCAATTTATTCGTAGTTTTTATTGATTGTGAAACCTTATTAGTCTTACCTAGTTTAATAAAATTAGAGACATGCTGCATACGGCGAACGTCAGAAAATTTTACTTAAAAAGCAAGTTCATATATTTACCAATATCCATCAGGATAAATGTTTGAAATGTCTTTAACAACTTAAATAAAGTCATATCTCTAAATTGGAAAAGGAACACAAGTTATTTCCAGGTTCAATTATTGTCGTCGATAACTATTCCGGAACCATCCAAGATATCAGGTCATCTAACGTAGCATTACCGAGGATAGGCGCGGCCGCAAGTAGCTCACTATTTGAATACGCCCAATAGGGCTGCCAAACGGTTGAGATTGAATAGTAGTTCAACAATATAGAGTTTGGGTGCTCTAATATTATGAAGGAGTCCATTATTTTCGTCATGAACCTTATGAACAATGATCCTGGGTCTATGTTTATATTTTTCGATTGGAAGAGTGTTCGTAGATAAACAGAAATTTTTCTTCTTCTTCCGTGTAAGGTACTGAATTTAATGTTAACAGAAAAATGTATTTTGTTTTAATTCCTAGTAAAGCTCAATAGCTACAGCACATAGCCAGCATGATAGCCTGATATCGTAATAGGTATTCATATTTACCACTATCCAATTCATTACAATAATATTGGTTGTTATCAGTACTAGTGCTTATAGTTCTTATAAGCACTAGTACTGATAACAACTTCGTATAATAAAATTCAATTCACGTATTAGATAACGCAATTGGCAACATTCACGAAAGATGAACATTTGTATGTTAGTCAAAAGGTGTAGGTACCGCGCCTCATATTTGCAGCATTATTGCATGATCATAGTTGTATGATTTTGCACATAACCCTAAAGGGCTCGCTCTGCAGAATTCTGGCGTCGGTTTTACACGGGTGCAGTTTAGATAATTTAATGATATTTCGATTTTCTGTACTATTATGTGTATATATTATAGAGGTAGGTACACATAAGCCTTTCTCTCGAATTACTTATCTACAGAAAAAAACGCATCAAAATACGTTGTCATCTGTCAGGTGGATGTATTTCACCAGTTGGGCTGCTCCAGTTCAAGCTATAAAACGCTATGCCCTACCATCTCTTAAATATTGATTCTTATTTGCTTTTAAAAATCGAAACATACGTAGGGATAAAATCTATTTTGTTTTGTATTATGTACTGTACTAAGTCTAGAAGTACTAACTGTACTAGAATGTCGCTGATTGGACAATTTTAAAAACATATTGTGGAGTTGAGTCTCACTTTTGGCAGCCATTACGGATCCGGCCGAGGTACGCGTTAGCTCTCTGTATGGTAAAACATGGCCGGGATGAACGGTTGGGATAATAGCCATTCAAATTGATGCTTTGTCTTATTTATTAACTGTCCCATAACTGGGACACTATCGTTTGTGTATCCAAAGTATTGTAGGTAGCTGGGAAGGGTTGGTTGGTGTTATTTATAGTTGCGCTGCTGTACTTGACTTGAACAAAAGATGGGTAATTGAATTTGTTAGTTCTTTTCAGATTGCGAGTTTAATGCAATCTCTGTTGTATATCGGGTGGACATTATGACCTACCGAGGTCTGCTACAAGTATGATTCTGATTTAATGAGTATCTTTACATTGGAGCGTTAATCATCAGACTTCCGCAGTCCTTACAAGGGAAACCAGTCCTAATGGAATATAGTCAAGTTGGAATGGAAGCATGAATGCTTGATTCAAACTCGTAATTTCCTACCCAAACTGGAATTGATTTGATCAGACTCACTTGCTTCTACAAGCCTCTCTTTAACCAGTCATTAAGGTTATGATAAACAACTTGATACAAAACGCAACCTTATTTTTTGCTCCAGATTACACAAAATTGAACACAACGCGTCGTTTTACGTCGAATGTGGAACATTTCCGCGGAGCGTTGTAAATGAAATATGTGTCGTAGAGCTGGCTCAATGAATTGGATCCAACTCGCTCGAGTTAGTTTAGCTTGAACGAAATGGAACCTAATTCCGATCAGTTTTATTTCCGTTCGGAAACGTCCACGGGCAGGCGACGCAGAGAGTTGCCTTCAGGGATATTTTCGTGTAACAAACTTTTTGTTTTCCTAACCTACATGCAGCGGATTGTTATTTGGTCGTCATGAAAATAGTATGATGACTCGGTAAAAACATTTACATAAAAACATAAATAGGATCGATTCTATGTACCATATTATATTCTGAAAATACAATGAAATCGTATTTTTTATTTATTTATTTTTCGGGTAAAACTGCAACTGGGGAATATCGCTACTGCTTTTAACCCCATCAAATTAATTGAGACAAAATAAATTTAAAAGCATCCTAAATTATAATCTTTCTATCATTACCATCATATCAATTGTTCATTTTATTTATCAGTTGAGGAGTAGCGCCCTTATAGCACTGTAATTTACAGCAGATTACGCTACATGAGCTGAATATATAAACGTGCCGTGTGAAGTGCGAAAAAGCGTGAATCGCTAAAGTCCGCACGCTGCTTCGCACAAGCCCGAAGTTGTTTATGTGAGAGCACGTAGTGTGCGTGCGACGTGACGGGAATCTTTCAGGTCGAATGTACACGTACACGTGGATTTTATCATATTAACAAATCTGAGTTGATTTTACGGATCCGTATCTTATGGGGGTCAACAGGATTGTATACCAAGGACTAATATTAAAAATTCGAAGGTAACTCTGTCTATCTGTTACGCTTTCCCGCTTAAACCTCTCAACCGATTTTGATGAAATTTGGCACAGACTATCTTTAGACCCTGAAAAAAGACATAGGCTACCTTTTATTGCGAAATAAAATCCTGTAGTCCACGCGAACGAAGTCGCGGGCACGACTAGTAAACAATAAAGGCGTGCCATTGTGAACAATATTACACGTCGACACTAGTACAGTTACTACTACTACAGTAGTAGTATAACAAGAGATAACATATTTTCTATGACATTATATAATAAAAAAATGCAAGACTAATATGTGACCAAACCGCACGCTATTTCATTACATTATTTTCAAATTATCATTCTTTTCAATAAAAAATCCTTAATTTTAAAAGTTTTATATGAACACATTTTCACGATTTTTCTGAATTTGGAGCACTTGACTTGTTAACTGTACCTTCGTTCGGATAAAAACGCAATTTGAATCCCGACATATTTATTTTTCACATGAAATAGTAACTGGTGTTAATACACCAAGTAGTAATAGAGATTACTCTAGTACAACGAAGCATCACACCGATGTTGTAATAGTTGGTTTCACTACAAGTATATCGATTTCCGTACTCGATTGCTAACGATCATAAGTAGAACATTTCACCTCACTTTTATATACAATAAGTTGCACCTGTAGCAGAATTTGTAAGCGTGACATGTGAAGTAGTGTGTAATGCCAAAATCCAACCGTTACTTCGCAGAAACCCGAAGTTGTTGTGATAGCACGTAGCGTGCGTGCGACGTGACGGGAATCTTACAGCTCGACCTTACTAGTTACACATACACGTGGGATACTACTGCAATCAGATTTTATTTTCCACCACACAAATCTGTTTTGTTTTCAGGAATCCGTACGATTATATAACGAAAGCACGACTACTGTGTGTATGTGTCAGGGCTGTGTATTTTGAATAGCATTTAATCTGAATAAATAGACATAAATAAAAAGCCAGATAATCACACCAATCACCTGGTCTCAAACTAAGTTTTTCCCTTGTACTATGAGTACCAGACGACAGATACTAACTGGGGGCGTCATCCCAGCACACACAGACTCAAGTCAATTTAGAAAAGTTAGTTTTCCAAATTGACCTGACCGGGAATCGAACCCGGGATATTACGCGCTTTAGGCGCCTACCTTAGCCACTGCGCCATCGAGGTTGTCTGAGTGGATGAGTGAACCATCACAAAAAGTTATTGCCTATTTTTATTAGTTACATGGAAATGTTATTGCAAGATGTCTATAATTATTTTTATATGAGTTTTACTCAGCTAGCTACGTAGGTAATACAAGCAAACACTCACACAATAAGTATACTCTGGCAAAGATAGTTGTTGCTTCCGGCGTAAGTATTATACTGTTTTTGACGGTGTTTTTACTAAAAAATCACTTTATACCGGTAGACCTACGGGTTACCGGCCGACGTAGTACCGTTTACCGCCCGAGTACGGTTTGGTCTCGGTAAGTTAATTCAACAAGCCTAGCCTATTACAACATATTCATTATTCCTAAGCCACTAGTTCTTCTGGCATTTAGGTATATCGGTCCGGCAAATTTGGCGGTTCTGTTTAGTGGGAACATGCCGTTTAATGCCCGGTACCAATATTTCACGATTCGTAATGTGTCAAAAATGACTACCCGTTTTTCTACGAGACGTTCCTTCTAATTTAAAATTTACTTTCCATATCAGCTGTCATCAGTCGTCTGTCTGTCGTTTTTAGCTTACGCCACGTATAGTTTACTACTATCCGTAACAAGAACGATCTTACGATAAATATTCTATCACGGTTGATAGACCAGAAAAAATGGCGTAAAATTAAACAACTAGATATACTCGTACCTCCTAAAACTAATGTCTGAATTCGTCTCAACGTCATGTCATATCGAATCTTTTTTATAAAAATATATAGTGACTTCGCGGGAACTTACTTTAGTTACAAGAATAGGCCTGTGTCGTAAATTTCAAAAATGGCTTATTTCGATAGTTTAGTACCTGTATTGCCCCAAAAAAATAATATTTCATGATAAAAATTATATTTAAAACACATATTTTAAGTTTGAATAAAATATTTTTAAACTGACGTAAAAACACAGGAAAGTAACATGGCGTTGTGAATGACGTCACATAGTTGCAAGCTATTGTGTTCACATACGGCGAAAGTTTGTTTTATTTAAATAAAAATGGAAACTTCGTATTTTCAAAACTGTATAGTGCCCCAGTGTATAAATACAAGTATTAAAACTCCGACTAAATTATTCATACGTGTTCCTGTCAAGAAAAATATGCGAAAAAAGTGGTTAAAACTGGCAAGGAGGAAACATTCCCATTGTTTATCAACAACATCGAGAATGTATTTTTGTGAAGATCATTTCGATGTAAGTATTATTTAAAAAAGTAGAGACTACATATTCAACATTTCGGACTAGGCAACATTTCGACTACATTTCGAAATAGGCAACTAAAAACCCACTATTCCACAAACTTGCGATAGGGCTTAAGATACTAAGACAAAGTAGTGCCTTTACAATATCATCTCTCTATATTTACATTGTAATTCTAACCTCAAAATCAATTAATTTGCAATTGGTACCTCTAAATTTCTTCAAATAATAATTGACTGCGTGCTAAAGTGAAATATACGTGAAAATGATAATAAGCAGTATTTTAGTATAGTTTATACTTACATAGAATTTTTAACATTACGAAATTCCGATGAACAAAAGTCGGTGTTCGACGCGAAAAATCGGCCTAGCTTAACAGCGTCAATTTTGGGTACATTATTGCTGTTCGTTTTGATAAATCCAGGTTCCATAACAGTTTATACTAGTATTATCCGATATGGGTGGAAATAACATTGTCAACTTGTCTAAAAATGATAATAATAGAAAAAAAACGAAGTGACTTGTGCTGTTGTATGAAAATCTTATCCAAACGTCAACAACAACAATGGCGCATATCACCATGTGACGTAATACGTTCTGATTGGCGTTCACGGCGGAGGGGCCACGGGTGTATTTTTTTGATTTTGTTTTTGTAAAAATAGCAATAATCTTATTATTTTAAGAGGAATTATTTCGGTTTTCCTTGATTAAATATTACAATTTACGCCTAGAAACATTAATCCATTGGTTACTTGACACAAGCCTATTAAACATGTCTATATAGCCATAGTTTCTCAATCTAACTATTATGTATTACGATTACGAGTAGGTATGAGTACCTTTATGGTGCCTCTTGTTACTAATAAGTATTATGAAAATATCAGATTTCCCCTTCAAATTAATTATAGGGTTTCTCTCCTAAGATTTCCCCTTACCTATCATATTTGTGCATTGTAGCCAAATTGAAAAGTGACGTATCCGGGAGTAATGGTCTCGTATACATTTTATTGTTATGGATTATAAGATTGTATCCAAGGCATAGTAGAAATGTTCATCATTCATTTGATTCGAAATAATCCTAACTAATATTATACATGCGAAAGTAACTCTGTCTGTCTGTCTGTTACGCTTTCCCGCTTAAACCTCTCAACCGATTTTGATGACATTTGGCATAGGTATACGTTGAACCTCAAGAACGGACATAGGTTACTTTTTGTTAGAAAGTAAGGGGGGGGGGGGGGTAATGCCACCTTTGAAAGTTTATATGGGAAAATTTTTATTTTTTTAGTTAGAGATATGAAAGTTGGCACAAATATAGCTCTATTAAAATATAGACTACTTTTTGTTTCGAATATTAGGGGACAAAAAGGTAAAACCGACCATGAAAGGATGTAGTCCACGCGAACGAAGTCGCGGGCACAGCTAGTATTATACAAATGCTTGTTGAACTTGTTGCTAAGTATGCTAGTGATTGTATAAATTGTCCTCGATAATTCAGTCCAAGCGATGAGTAATGTTTTCCTTTAGACAAAGATGTCAAGCATTACCATACATATCGGCTTGCCTTCTATGTTCTGAGACATCGGAACGGTGCGGCATCGCGACAATGTGAGCCGTATCTCTCCTTACAATATAGGGTTGCCTTAAATATTATATTAATGAGTAATAAGGACGATTACTGGAGTTGAACTATGAAACAAGTATTCATTGTTCTCGTTTTATTTTCGTTTTTGTGACCATATCCATAGACGACCTCCATAGCTGAGAGGTGAGCATGCCAGACTTTGGCGTCGCGCCATCTCTGAGGTCCCAGGTTCGATCCCCGGTCAGTTCAATATGGGAAACGTATTTTTCTATATTGTATGGGGTCTGGGTGTTATGGTAGGTACTACTGTTGATTCCGGTTTATGTAATACAAGTACTTGAGCTAATTAACTCAGAACAAGAGCAATGTATGTGATGTTGTCCAATATTTATTTATTTAAAAACTTTATTGCACAAATAGGTACAACAGGTGGACTTAATGCTAGGGGCATTCTCTACCAGTCAACCCTTGGGTCATGCAGATAGTTTGTATAATATCTCGGTGGCGCAGAGGCGCAATCTAAAAAAATGACTTTCCAAATTTCACGTGGGTCGATGTGTGCAAGGTCGACGTTCATAGGGAAAAGGAAAAATCTCAGTTTGAGACTAGTTGATCGGTGTGTTTATTTGGCCTATTTATTAGATCAAGCAAGATGAAAGGGGGAAACGAAATAGGGTAAAAATACGAGTACATTCAATGTAAAAGTTTCTAAACTGTGTGAACAGGGGACTGATTGACAAACGTCAGAAACGATTCTGATTCGGAATGTTAATATTTTGTCTCTGTCCAACAGTTAAGAAAGAGATAACGAAAAAAAGAGACAACACATTGTTTCCAATTTCAAATCCTACTCCGACGTTTGTGAAAAGGAATGCAGAAGAAAGATAGTGGAGCCACAGTAGGTAGATGTATGTTTGATAATTTATTTAGCACTAGCTGTGCCCGCGACTTCGTTCGCGTGGACTACATCCTTTTATGGTCGGTTTTACCCCTATCTCCCCTTATATTTGAAACAAAAAGTAGTCTATATTTTAATCCAAGTTTCGAGCTATATTTGTGCCAAATTTCATATCTCTAACTTCAAAAATAAACATTTTTCCATATAAACTTTCAAAGGTGGTATTACCCCCATCCTCCCCTTATTTTCTAATAAAAAGTAGCCTATGTACGTTATTGAGATTCAACGTATATCTATACCAAATTTCATCAAAATCGGTTGAGAGGTTTAAGCAGGAAAGCGTAACAGACAGACAGACGGACAGACTGAGTTACTTTCGCATTTATAATATTAGTAAGGATGTTGTAATAAATGGTTACGTTAGATTAGCCGGTTGAAATTTAAAGATACCTACTAAAGCTTTCAGTCTCCACTGAATAAATCTGGAAATGTTCAAATCACCCGAACAAAGCGATATGTTAATTCCTTTTGTGGGGTGAATGCTATGAAAGGAATGGATCTGTCACCGTAAGATTGTAAAAATCGTTAGATTACAATCTATCTCGCGAGATTGTAAACTGTCGACAGATTGTGAACCGTAACATTATGATTGCAATTTAACGCGTTATTTTTCGTTATATTGTAATCTATCGATGGGAATCGGTCAAATTGTGAACTGATGTAGAACGAAATGCATCTCGCGCGCTGATTGGTTGAGAGTTATGTGCACCCCGCCGCCCCGTCATTCGCCATATTTGTTTGTTATTTCGTTTGTTGTCTTTATACTATTAATTTATGGTATGTTTAAAGGACTAAATATTTGTTTATAAAAGTTTCTTAAAGTTTTCCAATTTTAATTTGTGTTAAAAGACAAAATAATTGTTTCATTTTATTGTAATTTTCAATTATAATTTTGAGTGTTTGAAGAATAAATATTTCGGTACAATTATTTCTCAACGTATGTCAGGATTATTGATTACCTAGTAAATAGTAAATAAATATGTTATTTAAACGACATCTCTATTTCTTTAAATAAAAGAAATGATTTGAATTGAATTTCATTCCTAACTTTACGCGGACATACAAAGGCTGGTCGTGATTGGTCGCTCTTACAATAAACCGACCAATCAGGAAGAGCTTTCGAACAGTTGACAGTTTCACGCCTAAAAGATTGTAATTTAACGGTTGCACTTCGATAGATTACAATAAAGCGAAAAATAATCCGTTAAATTGCAATCCCCAGTTATGGTTCACAATCTGTCGACAGTTTACAATCTCGCGAGGTAGATTGTAATCTAACGATTTTTACAATCTTACGGTGACAGATCCGTTTCCACTTATTTTCTCTAAAGATTACGTAGGTACACACTTACTGAATCTCTTTAGTGATACAGAATACAAAACATGTACCTAGGTGGTAAGGTAATGTCAACATTTTGGTTATTGAGTATTTTATATGCCGTTGATATTTTTTATATCTGATAGCAGCATATAATATTAAACAAAGTGAAGAATTGTTTGTTAATAGTTGCTATAGTCAGCAATTCTGTCCAGAGATTCGCGATAAAAAGTTTCCTTCTTGTTATTCTAAAATTCTGTCTAGCTATAAAATCACTTCAGTGTTGTTGTGTTTCTGCGTGTGAGTAAGGTAAGCTCCTGGGGCACCCCCCCCACATTAGTAGCAGGGGGCAAGCTTTCAAGGTAAGGGCGACTTGTCGCCCTTAAGCTAGGACCTCATTACCACTTAACATCAGGTGGGATGAGATCAATCTTAAAGTTTAATATAAAAAAGTATATATCGATGTGATGCTTCGTTGTACTAGAGTAATCTATACTAATTACTACTTGGTGTAGGTATTAACACCAGTTACTATTTCATGTGAAAATAAATATGTTGGTATTCTAGTTGCGTTTTTTTAAACGTGTGTGTAATAAAAAATCTATTAAGTACCTACTTTCTCGTAACTGACAACCAGATATTTATTCAAAAAAATTTTTTCGTTTATAATATTAGTAGGAAGAAGGATTAAGATAGATAGATAGATAGATATACTTTATTGCACAAAATCTTTACAGAAATAGGTTTTATAGAAAAATTATAGTACAATTTAGGCGGTCTTATCGCTAGAAAGCGATCTCTTCCAGACAACCTTAAGGTAGAGGAAATAGTAGATGGCGAGAAATGGGTACGGCCGTGCAACATAAATACAGTTTTTATTTATTAAGGTATGTTGGACACCATGTACAATTCGCTCTCTGTGGTAAGCAGCATTGTGTCATAAAAATCAGAAACATCTACATTTGGTATTTTTGGACGAGGCTTGGGTTTGTGAGCACATCTTCATTTTACTTAAAATTAAGTGAAGTGTGTACCTACAATTGTGACATTTCATGGCTTGATTTATTAGGCTGGTACTTCTAGTTCTAATTATCAGGTAGTATTAAATGACTTATTATTTTATTCCTTTAAAATATCGTGTGCCCCACCAGCCCTAGACAGAGTACGTGCCTTGCGCGAGCGCCCATTGACAGCTGCGATGACAACTCCATCCTAACGAATTAATTAATCATCATTCATGGGGCCCTTTGCATACAGGTAAAGTTTGACGGGTTGTTACTGTGCCACTCTGTTTGTTTGAGTTACCATTCCGAGTTGAGATGAATGATCATTGATAGTAGGTGTAAATTGGGGTATCTGGATCAGAGGAGATCCAGATACTCCAATTTACACTTTTGAATGAATGAATGATTTATTTATTACCTAAGTTTGTTTATTCTAATGAACAAGCTTAAAATTGCGCTGGTTTATCAATGTAAATGTAAGATCATTCGATAAACTTAGAAATACTTATCGATATATGTATAATAGAAGCTTATTCATATCTAAACTTTGTAATAGACTCTTTCGTCTTGAATATTATTGAATGTTTAAAACGTACCTATTTCTTTAAATTGCAAGTGAATACAATCCTCATTCAATCAAACAACGAGTGATTCTTTAAAAAATAATTAATTTACACAATTTAATTTACTATTTATGAAGGATAGGTCATGGGTAAATGAAAAAAATAATATTCATTTAAAAAGTTTATTATCTAAGCACCATTTTTTTAAACATAAAACATTTTTAAGAGCACATATTGAGTTATGATAAATACAACTATACACATCTTCAGAGTGTCTATATTGACTGCATAAGCTCAACAAATTAGGACAATCAACGTTTTCTAAATTAATGACATCTTCATTCTTCAAAATAGTTTTCAACCATGATACTTTTTCAAAACCTTTGACGTAAACACGTTTGTTCTTTAGGAAATCTTGGATTAAGTATTGATAATTTAAATATGGTATGAATCCTTCACTCCAATATATTTTTCTATTACTTTCGATCCATGTAACTTGTTTTCTTTCATGTTTTTGATAAATCGTAAAAAGGAAATGGTGGTTTTATTAAGAATACCTGCAATTTATTATCACTCCAAATAGCTACCTCCTTTAATATGAATTCGTTTGCTTCTGTTTTAAACCCTTGAACGTCTACAATGGCAGTCATGATAACCTGCGCACTATGTTGCTCAGAGGTTTGTATTCCACAACTCTATCGTTTATAATAAGACAATATGCAGCAGTATTGTCTGGTATTGGTGCTGAACACTCAATTTCTAAACGTATATCAACAGGGCCTGTTTTCAAATTATCGTTTTGCCTGGAACAATCTATGACAAACAGCGGTGCCTTCTCTTTGAAGTCCTTAAGATTGAGTAAAGGATCTGCTGAACAGTTGTAATACGACTGACGAAATCTTGCATACATTTCATATAATATACTATATTTGTCCTCACAAAACTTTAAGCTTAAAGGTTCGTATGGATAATACTGTGAATTTAAAAAGAGAGTTACATTTGTTACATCACAATGATCGAATATTGAACTATCCTTCAGTTTATTGTTTTTTCTATTCGTTTGTAAACAAAGAATGACATATCTAGGTTTTTCTACTTGTGACGCAGTTTTAACTGACCATGAATGTTTTGTGGTTTTTGGTAGTAAAGGGTATTCATACAAATCCCAATTCCTGAATGCCATTTGTATAGATTTATCTTTTTGAAGATGTTTTAATAATGTCAGCCTTTCACGATCTGATACTTTTATATGAGGAACCCTCCACTGGATTCTTTCGATGTCTATTTGAATAAGTGCATTATCGTCAGGAAATATAACGCTGTTTAAATTATTGTTACTTCTGTTCAATATAAGTTCATGTTTACAATTTATCACAATTTTGTTGTAATCCTCTGCAAAACCTAGAATCTTATTTAAAGGAATCACCGCATTGAAATGACCATTATTTTTATAGCCCGTTAAGTTCCAACCCCACAACGCTGCCACTTTACTTTCTGCTTCATTTAAGGATACGTATGACTTCATTGTCGAGGTTGTCCCGGCATTTTTAATGCGATCTATTTCAATACCGTTCATTTCATATCTGATGTCTTGAAACAAGAACATAACAGGGTTATTACTAAATGTAATAGGTTTTTCAATCGGTTTTCCATCTTTGCCGAACATCCTTGCTCGGCCTTCGATGTAAATTGAACTGGCTGATGGGAGCACGTATATGTCTTGCTGATGGATGGGGATTCTGATTTCATCGTTTTCTCTAAAGCAGTTATTGTAGGGATTGTAAGAATGGACTTCATAACTTTCGATCGAAGTATCGAAATACGGTAAATCATTCACCTGGAGTATACTCATAATTTAAAACCGAGGGCTTTAAGAAATTCAATATTGGGTTTAGTCAACTTTTTCACTCTTTTCTTGCGTCTACACTCCTTAGTGGTTATAATGGAAATAACACGTTTTCTTTTAGGCGGCGTGTTTATATTAAACAATATCATTTTACTGTTCTTAAGTGAAGCCGCACTTGAACTTGTTTTATATAGTCGATATTGTTTCCGAGCTGATCAACAACCTTAAGAGAAATAGAGGAAATAATGTTTTTGTTCACAGGGAAATAAATGACGTTTTGTGGTGTTTCTACGCAATGGTCTGGACTAGAACTATTGCAGACAAATTCATGAATAATATGAGACGGTAATCCATTAGTGTAAGAACCATATATTAAATCACATTCAATTCTGATTACGCAAGGATTGTTGTTAAAATGCACATTATTTGATTTTGAGTTTAATGCTGAGAAATACAATAAACCGCACTCGTAATTTCCAAACAAACTCAAAGATGGCTGAAAATATGATTCTAATTCACCTTTATTCCCTGAGATAGTGACTGTTATAGACATACTTGCATACTGATGTATTTTGCACAATTCTGTTTATTTTATGTCATGTCTGGACCAAAAGCTATGTAAAAACTTTAAGCAAAGATGACCGCAACTAAACGGATGATTTCTTTGTTTGTTTTCATAATTATAATTGACATTAGTGCCTAAGTATTTTATAAATTCTTCAGGAGGCTTGAGATTACCATAACTATCGAAATATTCAATATAATTATTATATTTAGCATAGGCTACCCAATGAGAACCAGGGTTTTTTGAGCTATCTAGGTTTATAACTCCACATTCTTTTTTAAAAGGGATTTTAGGAAGCTCATCTCTCATAAAAACCCCTCTAAAATAAGGAATACTATCTGCATATAGCATTATGTCTAAGTTAGATAGAGCTCGATTGGGTAGCCGGTATTTTAGTTTTTTTTATTCGATACAAAAATTCCAAGTCCATTTTTATGCGGTTTAAGATGCAATCCTTTTCCTATACAAAGAGTTTCCATTTTTTCATTATGTCTCTTCGATTCTTCATACAGCTTTTTAGCCATTCTAAACTCATTAATGGTTTTAGCAATACCAGTTGCACCGCCTGCCAAGGCTCCAACTGCTGATAGCCCAGCAAAGATAGGAATTAAAGGCAAAACTCCGCCCGTTTTTGGTAGGGGAATTACGCGAGGCAGTTTAACATTTGATTCATCAACTAACTCTCTCGCAGCGGCCATCGCTAATTCTATTGCCACTTTTTTACATTTAGGTTTTAATTTGTTTAAACGTTTTTTTGAGACTTTAACTACATGTTTAAATATATTTTTAAGCCCTTTTCTTGATGCGTTTATGCTCTGAGTTTTTTGGCCAGCGCCAGTTTTAATTTTCGCTAACATTGCATTACTAACCAAATGTGCTGCAATCTTTTCTCCTGCAGCAGCATCAACAGCAACTGAACGTTTCTTTGCCATTTTTAATAAAATTTTATCTGCTTTAAGCCGGTCTTTTAAGTTTGATGACTTGTAATAAGCTATATCGTGTTCTTTACAATACTCGTCTAATTTATTTATTCCTTTATCTCCACGTGTAAGTCTTTTAATCAATTTTGTACCGGGTCCACAATATTTATATCCTGGTAAATGAATTTCAAATGGTAAATGATTTATAAGCCAATTAAGAAGACTACTCTCTCCGATACACATCACAAGACTAAACAATAAGAGAAAAGACAAGTAAATTTAAATTAAAATATTATTATCTTACAATACGTTTGACTTATCAATCCAACTGTTTTCGCTTAAAGGCAAACCTAACCATTTTACAAAAACCTTACTTCCCTTCCTTTTAAGGACTTTTTCAACAAGATAAACATTCGGGTGTTTTGTTTTTTGTAATTCTTGCTCATAAAATGCACCTAATATAGGCTGACCTTTAAGTGTATCTTGGATTAAGTAAGTTGTAGGATTAGTGCTCTGTTTTTGTCGAATTCTAAATATTTCTGTAGACCAGTTGGGAGTATACCCTTTTTCAAAAGTTCCTTTATACTTGCTAATACGAACATAATCCCCTACTTTGAACTTGCTTTTTACATTAAATCTTTTAACCAACATTTCGTATCTTTTAAGTATAAGCTTTTTGTTAAAGTTGTTTACATTGGCTGGAATTTCATTTATTGTTCGATGATAGGTATGATTGTATGTATAAATAATATTAGCGAGAGTATTACGAATCCAATTATAATTACCCTTTAAGCTAAATTCTTTGTACAATTTGCATTTAAATGTTCTAATAAACCGTTCAACTATAGAAGCCTTTTTTGATGAAAATGTTGAATAATGATTAATATTGTATGACTGCATTAATTTTTTAAATTTGCTGTTATAAAATTCTGTTCCATTATCCGTTTGTAAGTTCTTAGGAATACGTTTCATATCAAGTAATACCTTAAAGGTATTAAATACTTCTTCTTTATTTTTACTTTTTAAAGGAAACACCCAAGCATATTTTGAAAAAGTGTCAATGACAGCTAGTATATATTTGAAATGTTTATTTTTTTTTGCAATAGATTGCATATCAATCAAATCTGCTTGCCAAAGATCATCCACATCTTTCATGAGAACGTGTCTTCGAGGGAAGTTCACTCTTGCACTTTTGTGAATTTCGTTAACTACGTCAGCTTTGCTCATACTTATTAATTTTGATTTTTTTTATGTAACTATCTTATTAAATTTAACTGTGCTCTGTAAACAATGAACTGAATTCATACGTTGTACTGATTGAATTACGTTGTACTGATTGAATTACGTTGTACAATCACTATTTATTACTTGATTATATTGGCTTCTTTTAACTCTTCAACTATAGAGAAAATTTCATTGTCATGATTCGTATTTCCTGCATCTTTTGAAGCCACTAATAATTTTAATCTCTCAACCAATTCGTTGGGATCATCCCAATACACTAAATCAGTATTTTTATTATATTTTTTAAGAGTTGGTAAGTTACCACCCATTTTTTTATCACACTTTTCTATAGTTTCGGAAAACAATGGTTTTACAATATCTCGATATTTTATTCCTTTATCCCCTCTTAGTTGACCTCTGGCATCGAAATCCCTTTTATGAGCATTAGTGTTATCTAATATATCTTTATACATAAATTTATCCTTGCTAGTAATTAAATTTAAATTTGGTTTCCTTCGAAGCAAAAGTTCTTTGAGACCAGGAGTTAAATCATAGGTTTTGTCTCCTATTTTCACTAAAACTAAACCATTATTTTTTGAGCTACTAGCCTTTGAAAATGTAACTACTGAGTTACCCATCATTAACGTTTTATTTTCAGTTCTTATTCCAAACGGTGCATTTATGCCATCATGAATATCATATATATCCTCTTTTTCAAGTGAAATTTCCGAACTGTCTTTGGGTTCATTATAAGGAGAACTCGAATAATTTATTTCAGCGTCGCAAAAATTGTCACATTCACTAGACAAGGTTTTGTTGAAGTCTGGAGCCTCTGAATTTTTAGAGGATACATTTACGTCACTGTCTTTTTGCACATCTTTCTTTAAATTGACAAGAGTTTTGAGCGGGTCTGATATAGGTTTGAACATTTTATTGAGGGAGCAATTAACTTCATAGTCCTGGTTATTAATTTCTTTTAATTTGCGTTTTATGGAATCTACAGATTTAATTAACTCCATTTTAATATTCTGCTCCATGATATACTTCTATGACTGTATTCAACAAGAAGGAAGGAATAGGACTAAATATATATTCCTCGTGATGTTAGTATATAAATCATTCAAAATAAAAATAATTGTCAAAATTTTGTCTATATCTTCCATTATTTAATGTAGCATCTTTATCGATGATAATACAATTATATGGCTCTCTCCATACTGTACTGCAAATATCTTTGAATTGCTTCCATGTCATATCGGTACTAACGTGTTCTTCGTAAACATGCTTTAAATTGACATCGTCTTGTTTAAATATTATGAGAAAATTTGTATTATCACGAAGTAACTGTTTCGGAATTTTTGAATAAGTTTGAGACAAATACAAACAATCGATATGCTTGTGTCGCCCCATTGAGAAATAATTACGAATATTTATTTGTTTTTCACCCGCAATATCGTCAAAAATAAAAACAGAATGATCGAGGGCTTCAGTCGGTGCTATAACATCTTTATCATCACTGAACTCATATAAATTAATCTCAGGCACTCTATTAATAACTTCTTTCAAAAAACGATATTTAGGTTGAAAAATAGTTTTTGAATACAGATACAGATTCTTAAATTTCAGTCCATTTTCATGTAATAACAAGCTGATGACAACGTTCGTTTTGCCACAATTTGAAGGACCGCATACTATACATCGAATTGTATTAGGCAACAAAACACTATGTCTGATCTGATAAGAAAAATCACCAAGAGTAATGTTATTTATGTTTAGCGATACGGGGTGTTTGATCAACTTCATCTTGCCAATTAAATGTTAACTGGCTTTGAAACACATTATATACAAAGACGTCTTATTCAATAATAGTAAACCATATGTAATCGCAATAAGTTAATGATATGAAATAAAACAAAATCATCAATTATTAATTATGTTATATTTAATATATAAAGAACAATAACAATAATCATACTGTAACTCTAAATAAAATAAAGCATAATTTATACTTAAATAATATTGTTTTATGGAAAACTTAGTTGTGTTATTTTATGTTATCTGTATGTTTATAATATGGTATTACAATGACCCCATGGCAGTGTATTTACTTGATTAGGTTGAACTTGTACTTTGTTGTCAGTTGCTTTTAATATTTCTTTATTCACTTCTTGTGAATACAATACATGTCTTATGGATTTAATTATATTCATTTTACGTTTTAATGTAACATTCTGAAATAAAACTTTCTTATAGTGTGATGTATTTAAACTATTTGTAATAGGCTTTGAAACTCCTTTAGCTTTTTTAATTTGGGTTTTGAGTGATTTAATACAGTAAAGTTTTGCTCTTAGTCCAATGAATTCCGTAATTAAGTCACCACCCAATTCATCCTTAAATAACCCAGGCACCTTTTCATTTGTCTTGAGTATACCATAAGGGTTATAGGCATCGAAATTACTAGTGTCAAATTCTTGTGTTAACGCGTGAACGCATGCGTAAGCGGTGGATACGGCGCACACACACAAATGCAGCAGCGACCAATAAAAACGCCGCGGCCTGCGCGTGTTTCCCTCTTTCGGTCTCCAGGCTCCGTGCGAGCCACTCGCTAGCATAGCAAATACTTATAGTGATAGATTTATATTTTTTCATGTACATACAAAGTCTCGTAATTATAACTAGTATTTTACCAATTCGTGGCTACGTTATTTCTCTCCGCCCCGCTAGATCCTTGAGTCGAACCTCATCATAAATTTCGAGCCGGATGCGATTTTTTGGAGCGGCTACAACAGCGCAGCGACCAGAGGACGCAGCGGTGAGGACACGTCAAGGACACCACGCGGTCGAAGCGTGGCGGCGTAGCAGAGAATTCAAGATCAAGGCCAGGACGATCAACAACCATTCAAAATATTCAAGAAAATAGCGGTCCAGAGAATTCAAAACCCTGAAAAGGGGCCTGCAGTGCATATTCGTGAGTTCGTTCCAATCAAAGCGCAATTTCCATTCCAATTTTTATTCATTTTAGAATCAGTTCCATAATAATTTCCAATCCTATTCACGATTAATTACGTATTCGTTGCAAGATTCAAACGCAAATTTATTTTTATTTCAAAGCCTATTTTGCATTTTCCTTTAGAACAAGCGGTTCCCTTTCACTATTTCACAATAAATTTAAGCAAATACCTAATTATTCCAGTATTTTTTTTACTTATTTCTTATTTAGAGGTACCAAGATTCAATTTGTTCTCTTTTCAGCTAAAGATCATCCTAAACATTGTGTTTTACGTGATAATCCAGTGCATTTTATTGCAAATTCCAGTGAAATTCCCGAGCGTGCATGCGGGTCCGGCGCGCTTTCGCATGATCGCTGGCGCGCAAGGTCAAGTAACTGCGCCACGTACCACGTGCACGTGGCGTGCGCACGCTTCCCAGTGCTTCTAGTCGCTTCAATTCACTTCATTTCTCGCTTTAAGTATCGTTTCATCCACTTCTCTTCTAATTTCGCAATTTTCAATTAATATTTCTTGTCATTTTCAGTTATTTTTCACTATAAGCTGGTTAATTATTTTGAACTTACTTCCTTACTTGCCTTTCATTTCCATTCGAATATTATTTTAATCATGGAAGAGCTTAAATCATTAAGAAAAATAAGAGCGTCCCATAAAGCTAAGCTGACTATTTTCAAATCATATCTTGAGCCACTTTTAAATTGCAAAGAGTTAAATAGCTTACAAATTCACGAAACAAATACGCGCCTTGCGAAAATTCAAGCTTTATACGATGATTTTGATGTGAATCAAACTCAAATAGAGAATTCTGACGAAATTCCAGGTGACGATTTTACCGAACGCGAGAGCTTCGAGAGCACATACTTCAGCACCATCGCCGCCGCGCAGGATCTGCTGACCAGACATGCGGCGGGCGGCCCTGCTTCTGTGGGCAATGACTTCGCTTCGGTGGCAGGCTCAAATGTGGCAAGTGGTACAACACCAAACATTCGTTTACCCATCATAAACTTACCAATTTATTCAGGACGCTATCAGGACTGGTTAGAATATTACGAGACATACCTATCACTTATTCATACAAATTCCTCCATACCAAACATACACAAATTTCACTATTTACGCGCATCACTAAGGGATAGTGCAGCACTAATTATTCAATCATTAGATTTTACTTCAGAAAATTATAATGTTGCTTGGGATCTTCTGTGTAGCCGTTACAATAACAGTCGTATTTTAATTAATAATCATGTTCAAGCACTTTTCAATATTGATCCCATTACCAAGGAATCTGCAAGAGCCTTGCGTAATATTATAGACATTGTCAATAAAAACCTAAGATCACTAAAAACACTGAATGTACCTACAGAACACTGGGACATTCTCATTATACACATTGTGTCCAACAAGTTAGACCCGGCCACAGTCCGTGATTGGGAGGCGCATAGAAATACAATTAAGGAATTGCCAACCTTGAATAATTTCAATGATTTCTTAAAAAATCGGGCTGACTTGCTGGAAACAATGGACGAAAAACACCGACAGCCATTACGCAGACACAGCGACATTACTCACGTTAGACCAAAAACATTCATAGCTAATCAGACGCTTACAAAACCAACACAATTTCCATGCCCTATTTGCAAAGGTGCACATTCAGTATATTACTGCATGAAATTTAAATTATTGCCAATTGAAAAACGTATAGAAAGGGTTAAACAATTAAATTTATGTATAAACTGTTTGCGTGGTGGTCATGATGAAAAACAGTGCAAATACGGAGCTTGCAAATTGTGTTCTCGTAGACACAATACTATGCTACACTTAGGCAACAGACAAAACACACTATCCCAACCTCATTCTCAAACTGAGTGCGTAGTACTACCTGCCATGCAAGAACAAAACCAGACCGAATCGAATCCTCAAACTAATCAAATAGATACGAATAATATTACACTTTCTACTACGCATCAAGGGCAGGTATTACTATCCACTGTGCAAATTCATGTCAAAGACAACAATGGTCATTTACACAAAATCAGAGCATTGTTGGATTGTGGTAGCACCAGTAGTTTCATTGTTGAAAACTTACAAAAACAATTGCATATTCCAAATTATTCAACTTCAATATCCATTCAAGGATTAAATAATCAAAGTTCAAATATTTCTAAGAGATGTGACGTAACAATTTCGTCGCTCTCAGACAGCGGTTACTCCTCAAGGGTTAACTGTTTTATTGTGCCACAAATCACACAATTAATACCTACAAAAAAAATTAACATAGACAATTTCAAAATACCTCCAAACATCCACCTCGCGGATCCACAATTCAATACCCCGTCTGAGGTGCAGATGCTATTGGGAGCAGACCTGTTCTGGCAGGTTCTATCTAATAATCAAATACCGTTAGGTAAAAACATGCCAATCTTAGCTGAAACAATGCTAGGTTGGATCGTCTCCGGCTACGTCAGAGACTCAAAACGTATTCAAAATACAGTCCATTGCCATTTCATTCAAGACACTGAGCTCGAGACAAGGCTCGATCAGTTTTTCAAATTGGAGTCAGTAGGCACCACTCAACAATCCCCGTCAGTGGGTGAGAGTGAATGCGAAGCTATTTTTACGAAAACAACTGTCCGTCAGCCAGACGGCAGATTCATGGTTACCATGCCACTAAAAGAGTCTCCTAGTTGTCTAGGTGATTCTACCGAACAAGCTCTTAGCAGATTTCAAGCTTTAGAACGCAAATTCAAACGCAATCCCACATTCAAACAAAATTACATAGCTTTCATGAACGAATACATTTCACTAGGTCATATGACCGAAAATACAAATCTAAAAGACACAGAAGTTTCATATTTCTTACCACATCATGGGGTATTGCGAGAGGACAGCCTAACGACAAAGTTAAGGACTGTCTTCGACGCCTCTGCAATCACAAGCACAGGCAAGTCACTCAATGACATACAACATGTAGGTCCTACTATACAAGAGGATTTAGTTAGTATACTGATTCGCTTCCGCCAGCACAAATTTGTTGTTACTGCGGATATAGAAAAAATGTATAGACAAATCTGGGTTGCTCCAATGCAACGCGGCTTGCAGCAGATTTTCTGGCGGTCGGATCCAACACAAGAGATCAAACGATACAAACTTAACACTGTTACCTACGGATTAGCAGCATCTGCTTTCTTAGCGTTTCGATGTCTAATACAACTTGGCCGTGATTGCGTAGATAAAAATGTAAGTGAAACAATCTTATACGACTTTTACGCTGACGATTTAGTGACAGGGCATTCTGAAGAGTCACAGCTAATTCAAATATGCAAAGGCGTCATTCACGAGCTAGGAAAAGCTCATTTTCATTTACGCAAATGGCATACAAACAGTACACACGTACTCGATCAAATTGTAGGTGAAAATGACAATGACTTAGTAAATTTAAGCAAAAATGAGCATACAAAAACATTAGGCCTACAATGGGCTTGCAAAAAAGACACATTGTTATTTTCATCAACACAAACTGATATACAAAACCCACAAATAACCAAGCGTTCAATTTTGTCCGCAATTGCCCAAGTTTTTGACCCACTGGGTCTCATTAACCCATGTATGTTACAGGCTAAACTTATATTGCAAACACTATGGGCAAAGAACATTGCGTGGGACGACCCATTGCCCCTTGAAATTCAATCTCAGTGGAAATATTTCATTCAATACCTACCTGAGTTGAATAATATTCAAATACCACGTCATGTCCTTAGCGACAAACCAATAAAGGTCGAATTGCATACCTTTAGCGATGCCTCAATAAAAGCATACGCTGCATGCGTATACATACGCTCAATTACAAACAATGGTAGTATCATGGTTCATTTAATAATGGCAAAAAGTAGAGTATCTCCTTTATCGCAAAAACTCTCAACACCCAGACTCGAATTAGTAGGAGCCCTTTTAGCCAGTAATTTAAGCAAGAAGGTTGAGAATTCCTTACGTTTACCAATTGATTCAAAATATTTTTGGTGTGATTCAACCATTGTGCTTGGTTGGATCAAAACATGCAGCAAAGTAAAGCTCAAACAGTTTGTTTACAATAGAATTACCGAAATTACAAAAAACTCTGAACCTTCTTCATGGAGCTACGTTCCCACTGGATCCAACCCCGCAGATATAGGATCCCGAGGCCTGAACGCGTCTCAGCTAAAATGTTCAACTTTGTGGTGGGGAGGTCCGCATTTCCTTCATCAAAAGGAAATCGTAATGCCTACACAGCCTCAAAACACACACATTGACAACTTACCTGAAATAAAGTTCCAATGTCATTTAGCAGCGACTGAACCCCATGAAAATCATTTCACAAGCAACTTTTCAAATTACAGAAAATTACAACGAATTACAGCTTATATAAAACGTTTCACGCATAACTGTAAAAATTCTAATAATAAAATTACAGGTCCGCTAACGACATCGGAACTTGAACTCGCTACACAAACACTTTGTCGAATTGTGCAGCAGGATATGTTTTGTAAACAATATTCATTTTTGAAAAAGGGTCAACCCTTACCTTCTAAGGACAAACTATTGAGTTTAAATCCATTTCTCGATGAGACAGAGCTAATGAGAGTTGGAGGAAGATTATCCAATTCTAATTACGATTCAAATACAAAACATCCAATCTTGTTGCATGCTTCTCACAACGTTACAAAACTACTCGTTCAACACTTTCATTTAATTTTATTACACGCAGGTCCACAGCTGTTACTTTCGAATTTAAGACATAAATTTTGGATTACGAACGGGCGAAATTTGGCAAGAAAAATAACGCGAAATTGTCTAAAATGTTGTAGATTTTCAGGAAAAACATATCAACCAATAATGGGTAATCTGCCTGCAGAAAGACTGCAGTCAGAATACGTGTTCTGTAATACAGCTGTGGACTACATGGGACCAGTCTTGTTAGCTGACAGAAAGGGCAGGGGTTGTAAACTCAAAAAAGCCTACTTATGTGTATTTGTTTGTTTGGCAGTTCGTGCAGTACACATCGAGCTTGTCACCGACCTAACTTCACAAGGCTTCCTGTCAGCCCTCAATAGATTCATTGCTCGCAGAGGCAGGCCCGCTGTAATATTTTCAGACAATGGCACGAATTTTATAGGCGCATCTAACGATATTTCTAAATTTATAAAAAACAATTGCGATAACATAGTATCATATGCAGCTGAAAAAGGTATTATTTTCAAATTTTCGCCAGCCTATAGTCCCCATTTTAACGGTTTAGCCGAGGGCTCAGTAAAATCAATAAAACATCATTTAAGAAGAATACTATCGATGACTCATCTCGATTACGAAGAATTAAACACAGTCTTAGTCGAAATTGAAGCAATATTGAATTCTAGACCTCTAACTCCACTCTCAAGCGATCCCTCAGATTTAGTCCCATTAACCCCTGCGCATTTTTTGATTGGACGTACATTAACGATGTCGCCTGCTCCCCAGGTACAAGATGCTCATCACATCCACAGTCTTACAAGATATGCAAGAACACAATTACTAAAGACTCACTTCTGGAACCGCTACTATATGGAATATATTTCAGAATTGCAGAAGCGAAACAAATGGCGCCAGGATGGTAGCCAACCACAAACAGGAGAGATGGTCCTCATCAAAGATGATCGCCTGCCCCCCAATCGCTGGCTGCTGGGTCGAGTGACTGCTGTCTTCCCCGGCGCTGATGGTGTCAACCGAGTAGCCGACATCAAAACTACATCGGGAACAATGAGAAGAGCTTTCAATCGGCTCTGTCCTCTTCCAATATTGGAACAGAATGCTTTGGAACAGAATGTTCCAAGGGCGGCAGCATGTTAACGCGTGAACGCATGCGTAAGCGGTGGATACGGCGCACACACACAAATGCAGCAGCGACCAATAAAAACGCCGCGGCCTGCGCGTGTTTCCCTCTTTCGGTCTCCAGGCTCCGTGCGAGCCACTCGCTAGCATAGCAAATACTTATAGTGATAGATTTATATTTTTTCATGTACATACAAAGTCTCGTAATTATAACTAGTATTTTACCAATTCGTGGCTACGTTATTTCTCTCCGCCCCGCTAGATCCTTGAGTCGAACCTCATCACTTGTATATTATTGCGCATGTCTTTATAAAAATCAGGTGTTTCAATTAAATACAATAAACTATCAGTATCAGTGTAACACAGTTTTGCATTACTTCCGTACTTATTCTTTATAAAATTGTAATGGAAATTATACAAATGTTGTTTTGAATATTCAAGCACAGTAAATCCCACATATATCGGTCTATCCAAAATAATCTTTTCATGTTTTAGTTGAACTGCTATAAAATTTTCATCAAAAACAGAAATGCTATGTAGATTTGGTTTTGCAATTAATTTTTCTGCACCTAATAATTTATTCGTAGTATTACAATCATCAGTCCATTTGGTTACTAATTTGACATCCACCTGTTTACGTTTATTTTCAATTGTTTTACCAAATACAGAATTGTTTAAAAGCTTGAAGAAATCCTTTTCAAATATCGTCTTAGCGGTTTGACGTAGATTAGTATTCAAGTCTATATAATTCTTCAAAAAACTATCTTGTCTAAACTGAAGCACTCTATGAATTTTTTTTAATACCAGACCATTTCTCAGGCATTCCTTTAGGTGCACATAATGTATAATATAATTGTATTTGTCATACAAATTAGCAATTAATTTTGGTGTCCTTCCTCCGATTGGTATAAACTTTTCGGCAGCAAAGGGCAAATCACTGTGTAAATTGTGCAAATGATCAGGATACATCATATCAACTTCTAAAATATAACCAAACTCAGCTTCATCAGAAACATCAAACACATTAAAATTAGCAACATCATAACTTTTCATAAATTTAAAATCTGATATAGGTAGCTTCTTAGTCATAGCATAACCATACAGATTGTTACAGTCAAGGTATATCAGATATTTTGACGGTTTAGTTTCATCAAAATTAGGTAAATAAATATTATTGGCTTCCGCATATCGGTGAGTGCATTGTGCTAATCCGCCACGTATACCTTTTTCTAACATTTGATAAATTTCCAAGTCATTAATTAACTCTAGTTGAATACCAGTATAAAAAAGCATAGCATCCCAACTCAGACTTGGAGAAGTGACATAGTATGCAGGATCAAGATTATAATTTTTAAGACATACTTTCCTAAAATTTTCAAAAATATCACATAGTAAAAGTACATCACATTTCAAATATAAATCAGTATATTCACCAATGGAACTAATATTGAAACACTTCCAAACAGATTGAGCATGTCCATATTCAGCATCTGAAATATTTTTCATTTGCAAACTATTATAAAAACATTCTTTTGATGGGAGTTCGGTTTCATCATATTTCTGCCACGAATCAATATAATCGTAAGGGTATATGCCTTTTCTTCTCATTAAATTATATTGCTCCTTGCACGGATAGTGCGACAATAAATGAACAAAATCTATTTCTGATAGACTTTTAGTTAATGTATCTATGCTTGAACTGAGAAATTGAAAAGAGTCGATGAATTTAATTTGTACTGGTCTCTTGTCATATTCTGATTTAATTATTTTTGTTATAGACAAATACTTTTCTTTTGTTTTAGGAATAATTTTTATTTCACCATCGTATTTAGATAATTCTGTGATAAATAAGTGAGCATCATAACCAGATAGATTATGAAATATAACTGGTATGAATGGACAAACTGTAAATGATAAATTACAAAGAGAATGAGCTGCGCCTCGATATTCCGATGTAATATGGTCATGATCACGAACTTTGTCATCAAATAATAATTGTTTGCAAATATGACATATAGTTGCATTGGAAAATTCATTATTTTGTTCTTCAGTCATCGGTTTCATGGGTTTTTTAGTAATCAATATTTTATGAATGGATTGCGTGTCCTCAATCAATTTCTTCACAAATACTTGAACACATTCAGCTCCTCTGTATGTGACAAATTTATTCAAGCTATCATCATGAGAACAACATATATAGTATGCAAAACATGAAGGTTGATGGTATTTATTTCTTAGTGTATTTTTATCAGAACGTATTTCTTTATAATCAGGTAATAAACATTCAAAATCTGCATAAATAACGAAATTTATCTTTTGCTGTCTTTCATAATGTCTAAATTTTAAAACACTGTGTTTTTCCGGTAATATGGTTCTAATCTTAGAGCAACTATGTGACACATATTTGGCTTCACTAGAAAAAAATTGAAGACAAATTTCACATAAATAAATTTGTCCTTTATGACCTGTAACCTGTCGTTTGACCAAACGCAAAAGGTTTTTTATCAAACAATAATGCGCTTTATTATTTTGTTCAAAATACAACAAGTTAACATGTTTAATTTTTCTATTACTGGTTACATATAGTGGACCTGTTACAACATGATGCTTGTCAAGTCCATAAATATTCAGACTAATATTAGGATTGTTCTTTTCAAAAATCTTAATATCTTTATGCGAGGGCGGAAATGACATCCCCTTTATGTTAAATATCGATTCTACTTTAGGGTACGAACTCATTCTACAAGGATTGTTTTTAGCTGGAAAGAATGCAGCAGCAATGCTCCACAAAAAACAATAATTATCATTATTTTGGATATTCAAGCAGCTTTTTGTATTTTTAATTTTATTAGGCAAATCGATATATGATCCGCCTCTCATAGGTGAATACTTATTAATATTAATTTCTAAGTGACTTATAGACATAAATGTCCATCCAGATTGACAATGTTCAAATTCAGATAATTTCATTTTATAAATCTCTTTTAAATTGGTATATAATTCCTCTTTATCAGTATTTCGGTAAACAGTTTCATACCTAGTATTAAATGACTTCAGTTGCTGCTCATTGGTTTTAGGTAACACAAAATAGGCAAACAACTCAAAATTCACTTTGATACAGGTATGTTTCAATAGTGTTAATTCAATTATTTTAAACATATCATCTCGTTTTCCATCTAAGAACGCCTCTGTTAGGAGGTACTCGTCTTCTAGAGATGGATTTAAGCGATATGTCATTATTCTGTTCTTAAAAGCTGTAGCAACAATATCAATATTTGGGTATTTCGATTTGATTAAACAATTCGATTTATGTATATTAGTTCTCATATGATATCTGTATTTGTGTTCAGGGATCTCAATATTACATTTTTCACAATTAATATAAATTCTTGATGATGATGATGGTGGTGATGATTGTTTAACTGAAAAGAAAACACAGTTACGTCTATAATACGTATATGTTTATTTAATAAGATTTAACATTACGGTAAGTTTTCCATAAAATAATAAAACATTTTGTTTGAATGCAAAGTAGTTTAAATATATTTAATTTTTAACAAGAATATACTCTCTTATTACTTAAGGCTCTATAGAGAGAAGTGAAATAACTATAAACACTTTATAAGATATTACGCGTAACTAGATATTAATATTAGTTCATACTATTGGTAAGAACTTATAAAGGTTGGAGTACAGTTTTTAAACTCCTTCCTTACACTCTTTACGTAATTATTTATATCCTTCCAAGACTCTGACTCTGCTTCACATTTATTTTTTACTGTGAGAATCGAATGGCGCCATCTATTAACTGGAGGAACTCTTTCAATATCGTTACAGCTATAAATTTTTAGTTCTACATAATACGTTCCTCTTTTAGTCTCATTAATTTGTCGCGAAAATCCGTTTGACAGTCTTCGTGTAATATATGAGTAGATTGGATGCTGTTTCTTACCAGTTACCTCTAACTGGTCCTCATCAGAATCATTACCAAATAAATCGCTGGCTGTTGCTCTAGCGGATGGCTTCAGCTTTTTGCTCGTTGACGGCTGGCACTCGGCACTTGCTGATGATGACTTGCGCTTCTTCTTTTCCGGCTTATTCTTCGGTGCTGTTTCCACTTCCGACTCCTCTTCGGACGGGAATAGTTGATCTGCCATTTGCTTAGACCTGAAAACAAAAACACGGTCATTATTTAACATAATGTTATTCTTAATGCATGGTGAATACTTTAATTATTATAGTCTGATGCAATTAAAAATTGTGCAAGGCCTTTAAATTTTCTTTATAATACAATAACAATGTATCTAGTAAAATTATGATTGAAGGAGTGTTCGAATGCTTGTATGTTACAATGATGGAAGCCACGGAATTCTTCATTAGATGCGATAGCTTAATTAGGTAGTATTATCGAATGTTGAGTGTTTAGAATGAATGAATGAAAGAATATTTGGATTTTTGAAACGACTGGGTGTTTTAGAATGTGTGAATGTTTAGAATGATTGAATGTTAAAGTAAGTGAATGGGAGAATGCTTGGGTTTTTACTAAATGATTGGGATGTTTTAAAATCATTGAATGTTAGAATTGTTGATGATCAAAGTGATAATATTTTATAATTATGTTACTTACATCTTTTCAATCTGGGTAGGTAGTTCTGGTTCTGAGGTTAACGCCGATGCTGGGAGACTTGCAGGCAGTTGTTACCACTAGCTCTTGGAGAAGTTCTTTGTGATCCAATTAACCACGTATTGGCTTAAATAGTGATAAATCCACGTCATACAATCCCGAATATGGGATAGAGCATGTGATGTTCAAACATGCTGTGTCAGTCGACTTTGTCCAAATGTGATAGATCACATTGTCATCAAAAAGGTTGTTATTGTTAGTAGAACTTTATGTAAATATAATATTTTTGCGCAACTGTGTCAGAAAAAGATGGTAATGTTTTTCGTTGTTTTTTATTACATTCTTTTTTCGGCGCATGAGTCGTCTACTACGCAAATTCGTACATTGTTTACAAAGCCTTTTAAAATTAACCTATGTATTTTATATATTATTTACGCTATATGAAAGAACGATTTCATCAAAATCAGTTCATCAGTTTTGTTAGAAAGAGTAATAAACACTCGTACTATCAACGTCGCATTATTTATTTATTTTTTTTACTACTGTATTCTCCAGCACCAAGTCAGCACGGACGCTACAGATGCGCGAGGTCGATTCCCGGGTCGGTTTCTTATCAAAATTTATTCCGGGGATTGTCTGTATTCGCAGATATTGCAAGATTTTCGGATGGTTTACCTCTACATCGGAAAGCATGTAAAGCAGTTGGTCCCGCTCTTGATATTTCTTCGATCGTTCAGTTAGATGTCTGTCCGAAACCGGTAGATATAATCGAAGTTATCGCCTCTTATAACACAGCGGTTCTGTATCAGGTACTGGTTCCCTGTTGGGCAACGGGGGTCAGTTGGCAACCGGTCTATTGTATTTACCAGACTGGCCACATATAGGGTCATGCTCAAAGCGGACCCCGGGCTACAAAACCACCAGTTCCAGATACATGCGGGATAAACCCTAAGATGATGGGTGGCCTCGTACAATACCACTCGCTTTTTTAAAAGTCAGATAAAAGTATTCTTTACGCTAGGCATTTCGTAAATAAGGTGATCGCGTTGCTCGGATTCGATTTCACTATACCATTTTTAGAACATGAATTCACGATCTATTAAACATGCAATTCTGAACTCTAATTACCATTATTAATTTGTATATAAATAGGAATAAAATGATTTTTTAATCTATTAAATTTTTCGCACCCTTTACACTACATTGTGTTTTATTGCGTGATGTCGGTAAGCATATTATTCTTTTTATTTTTGTTCCATTAAAAATGTATAGGTATAAGAACATACCTACTAGTATTCTTTTTATTCTAATAATTGTTTAATCGAGAAATTTATAAAGAATAATTCTATATTTTTTAAGTATTCAAATATTCATTTTTTATTTGTCAGGACCCTGAAGAATTGTTCAACTTTATTCCTATGCAGCAACCAAGTCATCAAAATCCCGGACAGAAAACGCTTGATCTTAAGCGTAAAAGAACGAAAGCAGACCGAACGTTTTATCAATATATTAAGAAACCAGTTTCCAGAGGAACAAAAATAATAAAAATTGAAATTTACGATGTCGAGAGTTTTCCTAAATCAGAACAACTGATGTGTGATTGTGAAGCTGAAGTGTGTGCTCAATATGTTTCTAAATCAACACTTTTTGACGACATATATTCGAATGTCAGGGAGCTTATATCTAAAATTCAAGATGATATTGAACCTAAATCATAGCTTTAAACTTTATTAAAATTATTATTATTACTTTTGTTTTTTATTACGGACGAAATCTGTATATTATTATTAGGTGTACAATATGTCATTTAAAATAAAAATCTGACAAAACTTTAACATTATGTTTTTTATTTGTACTAAAATACATTCGTTAAAAGCGCCAAGGACAGTACATGTAAACATGTACTGTCCTTGGCGCTTTTAACTACTCTATATATGGCGGCAGCGGGCACGGGCAAACGCATTCCGCTCTCGTCAGGTTACAACGATGAATCGTCATTGTTAATGAATTCTATGAAAACATAGATATTCGAATAATTGAATGAAACTAATATGAGATAGTAAATTTGAATTAACGTGTTTCATATATTTTATATATTACATGAGATGATCACAGTGCGCATAAAAGTTAAGGCATGTATTTTAACTAAACCTAAAAATTAATCCAATCATTCATCAATTCAAATGTGTAAATTGGAGTATCTGGATCTCCTCTGATCCAGATACCCCAATTTACACCTACTATTGATTGTATAAAAGCTTTTGAAAGTACCTAAGGCCACGTGGACTTTTTGATTAATTAGTCTGGGACGTTATTTCATCAATTAAAATACATTTTAGTGCATGATAACGATGGTAATATTGCTGATCGTAATACTGTTCTAAATGCTAATTTGTAAAGCTAATTGTTGGTTTGTTGTCCTGAATAAATAAAAACGATTGAAGAACAAATTTAATAATTTCTCTTTTAAAGAAACTGACGGGTAAACATAGTAAATTTTAATTTCCCACCTACGAATTTACCCAATATGCGTAAGTTTAACACATAATTTTAGATGAGTTAAAATTAAAATCGACCGTTACCTAATTTATTCATCAGAACCCCAATACACATTCACTGATTTCACACTTTCATGTTAAGAGTTTATTAAGGGAACACATATTGAATATGTTTATCTAAGAATCAGATAGTAAATCTGGTGGGCGTCTGTTTGTGGTAATAAATACTGCGTTGCTGACAGCCGTACCTCGGCCGCAGAACGTAACACTATACAATTATTGATTATGTATCATCGGACAAGTCTCATTAGGTTCAGAGGCATTAATCAGCTTTCACGAGAGATTAACGCTTAACAAATTGAACTGTCGTGGCCGTGGGCGGTGGACGCGAGGAGTGTACGCAGTTTTAAACGTTCAATGTCAATTAGGTGTGGGTAGAACATTTTTGTAGCTCACCAGTATGTCACATAAAATAGTTGATAAGGAATGCGTTTAGAGCAATTAGTTGAGTTCAATCCGATAAGCGATGAGCGTTGCATTCTATTCTTAAAAATGTAAACCATGCATCCATGATGGCAGTAGAGTATTTTCAATACGCATTTTTTAATACTAACGCAGAAAATAGAGTTTGCATTTTTTTTCTGGAATGCGTATACGGAACGTTTTGTCGTGAAACTCGTTTCCATGCGTTCCATTTTGAATAACACTTAGTTTAATACAAACTAATTTGGAAGACAAGGACATTGGAGAACGTTTCGGTTGAGTTGCAGCAGCCGTGGTCAAAAGCTGACTGGTTCGACCCTATATCTTTTTTTAAAAGAGCCGTTATTCCATAATACTTGTTAAGTATCCATCAGGCATAGCATGCCCAATACACCATATTTTTCACATAAGATGACAAAAACGGTGATACTTTTAATTGTCAGTGTGTCTTACACCACTCATGTATCTTGGGCAAATCATAATTGGCTACTTGACAGTGTTAAAGGGACCCCACACTAGCGTCTTTCGAGCGTCAGCGTCTTGCCGGCGACCTCCCGACACCGACGTTGGTTGGGCGTTGCGTCGACGCGGCGCCCGCTCAGCGTCGACGCGGCGCCCGCACAACGTCGGCGCGGCGTTAGAGCGGCGCTTGCGCTGGGCGTCCTCCGCACATCGCGTTCGAGCGTCGCGCCGCGCTGACGTCATGTACAGTTGTTTCGAAAATGGAAATGTAAGATTTGAATAACGCACAATATAATGTTTTATATTGCAGTGATAAAGTAATGCTTTCTACTTGTAAAGGAAAAAATATATTTTTATTTTCTCGAAAACTAAAAGTACTTAATTCAAAATGTGTTACTTCGGCAATATGAGTTAGTATTTTAAGCTACATCCATATTTGCTATCAGCTAAAAAGTCTTCTACCTACTGATTCTAAAACACGGGCGGGCCGAAACAATTGAGTTGATCATTGTACTGTTGTCAAAATAAACGCTGCGGCAGGCGTCGGGCCGGCGCGGCGCCTGTGGAGCGCAGTCCTGGAGGTCTACTCGCAAAACCGATATTCGATATATCGTGTGAATTGTCGTATCGAAACTTACTCTCAGTTACATCGTTTTTAATATCGTATCGACGAATGAACGAACGATACTATTTTCGACAGTATCGTCGGCGACCCTACTCTAAGGCACAAATGTCACGAACGATTATTTGAATTTGACAACGACCAAAACCTACCTTTTACGATAATCTCAACGAGACCTCTTAGGATGTCGTCGGAATTATCGTTTTTATTATTTTTTGTGTTGGTTTGTGGCTTTTTAGTGTTTGAAGTATTTAGTTACGTTTCACAGTGCAAGTTTTACCCTGTATAACAGTTATTGTTAAGGTAAGTAATTACAATGTTAAAATTAAGTCGCATTTATATTTGTTTACGTGCTTACCTATATCTAAACATAATTCTTTCATGTAAAATTTCAGTCGCAAAATGTCACGATTTCTTCTTTTTTTGGAAGCCGTTAAAGAAGATAAAGTTGCGCGTAGAAGACGGAGACAGGAAATGCGGGAAAATTTTAATATCATTACCATTCCTGATGAAGAATTTACTAAAAATTATCGCTTAAATAAATCCCTTTTTGAAGAAATATGTGCAGAAATAGCACCATTATTACCACGAAAAAAAAATAAAATTGGAATCGATCCAAGGATTAAGGTATTATTAATTAAATAATTTTACTAGGATAATTATTTTTATATGATTATTTTTGAACTGTTTTGTATTATTTTTCGCTTGTTTTGTAGGTTTTGACTGCTTTAAATTATTTCGCACGTGGTTGCTATCAAGGGTCTGTTGGTAATAACAGTGATGCTCCTATGGCGCAGCAGACTGTGTCGAGGTGCATCAGAGAAGTTGCGGCAGCCTTGAATCAGCCACATATTATAAATAAATATATTAAATTCCCTCAGACCCGTGAAGAAAGAACACTAATTAAATCAAGGTATAACTTTACATTAATCTTTAGCATTTATTAAAACTGAAACAAATTAATTCTTTCATCGCATACAGTTTAAGCATACAAAACTGTTATTTTCACAGATTTTTCAATAAATATGGTTTTCCGGGAGTTTTGGGTTGCATAGATTGTACTCATATAGCCATAATTAGGCCTAAAGATAATGAGGAAAGATTCTTCAACAGGAAATCTTATCATTCGCTAAATGTACAAATGGTGAGTTATTTTATACTAGTTTTTAGAGCTTTCTTTGATTCTATAAACTGGAACTAATATCATTAAGAAACCCATTTTTTGTTACAGATCTGTGATGCGGACACAATTATATTTTAAATGTAGATGCGTCTTACGGAGGTGCAACCCATGATTCCTTCATATGGAACGAATCTGAAATTAAAACACATCTGGAAAATATTGTAGAGCAAGGAGAAACTGCGTTTTTACTAGGTAAGAAACAAAATTTTCAAGAACAAATAACAAGATTAAAAAAATATGTTCAACTTGATACAACAGCATTTTATTTTTCAAATTAGAAATTTCATATCTATTTTGGCTGTCGAAATAAAAAAGTACTACCTCATAAAACTTATACATTACGTTTGAGGAAAATGCAATACAATTTTTGTTTCAGGAGATTCTGGGTATGCATTGAGGGAGTATTTAATAACACCGGTTGGCGATGTGGCCGACGATACTCCCGAAGGGCGTTTCAATAAACTCCAAAAAAAACAAGGACTACAATCGAACGTACCTTCGGGATTTTGAAAGGCCGTTTCCGCTGTTTATTGTCAGCTCGGGAAATGCATTATTGTCCAGAAACAGCAGGAAAAATTACTATTGCCTGCTGTGTTCTTCACAATATTTCTATCAGGGATGGGGTAGAGTTTCCTGAGCTGACCGAAGCAGAAAGATATCAAGAGCAACAACAGCAGCCAACAGTTTCCGTACCAGGCGGCCCAAATGCTAGTGCTACACAGGCACTTCGAAGAGGGCAAGCTGTGAGGGCAAACTTAGTTAATCAGTTAATATTGCATTAATTGGTTAACTAAGTTTTATGATTATAGATTTAGATTATTATAATATTCTAACACATAATTAAGACACAAGATTTGTCATAACTTATTTTATTTTTTTAAATTACATAATGCTTATTGTTTTTTTTTACATGAATTAAGATAATATATTATATAAGAAATTTATTTTTAATAAAGAACATTCTTAATGTTAAATACTTTATTTACTACTCAAACTAGAAATTAACACGCATTAAATTAATACGCAATTAATGTTGTAAAAAAAATTTTACACAATACCTAATTATATCTATTAATCTAATCTATTAACATACTATGTAAACAGGTGAAATATACAAATTTAAGAAAAAAGTCTTTGCATTGAATCAAATACAAAAATCATACGTCCTTTAATTCATTTAAACCGTCAAAAATACTAAATAAAAAAAAAATAAGTATTTATTAAGAAACTTATTCAAAATTTTAAAGAGTTAAATGTTACAGCGCTATCTATCAACCAATGTGGCATTGGGTTAAATCCCAGCATATTACAAACATTATTCTAGTAATTTATTTATTTTAAAAATACAAGTATGCCTATACCTGAAATTAAAACAGTACTTGGGTCGGGACAGCGTAGCGTATGTCTATAATATCCTAAAATGAAACAAAATTGTAATTGAGTAAATATAAGTCTAAAAAGGAACTCACAAAAATTATAAATTATTATTTTTTAATTCTACTAATTCTATAATTGCTTTCTCGATGCCATTTATGCTGGTAAAGATATTTTTTAATATATTAATTTTTTCTCTTTCCATTTGCACCAAGCGATCACTGAGATTGGTTCGACGCCGAAGTGAACCTAAACAAAAAAAAAAGCATTAAGTAGAATTCACTATCAACCACTTTGCTCATTTTTAACCGATAATTTCTTTGTCGATTTTGAATTTTTTACTTTGTATTTCAAGTATTGAAACAAGAGTTTTGTAAATTCTCTAAATGTTACCCACTTGACTCTTTGGGCCGAATCGATAAATAACCTTTTTTATGACTTGTTCGACGAGAAGGGCCATAAGAAGTTGAACTATATTTACACAACAGAATAACAAAAAAAATACTTACGGTTAAAGGTACGCGATGATGTACTTTGGGTGGCATGAGTTGTCGACCGATTTTCTAGTTGTGACTGATACGATGGTTCATCACTGGTACCCAGTCCCGATAATGGCACCTCTATTGGTAAATCACCACTCAAAATTTCTTCGGAAGCTATAGTAGAGTCACCAATATTGCCTGATGTACTAGCAATAGGACCAACAGGTACGATTTCTTCAGTCGTATTCTGTGAAAGGAATTTAAAAATTATTAAATATTTTATAAATATAGAAAAAATAGAAGCAAATTATTTTACAAAAAACTAAACTAGAAAATAGCTATTTGTTGAAGTCGTATATAAGCCGTATGTTTTCTATATTTTTATAGTGAGTTTACAAAAAACTTGTTTCAATGTTATTTATTTCAAAACTTTACTTCTTAAAAAAAAAGTACAACAGGGGGATTAAATACTTGAAACATTCTCTACCAGCCAACTTTTGGGGTAATATCAGAGGAAAAAATTACGTACCACTGTGGGAAAAGCTGGCACACGAGCTGTGGTTTGTGGTCCACCAAAACCTTCACCCATAATGTCCAGGATGCGCAATTCCCATTGGGATAGGGCAGCAGATGACGAGGGCCCACCGCCGGTACCCGACTGTGCTCTTCGTAATGCTGCAGCATTTTTTTTGCGTACATGTTTCCAATCTGTCCATACCTGAAATTTAACATACATAATATTGAATTATTAACATTATATTTACTGCTGAAAAATCATATACAATCTGATAATAACATATTTGATTATACTATAATGTTATAGTGTAGTAGGTAATAATTCAAATACAAAACATACTACCTAATATGTAGGTATACCTATTAATTTTAACTCAGGAAAACAAGTCAGAAAATAAATATGATATTATGGAGACTTCAATTAGTTTTGGTCGTCAGACACATTATTTTTAACAAATATAATCAAAGGTCTTCCACCTACCTTTTGCCATTGTTGGACGGTTTTTATACTACCACCCAAAGAGTTCACCGTCTGGGCAATTTCTTCCCACAACCTTTTTGCTCGGGCTCTGCCATCAGCTGACCTCAGTAAACCCCTTGCTAAATCTCTATGCTCACTCAAAAAATCTAGCAAGGCATTTATTTGTTCAGTGCTGCAGGACTGAGACATAGCCTTAAAATAAATAAAACCCGTTAAATACTACAAACTACAGCTTCACACAAAATAAAGTTTAGGAAAAATACTTACTGCTCTATTTCTAAAACTTCTATGGGAAACACACACACCGTCTTAACACAGGCACTTTGTTCACAATAGTTTTATTCATCAAGTTGCTCTCATGAACTTTAAAATATCGCGCTTTGTCAGCAAGTTTTGGCATTTGTGTCAGCGCGGCCATAGACTGCCTTTAATATTTTTACAAGCCGGCCCTTATCATTCACTCCCATTCACTCCGAACATTGTCACGACGAACGTCTATGGTAACGATGAACGCTGTGTCGTACGAACATTTTTATGAGTAGGGTATGCCCGATACATTCGGTTGGGTATCGTATCGTTTCGAATATATCGTTGTCGATTTTGCGAGTAGACCTCCTGGCGTTCGTCATTTCGACCGCGCCGCTGCGCAAGCGTTGCGTCGGCGCCGCGTCGACGTTGCGTCGACGTCGCGTCGGCGTTGCGTGGGCGTCGACGCTCAAAGAACGCTAGTGTGGGGTTACGCTTAACAATAAAATATGAAAAGTGTTAGATATGTTAGCTTATTAATTAAGTAAGAATTTTACATTTTTATTTTTTAATTAAAAGCATAGTTAGTATTTTATTTTTGCAAAATAAAATTCACTTTTTTTGTCTGTGGAACATTAGAAACGAAACGGAAACCACCATTGCAACTAGGAAATGACAGCTGTCGGCGAAAATTATTTTTTTTTATTGTGGCGAAACAATGATTATTTTACCGATTAAATTGAATTATTGTGTCTCTAACCGTATTAAGAATTTGTTCAAACATTTTTCGTTCATCTAAATTAAGTGGTTCCTATGCGTATCGGTTCGAGGTCTAAAACATTGACGTCATAATTGCAACAGTGACATGACTTGGCGTTTTTGCGCGCTTTTTAAATGTGTGACACAAAATCTTATTTTTCTCTGGTTATTTACAATTTTTCCAGATAAATCGAATTGCTTGGGATATGAAATAAACGGCCGCACGTTTTACAATACTTTTTCAAAAACTGTCAAGTAGCCAATTAGATAAATATGTCGACTATGAAATTTGAAAATAATTTGATAAGAGAAAAGAGCTGACTTCGCGATTTTCCTCTATTCGAGTAATTCATTTGGTGTTGTAGTCCGTAGTCAGATGATTTTATGGTCACTAATCCTACATTTTACCGATATCTATAACTATCTTTTATATTTTTTTTATAGTATATTATTTTGTTGTTGTGTTTTCAAAACACAATATCTACATATTGTGTTTTAAATTTTTTTTTCTTTATTAATGTTTTGCACAGCTCTTCTCATTTCGTGTTATCTACTGAGCCCTCTACACAAAGGCCGTCTGGAAAAGATAGCTTTCCAAAGATATGATCGCCTTTTTTTAATTGTAGCAGTTATGATTTGGCTGTAAAACCAATATTTTTTCCTATCTTAAACTTCTTTCCATTCCCATACTTATAAAGAAACATGGTGATATTTCTAAAGAATATTGCTGAACAATTGATTTTAATCGGAGTCCTCTGCTCACCCGCGTGACATTAATAGGTGCTTAGGCTGTTACTCGTTACTGTTGCGCCATTCTTGGGAGAGTAATAAAGTAAAAATAAGAGCCTATTAAGGGTTCACTGCAGAGGAAACGCTCCTTTTGTCGCCATTTTAAATCATCACTTTACCTTTATTTGCTAATGGCCTTTATTAAAAATCTTTCCTGTTATCATCTTATTCTTATTAAAGACATGATTTTTCATTTTTAAAAAGAAATCCTCTAGATTTTTCCGTAGATTTCAATATAAAATATTACAAAGAACTCTCTCCTTGTTAAAGCTTTTTGTTCATTAAAATAACGTGTCATGAAAACTAAACTAATCCAATGAATTGTAAGTAGTCCTTGCGATGTTTTGAAGCGATACAAAAGGACGTTTAAATAAAAGTAGGCTAGCGACTGCACCGCAATTGAGTCTCTGCTTCAGTACTACTTCGTAAGATAGACGATCTGCAATCGAGTTGATGGTGCGTCGCGATTGTAGGTATAGCATTAGAATCGCTGCTAGAACTATCAATGTGCAAGGGGCCTTATATCCATAGGCGGTTTAAGAGATGACGCAAAGATAAGAGTCAGTTAATAAAAAAGAAAAGGGTTCTCTATGGTTTAGGCTCACAAACATGTTCCCAAAAATAATTTGATTTCGTTGTTGTCTTATAATTTCCCTCATAACTAATTACGGAACCATGTTTCCACATAGGTAGGTACGTAAAGTTGGGATATTCTTAAAAAAACATATCCAATTGTTAAATCATGATAGAGAAAACAATAAACTGCTTTACATGACCATGATTTTCCTTTATATATTGATACTTATACATTAACTTACCAACTCGATTGATAAACAGTGGTTTTGTAACCATTTAATTGAGTCGATTACATAATTCCCGCAGCTCGCCTGTGACCACGTTTACAGCTGGGCAGTAAATATTTAATGGGTTTACTTGCACAGGCTATAAAGTATCCATTTTCCACAGTTTATCAGCCTTTTTACACTCCATTAATATGATCAATGCTTCGGCCACCGTTGTACTTTCATCTTGTCTACTGTATTTGCGTGAAAGTTACTGTTTAATTGCTGTAAACAAGTTTATGTGCGCCATTAGGTATGCTATTTACGCGCGAAACCTACAAGTCTAAAAATAACTTTGTTGGAAAGTCTAGATGAAAACTTCATTTTGCATACAAAATGGTTTCTCTCTCTCTCGAATGGTTTTATTAGATACAGGTAAATTGATATTGTAGTTCTCAATAACTTTATTTGAAACAGTTATTTTCTGTGCTGACATTTAACATTGAAGCCGTTACGAAACAGGCATTCTGGAAACACTTATGATCAAGAATGATGATTCGTTAGAACAACTAAAACCTTTCCTCAAAACAATCATAAAGATAAAAGACGATAATCAGTGAGATATTCGATGACGCCCGTTTATTGTTTTATTTCCCAATTATATAGTATTAGGAATACTTACGGCTAATAGGTACTTCTTCGTACTGGGCACAGCGTAGGTGTGCAAGTGACGTGCGTGCACTATCTTAGTCATTATAAGTAATGGCCAGATAAGCAGCTAAAACAATAGATGGCATCGCTGGTGGGCGAGAGCCCGACCATTTTAAGATGACATTTTAACAAACAACATTTCTGTTCTTGGCTTCGGTTCCCTAAGACCCCCTAGGGGTCACGATCGAAGACATAATAGTTGCTCACAATACTACTACATACATAATTTGTAGGTTTACATTAATTGTTGTAGATACACATATATTGCGCCCATATTTACACGAAACACCTTATTTAGTCTACTCTTGCTATCATTGTGCTCAGGTATACCAGGCGAAAAGGAAACGAATTATTTAAAAGTTTAATATATTTTTGTATTTTGAATGGAACAATGCATACTTCATTCATTAGAATACATGGGTGACTTTATCACAAAAAATTCAAACAGGGCTAAAGCGCGTTTGCTTTGTACGTTAAATGTTGTAATTTCATTGCGTGTAAAACAGCGAAGGAGCAATGTGTTTGTGCTTAAGTCATTGTAGAACTAGGCAGACATAACAAGTTACAAATTGAATACATGCAGTGCGGTCATCTTTCGCAACGTACAAAACAACCGCGCATTTAAAGTAAATGAATTAAATAAAAAACATTACATAATTATGTTGCTCTTATCCTGTGGTAAGTAGCTAATGCACTTGTGTTTCAAAAATTAAACGACTGTACCAAAACACCCACAATCGAGAAAATGTTCGATTTCCCTGTTGACCCCACTGGCAATTAAATCTCAGAAATGACACGACGCCAAAGTCTGGCCCACCTTCGCCTACAGAGAACTTATGATACGGTTTTATTTCTTATTCGGCTATGGAGAAAAAAAATCAGAGCAAAATTGGTTTATGGTGGTATTTTACGACGGACAGTTTGAGAAGGCACATTCTTCAACATGCAAATGCGACGTAAATGACAGGGGTCTGATGAGGCTGGCGTTTCAAATGCATGTCGTGGGTGCACGGACAAACTTTGAACTTGAAGACCAGAGCACTCATTTGACGTGAGCTGTTAGCAAACTATTCCACTCCGCTTGATAGTCATACGTTTGAAAAATGGTCACGTCTAAAGAGATATATATAAAAAACTCTTGACGGCTTGATATAGTGTTACTCAAGTTTTTTATTCTTTTTTTAAAGAGTATAACTACTTACATAGTGTAAAGTTTTAAGACTTTCGCGTTCCATTTTAAACATTTTAAATAATTTAAGTAGTCAGCTCGTGACCACGGTTGGTGCAACCTAACCGACAGGTCGGGCAGTAAGTAGTTCGTATTACCTAACTACTAAATAAAAATTATGTCGCGTTTTGACCCGTTAAATTATTTTAAACTAGCTGTGCCCGCGACTTAGTTCGCGTGGACTACATCCTTTCATGTTCGGTTTTACCCCTTTCTACCCTAATATTCGAAAAAAAAAGTAGTCTATATTTTAATCCAAGTTTCGAGCTATATTTGTGCCAAATTTCATATCTCCAACTTTAAAAATAAACATTTTTCCATATAAACTTTCAAAAGTGGTAGGTATTACCCCCATCCCCCCCTTATTTTCTAATAAAAAGTAGCCTATGTCCGTTCTTGAGATTCAACGTATACCTATACCAAATTTCATCAAAATCGGTTGAGAGGATTAAGCAGGAAAGCGTAACAGACAGACAGACAGAGTTACTTTCGCATTTATAATATTAAGTAGGGATTAGTAGGGATACTTTCATAGTGGCCGTTAGTGGCGCTGGACTACACACTAGGATTTTTTGTGACATGAAGACCTGTCTTTCAATTTGACCCCTCGATAAATATGCGTCTTCGAACACTCCGATTCCTCCGATAACCTATCCCATTTCTCATCGCTTAGCTATATTATGGAAGTTATGCCAAAAATGTAATCCAACATTTAGGGTAGCCACCATCTTGGACCGATTTCAATTAAACATAACTAAGAATACTGCCGACTAATTCAAATTTTGAACCTAAAAACAAAATTAAATTCTATTTAGCCGTTTAGAGTTACGATGCCATAGACAGACGGAGACAGAGAAGTTATGACGTGCATTGGGGGTTGAAAATAGTTGCCATTGATATGATTGTTAATGGAATCATAATTTGAATGTTATTATTTTCTACTTATACGATGGATGGATGTACGTTATACGCTACGTATAATTATAAGTAATACTGTAATTAATTTTGTAATACTGTCTTATTTGTTTCTATACATTTAATATCTATAAAATACTTTATTAACCTTTTAAGCGCTAGCACTGCACGTCGACCATCTTATGATGGTGTCTTTAAATGTTATAGTACCGCGATGTAAATGAATAAAAAAATACGTAGATAAGTTCGGCTGCGCAATTTTAAAACCTAGTAAGGGACAGTTTTTGAAAAAAATGGGTTTTGCCGAGTTATGTTTATAATGTAAATACGCACGAAATTGCATTGTCAAATTCGTCATTTTAGGCTTAGAAACGAAAATAAAGCAATCGGTTAACCTAGTAAGTCCATAACAAAAACCTGCTTTGAAAACCATTTCAAAACCTAGCAAGGTACAACGACAATTTTAAAACCTAGCAAAGGACTGTCCCTTGCTAGGTTTTGAAATTGTCGTTGTACCTTGCTAGGTTATGAACTTGTCAATTCATGTTAAATTGCGCGCCAACATTTTAGTAAGTCGTAGATTGTGAGCGTGTTTGTAGTTGTTTAAAAAATATTGTTGATTATAATGGGTCCAAAGACAGTTTTATCGATCAGGATTAATTTAATTTTTAGTGCTCTAAAGAGTAATGACATGCTTCGGAAAGTAAAAGAACGCGTTTTTCTAACATTATGTTGTTAAAATAAAATATTTCCTAACCTCATCAATACTCCCTTGTACTGACATAACAAGTATTTGAAGGGAATATGAAAAAACACATTTATGTAGTGGAATTAAATATACCTTATTGCAATTAATATAATTTTTTCCTTGCTTATTTGCATTAAAAATAGTTTTGCTGCCCAGGATAGCATCATAGTATCATATTTTTTATAGTTACTAAGTTACGTTTAGACATATTATAAAATTTCAGCTCTATCGATTCAAGGAAAATCATGTTTCTGTTGCAGTCATCGAACTCCAACATCAGATCAAGATGTACCAACTCAAAATTCCTAAAACTGTTTTTTGAACTAATTAAAGTTATATTCTTCCTAATACAGTTATGCAGGGCACCTGCATATTATCTTTATAACCACAGGATTGTGAAATCTACTCTAAATAATACTAGTGAAACCATAGGGCCTAAAGTAGTTAAAATATTTAATGCCCTTACTAGGTTTCTTACTTGTCATATTGGAAATTGTAGCTTGTCCAAAACCAGAAAAAAACCTAGTAAAGGCCTTTGCTAGGTTTTAAAATGGTTTTTTGGCCATCATTTACTCATTAAAAACAAATTTATCTTTAGTAAGTGCTTTCTAACGTGTACTATGAAATATAAATCCTGGATATTATATTTATCTGAAAGCCAAGGATATGCCACATCTTTAAAGCCAACTTTCGTCAACGCAAGTCTTATACTTTAGTCGCGGCACGCTCTCAAAGTAGCCAAGACGTTTTTTCGCTCTCCTGAACATTTTGTGCCAAGTCCCTTACTATGTTTTAAAATTGCGCAGCCGAGTTACTTAAGGGTTACTGTATATATCACTTTCGCAATAAAACAGTGATCTTATAATATCAAAAAACCTTGTTCACATTTCTTTAATAACTTTCATAAAAGAAAATTATTTTTATTGAGATTTGAGATCTTATAACCTAACCATAAGCAGGTCCATAATATTCAGCAGGCAAGTGAAATTCATTCCAACGAAGACACTTCAGAAATACCGAGTCACAATTGATTTAGACGAGCGCGTCTTCCATTAGCCCATTTGACTTTCCTGTTGTTCCCTGCGAGTCACGCGTCTCCAGGGCAATAAAATCTTAATTAACGCCTAAACGTCGACGATTACGCAAATTGCGCCAATTAATTCTGATGGGCGCGAAATTTGACGCGCCGATGAATTCGTCCTTCCATGATCAATTACAAGGGACGGGGCATTGCCATGTGTGACAGTCATGTAATTTAATCGCTATGTCGTCTGTCACTTAGACTCTCGAATTAGGCTAGCTGAATGGCGTTCAATAAGTAATGTTGCCAGTCAACAATTTATATTAAATATTTGTGCGCTTTTCAAGATCGGCTCCGTATCGGCTCTACCGATTCTGTGGAAAGTTATGGAGGGAAAAACATGAATGCTCCGATTTATTAGTTGTATAAGTTTGGTGTTGACTTGTACAGCGAAGTTTAATAGTGTGTGACAAATAATAATGTCTAAAAAGTAAACCGAGTGTCAAGCTATCTGTCCTCGCGAACTTTGCTTCAGGCCTAAATTGGTATTTTAACTAAAATAAATTTAAACGTTTTTTGAGCCAAAATATGTGATTAATTTAATAATAAAATACATTTGAAGTTTTTTATATCTAGTATTTAAGTTAGTTTGATCAAATTAAGCTACTTTATTGACTTTATTTTGCTTGTTACGATTTGTACTTAAATCTGATCTTCGAATTAATATGAAAACTACGACTAAAGTCATAGACCATTGGGATCATATGGCAACATCTTTAATTGGTCCGTCACTCGCTTACTGCGTCGATTCAATAACAACGCCGCGGATTGGGCAATGCCCAGTCATCAATCATGGCGCTAGTTTATTTGTGACGTGCTTCATTGAGAGAAGGGCCGATTCTCACGCCGATCGGAACCCCACACACGTTTTTGGTTTGATATTGAATTGTTTGCGCACTGATTTTGGTACCGGCTCGAGATTTCATAACTGCACATGATGTTTTTGTGGGAAGTTTTCTTTACGAGTCAAGTGGTAAACCCACTGGCAAGAGTTGTTCAACTTTTGAAAATGTGCAGTTACTTTCTTTGGTTTAACTTTGATCTGAAAATAACTACATTTAGTTAGGTAGGTACCAATTTTATTTTAAGCCTTTGGATTAAGTAGATGACGTATTTTAATTCACTCTTGTAACATTAGGTGAAACAATCCTCAAAATCCATGTTTAATGCACATATCGTTAACTTTCATGTTAATTAATAAAACGCAATTATTCGTCAATGTTATGGTATGTATGAAAAGATGAAGTTGTCATCATTGGTGTGCATAGGAAGTACCTACCTTTAATTGAATAAGTGAAGGACTTGGACTTATCAATCGCTGTCATTTTTTTTACTTAATTAAAGAACAGTTTAAAGCACGTTAGACTATTTTTACTTTATTAAGGAACAGTTTAAAGCACGTTAGACTATATACTTTGTACCGCTCTTATAACGTGGGTGTTAAGCCGAATATCGAACAGCAACTGTTTACCTTGATATGTTGTTGACCGTACGATGATGCCTTACAAAAGTGCAACTAGTCACAGGGTGGCCTGACAAGTTACCTGACATGTGACCTGAAAAATTAAGAAGTTGCCTAGGCAAAAACTGTAAATAAAATTAATTAAAACCTTAATGAGATGGAGTCCATTAAAAAAAAACCTAAATAAAAAATTAAGTAGGTATGTTACTTATCGTTTAGAAAATGGGGGATTATTTTATTAGGACACCATGGTGGTGCCAACTGTCCTTGGCTTAAGGGTATTTTGGAATGATACATGTATTACACGAATTGATGTTGAAATATAGAAACATCTCATTACGCTTTTAATATTCTAGATTTTATCTTAACTTTTTATAAGGTTTGAACTAGCCAAGCATCCGGTAATTAATAGACAATCAAAAGATATCACCCATCATTAGCCATTAATTAAAGTAGGTCCTACAGCGCACAGCAGGATGGTTTGTAATCTGACTAATTATTTCAACAGTTTTTTTTATTTGTACAGTTAAATGTTTATAACTGGTTGTGCCAACAAATGTTTTTAAGGCCGCGCAGTCTAACATATTTTATTTACTTGCTTAGAAAACATAAACCAATTCCAAGCAGAAAAAACGTTTGGAAAATCAGACATTGACTCTACAAGGTATCAAGGTGGTATAGAAACGACTTATACATGGAAACGCGTGAAGTTGCCTTTTGCCAAACTATTGATTTTACAAAAGAAGTTATTACTACATAGGCAAATTGTATGAAATGGTTTCCTATTTTTAAATAGGTATTTTTAACGTACAATAAGTTGAAAAATAGGTGCGGTGAAAAATACGCAAACAAACATTTTTAAACAGGGTGGCCAGAGCGACAAAAGTAAGAAATGGCAATAAGATACCCATTTTCTAAACTCTCGGAAATCTATTATCGAAAATCCCTTATTTTCGACCTAATTCATATTTTCTTACATTAATTAAGTGGGTATGAGTAGTTCATATTATGAAATTTGAAATAATATAAATCGGACATTCCATACGAAAGATAGCATGAGTTTGAAATGTAAGTATAATAAAAGTCTTGTTGCTGATCGCCCCGCGCGGCTAGGCAGCACTTTTTGCGCTGTAAGCGTTACTGGGGTACAGGCCTCATTTTTTAAACTTAGAGACAATATAAAAACTATACTATATTGCAGGTGAAGCTGGGACGGACTGTTAGTCGCTAATTAACTAATAGCGCCGTGGTGGTGACGCTTTAGCCTTACCTACCTATCAAGAGTGGCGCTATCACGCGATACCCGCCGTCACTTGAAGCCGCCGACGCTCTTGTCACTGTGACAAGTAGTGTATCTGTTAGCAGACAAGGGCTTTCCTCCTTAGAATAAGGAAAGTATATCTATGCTTTCCTCTGTCCAATCAGCTGTCAATGGATACGTTAACGTGTAAAATGAAAATACAAATGAAGTTCTGGTAGGCAGCTAATTTGAGACAGCGGATTTTAGTTTTCTAAAGAACCCTAAGTACATAGGTAAGTACTGAGTACTATTTTAAATGTAAAAGTTTAGATCCATGGATGTTCAATTACGCTAGAATGGCTGAATATATCTATCGAAACGAGATTCGGTAAAGTAGTCTGTGAGTTGGAAAATGACGCAATATACTATCTGGACTGAAGAAAATTATGATGTGCTAGCGTAACAAAACATACACAGGCAGTACCTATCCATATTGTTTTTCTTTGTAGACGTTATACCTTCGATAACATTATCTAGCAATGATATCTGTACAATTATCTTTCATTTAGCAGTTCTTAAAGCACAAACTTGTGCCATTGAGATTTAAATCTTTTTGCAATTTTTTGTATGCTCTAAGATAAAAAGAATTAATAATTTAATGCTTGGATGAAAGCTAGATAAACACAAAATTGAAATCTGGTGATATTTTAATCGCTAACGTTTTGGTTAAGTTCTTAAATATTTAAGTGCAAATTCGGTAGGTTGGTGAGTGTTTTGTTAATTTTCGTAGATTTATGATCAAGTTGCAAATACATAGCTAGCTGTCTGCTATTATTATTATACCTAAAGTTTAGTACCGCACCAAAATAGACCAAGATTGGCATCGGTTTACCTTAAATGCATGCCAAGCTTAGTTTGTAGAAACGTTCGCTTCGTAGGTCACGAAGGTCGAGAGTATGAAATATTTTACCCAGACACAGAAATAACCTTTTTGCTGACTTATAAGTAGCCTGAGCACTTCCATTGGCATAAAAATATACCAGTAATACCTCATCAGGTTAAGTGGATAGTCAGGTCTGAACTGAGACCTAGTTTAATATCGGCTTCTTAGTAAACGCCTCACAGTCCTGGTAAGAACAGTACGTTAAATGATGTCGTAGAACCACATGCATTTGTATATTTCGCCAATAGTTAAAAGATTGCTAAAAGACTTATCGATACCATTTTTGCTGCGTTATCCTAGGTTAAATTAAGTAGGTGAGTTTTTGTCCGGTAAGGTTCCTCATTAATTGTGAGTTTATTTGCCTATTTCCGAGAAAAGTATTTTTTTTTTCCAAGCAACAACTTATGCCAGTTTACATGGTAGTACTAAAATCGAGCTGACACTGATTTGATTCAAGGAAAAAGCACCACTTTTGCAGAGTTTTCAAATATTATTTTAGACCCTTCACAAAATAATTAACTACTTATATTAGGTTTCTTTCAATCCGGGAAATCCGTTATATGCCTAAATATGTAAGCGTATATCGGATTTCCCAGATATTGTATGCGTGAGGTCCAACTGCAACCTGATATTTAGTTATTAGATTGGACAGATACGCCAAAAATCACTAACCACGCTGCAGATGGACCTCACGCCAACGTGTTGCAATCAAGCGGCTTTTTAGCGGGCATAGGCCTCATTGAACTGAGACAGAACTTAAACTTTTTCTTAAGAATTGTGTAAGCAGTTCTTTATAAGAGGGCTGGGTGAGACCTTACTGTTATTTTCATTGCTGTGGCTACAGAACGGGCTGGAGTAGGCCCACTTCGTAGAACACCGAGGGTCACGAAGGTGACACGACGTGACACGGTGACCCGAGACCACCTATTACTGCCCAGTGCTACTGGCTCAGCACTAATTTTTGGCTTATAATAAATTTGGTACGACTTTATTGGACCTCATTTGGAATTTCATTTTACGTAGTAATTTATAATATTACACTGTCATATTTTGCTTTGTCGAAGTGTTCACAAGATAAGCCCTAATTTTAACCTTAAATTCGGAGCAAGAAATTAAAAAACCTATATATTAGATTACTAAAAAAATGTTTATTGGAGATTTATGAGTAAATACTTTAAATAACCATATTGGACAATATCACATACATCGCTTTAATTCTGGTAAATAGCTTAAGCATTTGTGTAACAGAAATCAGAAACAACGGCGGTACCACAACAACCAGACCTGAGACAATATAGAATAGTTCGTTTGCCATATTGACCCGACTGGAAATCGAACCCGGGACCTCAGAAAAGGCGCGACGCTGACGTCCGGCCTACTCACCTCTCGGCTACGGAGGTCGTAAACGAAAAGCTTGATAGGGATTTAAAACAACGGCTTGCGTATAACGACTAAAACAATTAGAAAACTACCAGTAGATGTCGTTCATTTTTCTGAGACCACGTACATTTTCCTGCGAGACTCAAATCCCACTTCACCACAGTTACATCAATTACTAAGATACTTGCTTACACTGAACTTCGCATTTACATTTATTTTCAAGAATGACTCGTAGATACGCATCCACGTAGATATCTATTAAATTGTAAGCATGTTGTGTGGTGTGACACTGTGACCCCACATCTCGAAGTAGCGAGCAGAACACAGATTCCAATGATAATGGCAATACCAGTCGCAACTGATTTTGTAAATGCCAACCCGCAATCCACAAACCAAACCGGGCTGTGATTGGCATAAAATTGCGATATCACTTAGAATTTGTTGTAACCAAAGGCAGGTTATTCTGTTATAATATCCTTACAGAATAATCGGACTTTGGTTACAAAATGTTAAGAAAATAATAAAAACGGGAGGCACAAACACACAATTCTAGAATCTAAAAATGTGTGTTTGTGAAGATAGAATTGAAAACAACTTTATTTATGTAAGCTTTACAAAAGCACTTATAAATCGTCAGTACCTGCAAATTAAGTGTTCTACCGCCTTGTTAATCACTTCGAGAAGAACCGGCACGATTGTCTTCATATCTTCCATTTACTAATGAACAAAATATGTGGTATTACTTGAACCAAAAATATATATTCAAAAAACTTCATGGTGACGTCGAATCACCTTGCTCTACGGAATAACTTCTTGAATGCACATAAAAATACTGAAAGCGCAGCAAATCGTTATTTTCATATACAATTGGTATTTCTTTGTCATGCATTTAGGTTCATTTGATGTGCAGAAAAAAATTGATTAAGGAAAAATACCTCAGGGACAAATCATTTAAATTACGTCACTTACATGCGCGTTACTGGTTAGCAGTATTGAACTTTGTCAGCGCGTGTCGTCAGTCGAGAAGTTGTCGGGCGGTCGATCGGCATTCAACTGGAAGACGCTCAGCTTAATGAGTTTTGTTCTGTTCTCGCGTTACTGAAGATAGCCTAATCATTGATATAAATGGCAGTTCCGAAATCGCACGCGGATTTGTGCAGATACAAGAGCTTAGGTTGTGTACTAACCAATTTAATAGGTAGAATTGGCAACCACAGATTCCAACAAGCAAATAAAGCTGGACGTTTCGACTATTAAGAATACACCCGACCGACATGCCAAATTAAGCCCGGTTCCATTATTTGAAAATGATCCGCTCTAGTTACGTATAGTAATAAATTATTCGAGACGTAGGTAAGCTAAAAACGACCGATGGACGACCAATGACGGCTGATATAGAAGTATATTGTGGAACGTTATTAACGACTCGTAGTCGGTTGTAGAAAAAAGGATGGTCATTTTTGACACATTAAGAATCGTAAAATATTGAAACCGGGCATAAACCATTTTAATAGGTAGACGAGGCAACCGCAGATTTTAACAAGCAAGTATATATTGCTGTCTATTTCGGCCATTAAGTATAAACCTGAAATGCCAAATTAATCTTCTAAAGTTCTCAGCTTGGCCTTCTAGGCCCGGGATGAAGGAAAACTTATTGAGTTAACCTACGCTTTTGGTAAAACTGAAGGATCCTAGAATGGACTTAATGCTTAAATGTTTGGGGATGCTGTAATTATATAGTACCTATTGTTAAAAATTGTCATTGTAGCAGCATTGGTTTTGTGAAAATTTTTAAATTGTAACTTACAAGATAACGTAGTGATTATTATGTATCTCTTAACATATCAATTTTAATGTACGTATTAAAAAAAATGTATAAAGGTGCGTATATATAAAGTAAAGATAAACGTTATTTAGCCAACGATTATTTCAGTCTCTTTGATATTACTTGCCTATTTTTCTTTTTAACCTTTTTTATTGTCCATAATTACTGTTTCCTACTACATAATCTGGAATACGTTAGGAAAACCTGTTATTGGCCTTGCTATTTGTTTATATATTATCAAATTGTGTTATTTATAAACGCTGTTGGTTTTCTGCAAATAAATAAATTAATTACAAGATATTTTACCCAAAGATTTGTAAATATTTCTTTTACGTGATGAAATTTTGTAAGTAAGATATAGGTATAAGCTATTAGATTAAATTTTTAATTCGAAATAACTCGAACACAGTCGAGGCCAACAGCTGGTAATAATAAATGTTTTCTAGAACCTAATCTTTTTGATAAAAAATTGACTGCAATTTATTTATTTACATGAGAATCTTAAATAAATTGGGTGGTCAAACTGACTAATAGGTATATTTTTTAAAACTGATCGATTTATTACACGTAACTTGTAAGGCTTTGATAATCCCCGAGCTCGCGTGTTCATCTGACCTCGTGACTTCCAATCAGACGATTTGATAACCGACCTATGACCTTAGGAATTCGCCAACAACAGACGATCATTTTTATCGTATAATCACCAGACAGTTATGGATTGAACCGCCGTTATTGCACGTGATTCAATCAAGGCTTGGGTCTGGCGCCAGTCTATCAATGAGTCTATTGGCTATTATCAATAATCAGTACGATCATGCATGCTCGTTAACAGTAAATCCTTACTACTTCTGTTGTGCGGTACTTTTGTTAGTAGCCTTTTGAAGATGGGTCACCTTTATCTGATAACAAAGTGATCTATTGTTATTTGATGGGCATGTACAATGGCGTGCCGGCGTCTGACCTCTTATTTTGTGTCGAATTTAATTATGAACGTGACTTGAATTAAACGATAAATATAAAAATGAATCGTTCAAACGTATATACGCGCATAACTTCAGAAATACTGGAGTTAATTGTATATGTCTTATTTTGTTATGTTTTTATTTGTTAGGATAAGGCTTGTAAAAAAGTTAGTCGCTAGTAATAAATAAATATTGTACAACATTGGCTTAATTCTCTAATGAAAGCGCTCGTGTTACAGAAAACAAAAAATTACGGTACCTACTTAGGTACACACGTAGTAGTAATTTAACTATGTAACATATAGCCTACTATTATAAAAATGCCAGCAATAGATAGACTAAAATAATCGATATTGAATATTTGTTTTATTTACAAGCAACATTGATACTTTATTCTTCTTAACAAACAAATATGTTGATATGACGTCAAGTATTTAGTCGACAACCTGAATTGGGCGTAATCGACTGTAAGGAAATAATAAATTAGAAGGGAATCTCAGCGTATATATTTTCTTCATAATTCTATAATAAACCAACCGCATTCGCCTACCATTGACCTCCATTACCAACAGCGGACAGGCCATCGGATAACATTGACAGCTAATTTTATGAGCCCATTTCACGAAACGTTTCAGGTTCGATCTTTTGTCTGGTCAATTCAGGGAATGGGCTTTCCTAAATTGGTTCGTGTTTGGGTGTGGGCACGCACCAAATTCTCAGTCACATCGAATCTTTCTGTCTAACCTCGTTACTATTTTTGAGGCGTTACAATCCTGCCAATATTTGAAAAAGTTAAAAAGTTCTTCACATTCGTTTACTTGTAGGTACAGTTAATTATTTAAATTGATAAATAATTCAAGAAAGGACATATTCTTTATAATATGTACTGAATTCAGGACATATTCTTTATAATATGTACTGAATTCAGTAATAATTATTAACCATCGAATGATGGCTAGTTTGGTACTTTAAGAATTTTCAATGAACTTATTTATAATACCTCAAAAAATTCAAAATTGTACGTATAAAGTTCTGAATAATTTTTCAATCAAATGTTACTGGTATATAAGCTTATTGACTTTTCATAGTCTGAAATGTACAGAGTTATTTGGATCGGTCTACATTTTTCAATCAAATTTTGTGAAGTTGACATAAGACACTATGCCCCCCTTCTGTATAATGAAATGACTAGTTGGAACCAACAATTTATTTGCCTTCTATAATCAATATAACGAATATTATATTCAGTTACTGTAAAATGACTTTACTATCTCACTTTGAAAACTCGGGTAAATGAAGAATTCAGTCGAATATCCAATTTCCACACAACACAACCGCAAAATATCTTATACAAAACTGTCGCAACCGTTACCTATAAGTTTAAGTAGTGGGCAATAAAAAAAAATACAAAATTGCGTTTCACGTGGTTCTCCAGAGCGAATAATATTGGTATGACATTATCCCGGCGCTGGCGCAGCCGCTGCCGATGGCATCGATGGAGAAGGTCCTACGTGGGCCAATTGTACAAATTGCGCGGCGCCTGTTCGAACAGTCGCCAATTGGAATCGATAAGATAGGGAGTCCCTATTTGAGACTAAGTATCCCTATTAGGAACACTTAGTCTCAAGTGAAGTTGCATACTAACATTGATCAGTTGTACCACATAAGCACAAATAAATAAATATTGGACTACATCGCTCTGATTCTGTGGCAAGTAGCTTAAGCGCTTGTGTTACAGAAATCAGTAACAACGACGGTACCACAACACCCAGACCCGAGACAATATAGAAAAGTTGGTTTCCCATATTGACCCGACCGGGGATCGAACCCAGAACCTCAGAGATGTTTCGAAGTCAAAGTCCAGCTCGCTCGCCTCTCGGCCACGGAGGTCGTAAACAGTGGGTTACCTAATATCCAGAAGGCGTACTACCAAAAACGAAATATGTCGGATCCGATGATTTACAGCAATTTCCTGTAATCGTAACCAACTCACACACACATCTAATACAAAAATAGCGTGTTAAAGAAATGAAATACATAGTATTTATGCAATTTTGTGTTTAAACCTTTCGTTTGTGCGTTTAGTTCGGAATATTCAGTAATTTATTTGAGCAGTACCTATATTTAAGTTTAGCACAAATATTGATCAGCATTGTCAAGACGTATACACGCAATTTTTAAGATTGAATTTTGAATGGTTTATCTACACTAATATTATAAAGAGGAAAGATTTGTACCTATTTTTTTATGTTTGTAATGAAAAAGCTCAAATAGTACTGGGCCGATTTAAAAAATTCTTTCACCAATAGAATGCTATATTCTTCCAATTTGATATAGGCTACAAAATGAGGTAAAATTTGAAAAATTTCAACAGAAAAGCGGGAAAAATTCTCTAAGGCGAAACGAAGTTCGCCGGGACCGCTAGTTTTTTATAAATATTTGCCAAAGTGACAAAAAAATCGTGTACACGTACATGAGATCACAGTAATCAATTACAGGTCGAAATTATTCCTTATACCAACGACATAAGGACATTTAAAACTTAAGTCTGACGTGATTTTGACCTGCTGATTTAAAACATATGACTTAAATTAAACCTTTTTATGAATATTGAATTGTTAGTGCAGAAAAATATAAGGTCTAGGATAATATATCAGTCTGATTGGTTTACCCAATATCGGTTAAAAAAGTTGCCTTTCGGCGGTACCTAATTTAAAAGGCACACGATTTCCTGAAGGAATTGAAAGAATGATGAGACAATAATTATTTTGAGACAATGAAATGTCCCTTTCCAAATGATCTAGTATTCTCTATGACTCGCATGCGTATCGCTGTATTCGCACTCAGATTCTTTCATTCTCATGCTCGATTTGATTCTTTAACCAAAAACCCATTGATCCGACAAAACAGAATGGGTGCGAGTGGCAAGTGGACCAGCCATAAATCCGGAGATCCCGACAGTCCCGCGACCCGCGGATCAAATGGTGCGTGAAACTCGTACCGATACGCCCTGAGTTATTTTGCCCGTTATTGCATGTGGCTTTGCAACTCGCCCGGAGGAAGGATAGCAGTGAGCTATACAATACATGCCAGTGACTTACGGGCGCCTTTTTAAGGTTAAGGCGTTCCAGCATATATCTCAGTTGTGCATTCAATACATAGCCCAAGACTAACTACCTCTGGGATCTTGTGGTAACGTTCTAAGGCTCGTGTATATACGGTCGAATTAAGAATCTCCTCCTTTTTTTAGACGGTTTAAAATCAGAAATTTCAAAGAAGACTAAATAGATAGGTATCAAAGGGCAACGGATTGTTGTTGTCGGTAAGAGTGGCCTCGTAGTACCTACATAGTAGTTACAGAGTAGCTTCTAGCCCCAATCTAGGGTATTTGCAGTCTCCGCTCAAATGGAGGCACGTTTTAGAGAACTTTTTAATTCGTGCTTAACCCTTGGAAGGTTCCCTAAGCCATGGAAAGAGGGCCAACTGTGTTTGCTTCGGAAAGAAGGGCGTCCAGCGGATTCACCTGCAGCTTACCGACCCATTGTCCTTTTGGACGAAGTTGGTAAACTGTTCGAAAGGATCATTGCTACTCGGATAAAAGAGCACTTGCGAGCTACTGGACCTGACCTATCGGATGCCCAATTTGGTTTTCGGGCAGGACGATCAACCATTGACGCTCTGTCTCGACTTAAACGTCTGGTACTGGAAGGGTGGCGTGCAGGTCATGGAGTGTTGGCTGTGTCATTTGATATAGCCAACGCCTTTAATTCTCTCCCTCACTCAACCATCTTGGAGGCTTTACGTTTCCATCGAGTGCCTGTGTACATTAGGAATCTGCTAGGTAATTATCTGCAGGAGCGCGAGGTTCTTTTTATCAATAAAGAAGGGGAGCTCTGTCGTCGTGAAGTCAAATCTGGTGTTCCACAGGGGTCTGTTTTGGGGCCCCTTCTGTGGAACATTGGATATGACTGGGTTTTGCGAGGATCCCTTCCAAGTGGCATGGGCTTAATTTGTTACGCAGACGACACTCTTGTCACTTGCAAGGGGAGGGACTTTGATTCGACGGCTCGCCTCGCATCGGCCGGTAATAATTTGGTGGCGAACAGAATTGATAGACTCGGTTTACGGGTCTCATTAGAAAAAACCGAAGCGATCTATTTTCCTGCACCTCGACAGCGTTTTCCATCTGATGCTCATATTATTGTTGGGGGAGTCCGAATAGAAGTTAAGACCCAGATTAAATATTTGGGTCTAATATTAGACTCTAAGTGGAAATTTGGTCCCCACTTCAGCGATTTGTCTTCGCGTCTCTTAAAAGCTGCGAACGCCTTAGGCTGGCTCCTTCCTAATCTGAAAGGGCCGAGGGCCAAATGCCGGCGCCTATATGCTGGCATTTTGAAATCTATGGCTCTCTATGGCGCACCGATCTGGGTGGATTCTCTTTCCACAAAAAAAAATGTGGCTTTTCTTCGCAGGCCTCAACGGGCGATTGCACAACGAGTGTGTAGGAGTTATCGTACCACAAGCTTTGCTGTGGCATGTGTTTTGGCTGAGACCCCACCTTGGGAACTTGAGGCACGCGTTCAAGCAAGGGCCTACAGCTGGCAATCTGAGCAGCACGCGCTCGGTAACCGCCCAGCCCCAACGGAAGTTGCGGCTGTTCGGAAAGAAGCGATGGAGGATCTTGTCCGTGATTGGACACAGGACCTTGCCACATCATCAGCAGGACGTCACACATTAGACGCTCTTGTGCCAGTTTTTCAGCAGTGGCTTGGACGCAAGCATGGATTTTTGTCCTATCGCCTGGTACAAATACTTTCGGGGCATGGTTGTTTTATGAAATATCTGCACCGCATTGGACGCGAGGAAACCCCAATGTGTGCACATTGTGGTACAGCGGAGGATACAGCTGTACACACATTATGTGAATGTCCTACTTGGTCCGTTCAAAGGGCTCAGCTCGAAGCCATAGTGGGCACAAATCTCTCGCTCCTAAGTATGGTTGAAGCCATGCTCGGGAGTGAAGAGGTTTGGACGGCAGCCGCATCTTTTTGTGAAGATGTCATGGCACAGAAAGAGGCGGCAGAGCGTGTGCGAGAAGAAGATCCTGCCGCTCCTGCAATTAGAAGGCGTCGGAGGTTACGAGCGAGAAGACGCTATGCCCATCTTGAACTTCCACGAGGAGACCAGTCCGCTGTGAGTGTGAGGGCACCACAGAGGGTATTGCACTAACGGTCTCCTTTGTGAGGCGGGGGTGGTCCTGTTGGACCGGCCATCCTTGCTCCCTCCTGTTCATGATGTGGAGGTATGTCGGGGCCGCTTAAAGCAGCCATTCCGCCGGTGATGTTGTGGTAGTCTAAGGTTGACCCCAGATACCCATGACATCACCACCTAAGGCGATGAGGTCCACCGGGGGTTTTTAGTGGGTAGTCCCCGTCCTTTTCAGGGCGGAGCCGGGGTACGGTCTGCCCCTGGGAATCCCACACACGCCGTCGCCTTCCCTCGGGCGGCGGTATGGTCCATCAACGGATTTCCCCCCGTTAAAAAAAAAAAAAAAAAAGGGTATTTGCAGTCTGTCGATATGGTATTCTTGGTAGACTAAAATGGAAATGATTATAGATAAATAGATACACTTTATTGCACAGAAAAATTACAGAAATTGGTTTTACAGACTTATTCAAGTACAATATAGGCGGTCTTATGGCTAGAGAGCAATCTCTTCCAGACAACCTTTAGGTAGATCGAATCTAGAAGTACGAAATATCGATGACGTGATTTTAATAGTAAACACTAATCCGAACTTTAGCACTTAAGTGATAATAAAGCTACCGTAAGTAACATTATTTATGCTTATAATAAGTTATCATTTAAAGCTATTGGATCACCATAACTTCTTGGTTCAAGACGTTCCAATTACTGCATATTAATAATGCAGGTACTCACAGCTGAGGTGATAGTTTAAGTCGTAGAAATGGAAGTCGTAAAGCGAAGCCAGAGCTTGCTAAAGTTGAGTTTGTAATCTAAATTCAGCGGTAAAACTCAATTTCATTTTTATATCTAGGAAGTTACGGGGCTACAAATTAAGCTTCATTTAAAATAAAATTTTATTATATAAAACCCAGGTAACACGAAGAAGATAGCGGGACGACTAAGCGACTGCACCCACTATCTTGACGGCATGGAAAAGGATTCTTATGTGATGAAATATAGTGTAGGTACTTAATGTTCTTACACTAAAGGTGACATTTTCAATGATAATGAATACCACGGCTTGCTGAATCTATAAAAATGGTATTTCAACATTTGTGTAAATCTAAAAACTGCTTGTACGGTTGCAATATTTGGCGTAATCCCTTGTACCTTTACATGTAAAAATAATAGGCTAAGTTCATACGGCAGAGGCTATGTAGCCTTTCAATGGGATACTCGTATTTTCATTATAATAATAGAGTAAAAAAGCGAACTTAATTAGGTACATGTTTTAATCTAACTTTTTCATCAGAACTGAGGAAGCATGAACATTTTAAAGTCAAAGATTTTGTTATAGGAAGTGAATCAAAAGCTTTGCAATAAACCGTATGTAACATTTATCATAAGAGTAGGTCTCATCAAATTTGAATCCTAAAACAAAATATACAAAGGCAGGAGAAATATCCAGGTAAATGAGTTCGTTGCTTCACCGATACGGCAGCTTAGCATACAAAAATACTTCTGAATCAGTGTTTTAAATTCATTCGTGCAATTCAGTTACAAAGGGAGGGCAGGGTGAACCTTCCTCACTATTACTTATTCCATTGTGGCTCCTCACGACGGATTGCGCAAACGACCACTCGTTAGGAGAGACGTCGAAGTTAAATTGGCAACAAGAATAACTGCCTCACTTTTGATGTTTAGGATGCTGTTTGCTGCTGCCATTAAAATTGAGCGTTATTGATGATTGTTCTCACGAGGGATTAACTCTGCGTAGGCAGTAAGTAAATACAGCCAACTCTGTTTAAATAGGTATTGATTTGGGTGCCTAATGAATGTCCATACATAATACTGAAACAAAACTACATTTCTTGTCTACACTGCTCTGATACAGTTCATGGTTTGGTTAAGCAAATTGTCGTAAATAGCTGAAGTTCGAAATTAGTTCTTTTGTAGACATAAGAACTAATGCCGTAGACGGCTTTAGGGTGGCAAAAGTCCAAAGTGAACTGTTTGGAGCCTGAAGTGCTTTTAACTGTGGAAAGCATCTCTTTAGTTATCTTAGAATGACTTTAAATAACACCTACAATGAAGGTATCACAACTAGATAGCCTACGTTATCAACATCAATGGCTGATACTATCGAAGTCATTTGAAGTTAGCATAGCTAGATTGCCTACCTTGTCAACACCTATGGCTGATTCCATCGAAGTAATTGGAAATTCTAATTAAGCCCCCCTCAATTAGGAAGGAGAAGTGCCAGATGTTAAAGCGTGATGCCGATCGATAGTCGACTATTGATAGTCTATCGAATAAATAGTATCGATTCTATCAAAGCTAGTACGTATTGCGTGTATGTATGTTATCGATATTGTCGATAGCTTAGAACCAGGCTATATTACTGCACGAAAGCAATTATCGACACTATTGTCTGGTTATGAGGTATCTGTACCTACTATTTATAGATGATCATTCAGAAAAAAGCTCTCGATAGTAAACAATAGATAGGTCAGCAACACAAGTTACAGCTGTATAGATATCAGAACCGTTACGCTATCGCGATATTTTAATGTCCTCAAACCGATATATTAGGACTGCTGCTACCACCATCGCAGTCATCTTCTAAATGAGCTATGAAATGCTATATCTAACTATGCGCTTTGAGCTGAGAAGCCTCTCCACAGCGGCATTACGACGCATTGTTGTGAGTTCAGACAATAACGCGGCTATGAATAAAATATACTGAAAGCTCTGCACCGCATACACCTCATTTCGCGTGGCCTGAGCAGGGTTGCCAGGAAAATTAAATTAGATCAAATGTAGGTATATCATAAAACTGTATATTGACCTGATCCTAAGTGATTTAAGCACTCGTGTGATGAAAACCGTAGGAGAGGAAGAGACATGGAAAAAACACAAATGTTGATTAGACATAGGTATATTTATCCTGGGTAGGGATCTAACACACAGCTTTTGGTTCAATTGCCAGGACCGTTATTCTCCCAACAGACTAGAAAAATTAAACTAGTCGTGTTTTCGCGCCTTAAGACTTTATTTTCTAGGTTTTAGTCGTATTTGTCATGCAGCGTATCAGTAGTCCATACTTACGCCAAAATTTCAATATGAGATGACAAAAATGTCAAACAAAAAATCGACACTCCGATTTCCAACCCATCAACGGTGGACAAACGGAATTTTATCGATTTTGTCATTTCAATGACTCGTGCATCGCATCCTAAACCTACAGGAGACTTATCACGACCTGCCCCAACAAGCACTGTTCCATTAAGTTAGATGCCTCAGTTTATGGTGTTTCAGTTCCTCTATTTATGGCAACAAAGTAGGCGCAGAAACAAGGCTTACAAACAATCATGATACTTTGTACCGAGAAATGAGCTATGTTACATTGTTTTTAATTTTGTATCTTTTTGTTAGACAAAGGGGTCAACGCCCTTAGTTATTTTATGCTGCATATTAAATAGTACTCATACCTAACTATTTAGATGAGCCCACAAATAAAGTAACTGTAAAAATACCTGATGTGCCTTATATATATCTCATACGTGCATCTGTTAAGGAGCCCGGGCTTGTTTGGTTCCCCTATTAGGGGTATTTTGATTTATGATCAAAATTGATCATAGCCAGGCCCAACAAACGGCTTAACATACCTTTCGAAGCACAGAATCATTATTCTTATCAGAAAATCAGGCGATTCAAGACTTCAATGCTCTAACTATACTGGGAAAAGTTTATATAAGTGTTCCGTGCAGTGTTGGAACCCACGTCCTCACTTTTAAGCCTTGCACTTTTACCATTAGACCACGAACGTGTAAAAGTATAAAACCTAATTTATTCGGTGAGCTCAAAATTAGTTCTCATTGTACTAGATAAGAAACAAAACCGAATAATAATATCTATGTCGAGAAATACGAGGCAAATTTAATAAAATCCCGCGACCATCCAGTGAATCTTGGAGACCAGGCAACCATACCGCTACCCTAAATGCATTATTTTATGCTCCTTCGGGGACTATTTCTCATTCGTTTTGACGGGTATAGCCATTTTCGTTTTGACGGCTGCCATTTTCTTTTTCAGCATCCATCTCGTTACTCTGATGGAGCTGTTATTTATTGACAGTGACAATTTGGCAGGCCTGTCATGATAATTTGAAATCTGAATATGTACTGCATGGACCTAATATTATACTAAGTCCATGATGTACTGTTGCTAATTTGGCAGGAATTAAAAAGTAAATAAAATAAATGCACCAGACAACCACACCAATCACTCCTGGTCTCAAACTAAGGTTTTCCCTTGTACTATGAGTACTAGACGACGGATAATAACTGGGGGAGTCATCCCAGCACACCCAGACCCAAGTCAATATAGAAAAGTTATTTTTGCAAATTGACTTGACCAGGAATCGAACCCGAGAACTTTCGCAATTTGGCCGTTGAATTAGCATTTTAGTTTACGTACTTACTTTGTTAAAATTTTGCTAAACAGTGATGTGTTTTTTAATAAGAAGAAGGTTTTGTTACATTTAAATGTTTTAATAAAACACGAAAACAAAATTGCTAATTAAGTAGACAAATTAAAAGAAACAAATTCGCATGTACCTACATGAACTCAAACCTATTTATAGTCCATGAGAATTCATTCAAAATCTTCACCCAGTAACGGCTCTTATACTTAACTTTCATACTATTTACTACAATAAAACACAATATTTGTTTTTATAATACAGAATTTATTTTAATAATATTATATATTCAGATATAACAGCAATTGTCTCCATTACAAACACGCTCTCGTCTTTCCAACAATATTTACAATTTAAAACGGAACACATCCATACCGAACACTGTATTTCTGTCTTAGTACCAATCTTATCAAGAACTTAAAATGTTACTTGTCATGGATAAGTATTGTTAACATAAGGTTTTTAACCCCCAACGCAAAAATAGGTTGTTAGTTTGATTTGACGTTAATGTCTGTCTGTTTGTTTGTGTCTGTCTGTGCAATCGTAGCTCTCAAACAAGTGGACAGATTTCGATGTCGTTCTTTTCATTTGATTGTTTGGTGAATATTGATCCAACAACTTGTAAGAATATTAGCTCTTGTTCAAAGTTATGTGAAGCATATTTGGCAGATGATTACTCGATTAAGTGCTCCACGTATGTTTTTTAAGAGATTACCTTTAACTTATTTGCGTCGGGGGTTTTTATAATATTAAATATTCTAATTGATTAAGTGTTAAGTGGGGTGTGTTAATATTTTCACCGTAAAAATTACGAAATTCAGTAATTAATATGGATAGTGATCCGTTACATTCCTGGTCCTCACGCATTCTCAATAACTTCATTTAATATTCTAAAGTACATTTACAAAACTCATAAGCGCGTCATCAAATGACGGCTTTGTTTTAATAACATTGACTTTGCTACGTACAATCCAAAGCAATTTCATTTATTTTATCTATTAGAATTTGTTCTCACTTCATATTTTTTGTTTATTTTATTTTGCTACTTTTAACTCGACATTATCAATGTAAAAGTTGCGTTTAATGACATTTTACGAGTAAATTTGGGATAAGTCAGCACTTTTTGACGAACGGATTTTAAACCATTTGCAAGTTCTTTTTATCGGTATTTGAATTCACTATAAATTAGGCTTTGAAAAAAAAAAGATAGAAGCGTAGCACTCTTTTCTTTTCTTTTAAATACGAATATACAACTAGCTTTTTAATACAGCAATCCCTCATTCGTTGTTTGATTCTGTTCTTGCTTATAATGTTTTTAAATATATTTTCTTTTCCATTACGAAATAAAGCTCATTGATTGAGGGATAACTGTTTGAAGCAAACAATGTTATGTAAGCAATAAATAGGCCTCAAGATATAGGCGATATAAATAACAGAAGTGATTATTGCATATATTGTTATAATTCCTGAAAGAACTGGAATACACGACTGTGGAATAAATAATGCGATGCAACGGGTGCATTTTGTTACAATTTCCTGTATCACATAACATAATAAGATATTAAATAATAACTTATTCAATATTATAAATAATAATATCCGTAATATTAATATGGCAACAAAATACATTTACTAGCTAAGCACCTAGACCAGTAGGCTTTAGACACGGTATTTACAGTCGCTCTGTACAACCTTAAAGTATCTATATCTTATCACTGTCGCCTAATCGTTATACTTTCTAATGATAAATTATTGCCAATCAGCTAGTATTAACAACATTTAAAGTTTCTTCAAATGATATAATAATATCTATTATTATGACAATAAATTTAGGATTCACCACAATTTTATAAATGCAGAAGTATTGTAAAGCTTCCGTTACAATGTATATTCTTCGCTAAATCTAAATAGAATACCGAAATATTTACAAAATGAAGACAACACGATATGTAACTGTACACTTACAGACTTTAAAACATGTTTAATTATTAAATGCATCAAAGTTGTTACCTTGTGAGATTCAAAGAGAGTTGTCATTGTTCTACATGATATGGACAGGCGATCGTTTGGGCATATCAACTTTGATACTGGACTCTGAGACTAGCTACTGTAAAATTGTGCTTTAACGAGTTTATCTACTCTCATCAAACTGCGCGAAGCTAATTTCAACGACTCACATGTCTTTTGTAATCAGACTAAATATACTACTAAAGTTTTAGCAGTCACCGTTCGCACGCGATTCGTACACATCACTGCACACATGATATGGGGGATTCTTAGGTTCTCACTGGGGTCGAGAGAGTGAGTCTTATCACAGGGGCGTAAGGTTCCGTTTAGGTGAGGCAGTAGCGGATGCTGAGCATCGTGACGCCTAGGACGAAGGAGAAGAGTGGCTGAGACGCGGTGCCGGCGGCTGTCTTCGGTGTTGAAGAGTCTGTTTCCTCTTTGCCCACGTAAGTTTTTTCACCTGTTGAAAAACATTTCGTTTAATGATTATAATAACTAAGAAATAGTACAGTAGCGGGAAATGTTAAGGCTCAAAAATACGTTAGCGTAGATGGACATCAAAGGCGTAGCACTGACCCCAAACGTTGACCACGTGGAGTAAAAACAAAAAAAATACAAATTTTCAAATTAGAGATCTGTATTCCTCATTTAGTATCGTCTCTTAGATCCATTCAGATCCACGGATTAGCCTCTACCATAGAGCAACAAACCGACTTTACCTTCGTTGACCAGATGGTACGTTCTGTTGCACAAAGAAAGTTCTGGCAACAGATTGATTGCGGTAAGATCATCTAAATCCCTCGAGAGATGAGCAGCAATTTTAAAGGCAGCAGCGTTAAGCCCGTAGAGAGTAATGACAAATTCCCTCTTTATGACCGATATCCTGGGTTCTAGTGGCTAGCGCCGAAGCGTTAGCCACAAGAACGATTTACATCTGTATTGTTGAGTTTCTGCGTGTGAGTAAGGTTTCCAGAGCTCTTGGGGGGTGCTCTATTTGTAGCAGGGGTCAACCTTTCAAGGTAAGTACGACCAGTCCAGTAACATATTTATTATGCTGTACTTGTCGCCCTTAAGATAGGACCTCATTACCACTTAACATCAGGTGGGATGAGTTCAATCTTGAAGTGCAATATAAAAAAAAACATTCCCATAGCACCATTGTTTAGGCAATGTAGAACCGGGGTGTTTTAGTGGATAGATTCCGTTATTCTCCGTGCATTGGTACGGTTCAAAAAGGGGTTCCTGAAGCTGATATTGATGATGATGCGAGATGAATATGTTTACCTAGGTCGAGTCCAGATCCCTCCTCGCCAGACCCTTCGTCGTCATAGGCGTCGTCGTTGTCGTAGTTGCGGCCGGAGCCGGAGCCTTCCTCGCCGGCCTCGTCGCCCTGCATGAACGCCTCGGCCGAAGGGTTCTTGTGTGTCACTTGCAGCTAAACCAAAATGCACGTTACTGGCTAGTTTCCTAACCTTACGTTACACACGACTAAGATACATTTATCTATGTGCTTTCAATTATTTGCGATTTCCTTTTAAAACCTGCCGCATCATTTATAGTTTTTGTCTTGTTTGATACGGTCAAAGGGTTTTGAATAAGTATTATTATATAGCTTACGAAGGTAATTATTCTTTAGATTTGCTAGTTTAGAAGTGCCTAATTTCCCAAATATATAAATTGCAGTATGATTAAATTTATATTAACCAGTTTCGAAATGCCAATTTTCTTTTTGCTATTTTGTTCTACCTAAAGATAATAATTTTACGTTTGCCGCCCAAGTTTGATGATCGCAAACGAGAATGGATTTGATTATAAAATTTAAAACACCCATTAAATTGTTTATTAATATGTAACTATGGAGACGCCCTTTGTAAACGGGTAATGTAACCAGGTTGACATTTATAAAGGAACTAGCTGTGCCCGCGACTTCGTTCGCGTGGACTACATCCTTTCATGGTCGGTTTTACCCCTTTTTCCCCTAATATTCGAAACAATAAGTAATCTATATTTTAACCCAAGTTTCGAGCTATATTTGTGCCAAATTTTATATCTCTTCGCGCCTTAAACTTTTACCCCCATCCCCCCCTTATTTTTTTTATTTTTTTTTATAGTAGCGCAGTATATTGGCTCCTCCCAGCCTGATGGTAAGCAAGAGAGGAACCCACATCGCGATGACAACAGATTTGATATCAAAATATCCTATCCGTTAGCATCGCCATACTGGCCCGCAAGATGTTTCTTCACGCTTCTTTTGAAGGAATCCATGTCAAAGGATGGAGGAAACACATGAGCCGGCAACGAGTTCCACTTCTTTATGGTCCTTAATTTCTAATAAAAAGTAGATTCAACGTATACCAATACCAAATTTCATCAAAATCGGTTGAGAGGTTTAAGCAGGAAAGCGTAACAGACAGACAGACAGACAGAGTTACTTTCGCATTTATAATATTAGTAGGGATTAGGAGATTTTTTGGTCGATTACGTTTAGCCATTTATTTATTTTGGTTTCGGCCAATTAGTAAAGAAGTAGTTACACGCTATTGTCTCGAGATTATAAGACGTGATTGTTACGATGAAACCACAATTTGTTGATGTCATCTTGGATTAATATTTATTCATAGCCATGATTCATAGGATGTGCCTTGGTCTTCAAAATGACTACAATGCTATTTGTAATCGAGGTCACTCACAGATATTTCACTAGTTATAATTTTTATTGTAGGTAGAAAAAGAAAATTTACTCATTCTTTTGATATTAAGTCTGTTGAATGTTAAAGGCAGAAATGATTTTACATGGACTTGAGTATCTGCTTGGTTTAACCAATTATTATTATTTAATCATTTCTGCATTACATCGAATTAGTGTTTGTGCAAAAAAAATATACATCGAAATATGTTTAGGGGTGAAAGACTTCCGCTCCCCCGGAAGCTCGTTGAAGATGAAAAGGCCATCTACGGCCATCATCTGTAGTCAGTCAGGAAAAAATCATTGAAATTTGAAATAGATAACCATATAAATTAAAAAGTAACTCGCCTGGAAGTTTATTGTATGGAGCGAAGCCAACTACTTAGATTAAATTAAATCTTCTTACTTTATTAGCCTTGTGAGGCATTTGCTTATATCAAAGTGGGTAACATTGTGTTAAATAATTCGAAGCCGTTGAAATAATCACATCATTGTTAAGGTGCATTGTTTTGTGCATTTCATTCAGGATTACTGTTGAATAATGTGGGTGGACCTTCATCGTTACATTAATCACTTCTCCTACCTCCCTGAAAGTAAATAGAGGTATGTAGTAGTAGGTGCAACTTACAATGCATATTTGCCGAGCATGTCTTAGGCGATCTCCTAGGGCCGAAACTTGAAAGTCCACAGGCGTGCCGCTCACTTCGGGATTATATTTCTGGTCGCTGAGTGAGGCCGATGCCACTAAAGGTTTCGTATACCTAGGAAACAAAAATAGACTTAAAATCTCATTCCAAGTGACAATTACGGAAGATTTTATTTGAAAAAATATTCAGATGACTTTATTGACGATTCAAATTATTTTTAGATTGTTGGATATTTTTTTGGTGTACAATTTTTATTCCTGGACAGTAGTTAAGGCCTGAAATTGCAGGGGCCTTATGTTTTAACATTTGTTATTAATTCACTGTACTCTTGTATTTTGTGTCCTTGATGCGGCGTGTGCGTGGCAGCAGCAACAGCCTACTGAAGAGTGTTGCGACTAAACTAGATGTTGACAATGCTTCAATGAATCCTGAACTCATTTTCGGCTCGTCAAAGACAATAAAACTACTTTTCTTTGGTCGATATGTCTGCGATTTATTTGAGTAGGTTACCTTTTTACACTTTTGTATCATCATTGAACAAAATGCAAACTATATGGGGAAGTATTTCTACCCATACAATACTAGATATGTTACAGTAGCAGTAAATAAGTTATACTATGCGTAAATCACTTTACTTTGGACCGGGTCATTTAGTTTTAGTTTGATAACTAAAGTGACAGTAAGTAAGTAGTTTTGATGTATGTAAGTTGGAGCAGATCAGAGCCCAAAAGTGGTATCTGTTCACAAGCATGAAGTATGTTATGTGCGCTGTCGCTTCACTCGATCATGTCTAAGGGAGTTCGAGTGACTGTGATAAAGATAGCAGGACAGCATCAGTTAAATATGTACCTCTGTTTAAGACAGACAACTGAAAAGCATCAGTTTAAAATATACTTACTCTCCAATCGCATCTCCGTTCCAGCACTTTTCATTGCCTTCGTTTTCGAAGTCCGGTTCATCACAAAGACGGTCTGCGAGCTTGGCGAACAGTTTCTTGTTCCTGGACAGTGTGGCCGCAAATTGCAAGAGTTCTGTGTAAGGTGGAGGAGCTTGGAGGCGGTTGGTCCACGCGTGGGGGTGGGGCAGGCTGGACGTGGGCACGTCCAGAGTCGTTGGTGCACCGCATTGTTGTCGCACCTGGTAAAAGAGATTTGAGTAAGGTTTTGGTACTTCTAATTAAAGTAGCCTTAACTTAATCTTTTGTGTCCTTCGCAATCACGAATCCCCAACATGAAATGAGTGATAAAATGTTTGATACAACCAATATAACCATTCTGGCAGGATCGACACGGAAAATGATATTTTTTATTTTTTGGGGTCTGTATGTTGTGGTACTGTCGTTGTTTCTAATTTCTGCAACACGAGAGTTTTAGCAACTTGCCGTAAAGTCAGATTAATGTATGTGATGTTGTTCCACATTTATTTATTTATATAAAAACATCGATGTCGAAGAATTTTTCTAATTATTCATACCTAATGCTTGCGTTGGTAGTGCTAGAAGATAACTGTTTCAATGTAAAAAATACAATTCATCCCCGTGTTTTATGTTACCGATGGACGATGGATGTAGGTGCTGAGTTTTTCATTTCCATTACTCGTTTCGGATATTGAACTGACCTATCGATGGTGTATCGATACTACATCATTTTACCTAACACTGCATTTATATACCTCTAAATGTTTAACTTAAAATATCTTTTAAACTACCAACTACCGAAAAAATTTAATGAATACCTTAAAACCTTTCCTTTTATGCTTGTCTAATAGAATTCGAATAAAAAACTTAAGATCAATTATCGCTCATCAAACTATCGATAATCAGACAAATCAAAAATTGACTTGTCTTACTGTCCTACTTTAGCAGGACCTAGGAATCACTACGCGATTATTTCCGCACTATCATAGGCGAGAGTATAGAACCGGCCTAGTTATAACTAATCGTTAGCAGTACTAATAAACTAGACAAGCTTATGCGCCGAGCTCAAGTCGAACGACACGATCATAACTCCCGCGCAACGGAATTTGCGCGCGGAAATAGCGCAACTTGCGCTGGGCGTATGCGCGTGCGTGTGAACGCCCGCGGCGACGCGCGACAACGCAAATAACCGACACGCCGCAAATACACGCATAGGTCCAATACGTCTCGCTGCTGATATTTGTAACTAATGCTTTACACTCCGAAACGGAGCTATGCAGTGGGTAATGTATACGTTTACAGGATTTAACCCTAGGCTTGTTACTATTTCCTTTCATAGCACATAGAGAGCGAAAAATAATAGCGTAATTTCAATCATGAACATAAGAACGCCGTAAATATTTTGGTGAGAGAGATTCAATATTTACTAACGTTAAATAACAGGAGCGCCAAACAACTTCTTTCTGTTTCTGTCAGTCTCCATCTGTTTCCACTTAAACGACAGGGTTAGATAAAATCTGTTGTTGTTTTGTAATTAACGATCTTTCTACTAAATGTTTCGTATATTTTATGAACTGAGTTTAGTATATAACAAAAAAATAACATGATACTCGTATCCATAACCTGATAAAAAATATTAATAACTTAAAAAAAACAAAATGAAAAGGACATTAAAATAAAAAGACCGAGAAAATAAAAGAATTACTTAAATACTGCCATTTACTTATTTATTCATTCATGACAGTAGGAAACGTGTCCGAAATATTGATTACCACGCTAACCTCAGTTTCGTCTTGACTATTCGTGTCATTAGGGAATTTTCTTCCGTATACATACCCTCATTGTAGGTACAACATTCTGACTAAGTACCTAACCGGTTTCGGGAATGCGACATAACACTGGACGGGAATGGCAAACAGGAGATGCAATCACCGGTGCAGATGAAGATAAATTATGCCCTCGTCGTTTGTCAGCGGCGGACTTGATGCGTATCGTTAATATGGCCGTCATCATGGAACTAGCGCTAACAGCGTACAGAGTAGTGTGGGGTTGGACACGACATGAAAAGGAGTTTGTAGTGTAACTTCTTTTTGCACAGAGCCTATGATACCTTACCGCAAATGCGGCGAGGCATTTTCAAGTTTGAAACTCAGCGATGCGTTTGACGGTGCCAGAATTGGAACAGGACTTCCAATTTGTCCCACATGACGTCAAAATTAGTAGAAATCTTTAAGTTTGATGTCGCAAAGTGGATCCTACCCCATGATTATTTAGGAAATAGATTAAAGCATATAAGTTTAGAAGCAGTAATCTTGTCCCGCTCTTACATTTTGATATCATGTGCGAGACAAATGTACCTGTGTGATAATGTTCTTGTGAGTCTAGCCTAACACTAGTTTTCACAACACACTTCGATAGATATAGCGGAGGAGCATCTAACTTTACCGGTAAATGCCGGAGTGCAGTCAAATCGGCAACATCAAATGCGGTATAACATTTCATTGCTGCACTGCTGGATTTATGTGGCAATTATGTGGGTAGAGATTTAGCCACCATGTTAGCTGTATCCCTAAACCTCAGTAGGGACCATGAATGAAGAAGAAAGAAAGTATGAAGAAGAGTAGGTGTAAGTCTGGTTACTTACTATTTGTCAAAAGTTTGGCATGATTGCCGGTATAATCCTTTGATTAAACATGTTATCAAATCGGATTAACAACTTAATTAGTATGTGATGTTGTCCAATATTTATATTTATTTATTTATTTAATCACCACCTAACCGTGGGGAAAGTTTATCATGAAATCATATTGATCATGCGGGTTCAATTTTGTCATGTTGAATAAGTACAAAATTTAACGGTTCACTTGTATATAAACCGTCTCAGTTAAAGCTTTGCTATGCATGCAAATAAACACGTATTAGATTTGAAATTGTAACTTATGTTTGTGATTTGTAACATGTAGGAAATAGCTTTCTCGTTTCTCTGGTGTACACATTATGCTAAAATGATTGTAATTTCGCAGGCTACAGCCGTCTCTTTCACATTTGCGTAGGAGATAACTTTCTTGCGAGAGTGCCTGTTTATTACCTCTCTGAGAAAGGTTAAAGTTGCGTTTCCCTTAGATTAATATATAACATACGGTAAATATAATAAAAAATAATCAAACTAATGATCCTAACTATGAGTTAAACATTCATCGGAATGGTTCAAATAAATTATGATTAGGGTTCCATACCTATTAACTTCCCGTTCTCTCTTTGTCACTTCACATAATATTTATTGCAATTTATTTTATTTGTATGCGTGTGTTAGATTTGAAAATGCATAACTTCTTTTAAGAAAAATACATACATTTACATACGTATGCGAATATCCGTATTGGGAACTTGATAGGTAAAAATTTAAGAACAAATTTCTTAAAATAATACCTTCTCTTCCGTTCCTTTAAAATTTTGATGACGTACTCATTTTAATAATAGGTAGATAAATATTGATGCATGGTATGATGTGTTCAAAATGAGTCCTAAGGCTAACTAAACTTTTGATGTCAATTGATAATTAAAGTTTTAAAATGCTTTTAAAAGAAAAAACAACAGGAGTTAATAACGGTAGAAAGTTGGTTCGGAAAGTAGTACTCAAATGCCCATAATAGCTGTAAAGTGGAAAAATGTACTGCGAAACAGTAGCGCAAATAAACTCTTGATTATCCCGTAAAGTATGGCCATAACTTGCAAACGAGGAATGGCAATTTAAAACCGGCTGTTTATACGTAGACTTCATCGGCGAATTGAGGCTCATCAAGGCAAGGTTTCCCTACTATTCAGCCTCTTTAAATTAATAAACAAATATCATTACCACTTTTTAAATTTTGACAACATAGTTTCTAAACAAAATAATAATCTAAGAATTAGTTATGTGTTTTCCTTCAGTTGCGTAGAGGTGCGATGACCATAAAGGCTCAGTGCTACATTAAACTGGAATTATTTTTATGCCACCTAGTGAATCGGAGAATATTGCTGATACATGCCTATGAAAACTGTTGATTGGAAAATGGCAAATCAAATAAATGTAAGTCTGTAAACAAAATAAGTATTTCATCAATGTAGCGGATAAGTTCAAACAAATCAACAAAATTCACGCTCAAAGGATTCAGGTTCACTGAAGTTTGTGCTTAAATAAGCAAGATGCGAGTGGTGTTTATCATACCAGAAGGCCTAGCTCGCGTAAGTCAAATTTCTCTCATGAGGTAACAAAAATATTTACCCTGTTGATTGGCTAATATCATGCTACATTTCAATTTACAGCCAATCAGCCGTTGACAAACAGGGTTTTGTCCATTTCGACATTTGGAAAAAGCCAGATACATTTTATACACATGGCTCACTCTAAGCCAACAGGATGTTTTCATAAAGTAATCCAGGATTTATCTATCGGTCTAAGTAAGTTAGTCTTTATGGGGTGAACAACATGAAATGAATGTCAGTTGTTGGACTCAGCCCGCATATCAACAAATTACGGACTAACACACAGTTGATACAATGTGGATTAAAAAATTGAGAGGATATATAATTGATGGAATAATTGTTTGGTCGCAGATTTGCTTCACTGTTCTTTCTTTATAGAAAGAAGGTCGCTTTGGCTCCAACTTTTTTTTATACCTGGCTTATCTTTATTATATTATTTATCTTTACCGAATACAACAATTGGGAGAGCAGAAGGCTCTTACTCACTTACTGGAGGGCGCCCCAAAACATGGCTCGAGCCTCGTTTTGAGCTGTTAATTGGACTTTGATGGCTCCAAGTGAGAAAAGTACCTTCCGGCCAACGTATGTAGGAAGAAGTCTAAAGAAACTAGATCTGGGTGTGTGCCGAGGGAAAAGTTTTATTACGACGGAGACATCTGTCGCCTCGCTGCGCAACAGGGAACATGTTGACTTCGATTTCAATCTAAACGGCGGAATATTGCTTTCGCGAAATGTATATACTGAAATATTACAGGATGGATAAACTATAAGTGGCATGGCGGAACTGATACGCTTCGTGTTTTTGTATAACACTTATACAAAATAAAGTCACCCATTACTTACACTTAGTAATAGAGCTTAGAGGGCCTAGCCGATTGGATGTGTTTTGCCCAACATAGATATAATTTTGATAATTTAAAATGCACATATATTTTTGACATTTTACTTAGTGAAGTCACGTGATCTTGAAATGTCAAACGCTATCTAAGTTCAACAACTGCCACTTTGCTAAGCACCCACGCGTGCCAGATAAATGCATTTCTCCCCCCTTAAAAATAAGCGTACCAGATATATTTTTCTAAAAGACAATTTAATGTTATTTTACATTTAATTTACAGTTTGGATAATCACGATAAAAAGCATTGCGACAAATTTTGTACGTTTAATCCATTTTTAAACACAACCAGTGTTACTTTTAGCGTGTTTTTTATTTGCAATATTTACATGATCTTTACCAAAGAATATTTCTCCCTTTAGCGAGATTTAGTGAGATTAGCTGAGATTCAGCTGGAACCCTTCATCCAATCGTAATACTTCACATATTTAAGGAACACCCTCGCATCCACAAAACATATGGAGATGTGTTTAGAGTAAACCTAAAGAGAATTACAGGAAAACCTTCCGAAATTGCGATTACATGTTACGTACTCACACAACATTTGTTAAAAACCCGTTATTCAATATTAAAACAACAAAAAAACGACGCGTATCTAATCAAATAATTATTAGACAAAAAGCCTGTTCTAAAACAAAAACTCATATAGAATACATCTCAATAAGGCTTGAATTGCTAAAGCTCCGTGATCAAATATCCACAGGCAAAAACATTTCAATAAATTTTGCACTTATCCCAATGGCAGACGGTGCAAACTTGATTGTATTTTTTGTAGTCACTATACACGCTCTTAAGATTAAGATAAGCGTATAAAGAGGAGACCATTAATATAGTAAATATTCATTAACACTGTGTTTGTCTGAGCCGCGCCGCCTTCGGTTACAAAAGTTCGCATTAAAAAAATGTCTGTCTATAATGAAAAGCGTCGGCTTGCCGCGGGTGGGCACTCGTAATTACAGTGAAAGAAACGGGTAATGCTATAAGAAGCAATATAAAACCACCGTTGGCGGTGCACAATGGATTAGTGGGATAATCGCTTTAATGGAACGAGTCACTTCTCCGCAATTAGAGTCTTCTGTACGATTTTTCAATGACAGCTGGAGAGTCTTGGTTGGTTAATAGACTCGGGAGTTTTTAACGTAAAAGTTTTATGAAGTGTAAAGTTCGTGGTAGATCTAAAAGAGCTATGTCATTGTGGTTTACTCATACTGAGAAGAATCCTAGAAAAAACTCAGTAGATAGATAGCCTAATCTTTATATTTAGGACAATGTGTTATTCGTATACCATGACACAATTGGTTCTCTATTTTGTCTGTAATTCCGATTTATGAGGAAATCAGTACCATATTTAAAAATAAGAATAAGAATTTATTTATCAGCACACACAATCAATACACAATACACAGACATAAAAGTGACACGAACAATTAATAGGTACTTTATAGGTAATTCATAGGTTTAAGAGAGGTAGGGCATAGCGATTTATCGCTCGAACTGGAGCAGCCCGACTGGTGAAATACCTCCACCTTACAGAAGACCGCAGCCAAATAACAATCACTTCGGTGTTGTTGTGTTCCTGCGTGTGAGTACGGTTTTCAGAGCTCCTGGGGGGTGCTACATTAGTAGCAGGGGTCAGCCTTCAAGGTAAGGGCGACAAGTCCAGTATCAGCTTTATTATGCTGTACTTGTCGCCCTTAAGCTAGGACCTCATTACCACTTAACATCAGGTGGGATGAAGTCAATCTTGAAGTGCAATATAAAAAAAAAACAGTAGAAGTAAACTAACATTAAAAGAAAAGAAAAAAACATAGTGATTGCGCAGCTAACAAGGTCCCAGCCTCAAAACCTATTATTTATGCTCTTAGATAATGTAGTGATGCATAATTTGAACCTGGCCATCACCAGGCCGGCGTTAAATAATTCACGAGTGGCAAAAAGTGCCATATCCTGTGTGAATACACAGCGGAATGAATTTAAATTCGCCATGACGACAGTCTGTCTCCCGGCGGACTTTATGAATTTATTTGTCGAACATGTATCGGGCCTCGCCTGTATTTCAATTATAAATTGTGCATTGGATACTGAGAAAGAGAACCATAACTGCATAATGATGATGCAATACTTGTTACTTGTGACTATATTCACGCTATTTTGGAATAGAAAGCGCTGTTGTGTAATTTTAGTAACTAATAATGGACGACCTCGGTGGTGCAGTGGCTAAGGTAGGCGGCCAAAGCGCGAAAGGTCCCGGGTTCGATTCCCGGTCGGGTTAATTTGGAAAACGAACTTTTCTAAATTTACTTGAGTCTGGGTGTGCTGGGATGACGCCCCCAGTTAGTATCCGTCGTCTGGTACAAGGGAAAACCTTAGTTTGAGACCAGGTGATTGGTGTGATTGTCTGACGCATTTATTATTATTTATTATTAATATCTAGCTAGTAAATTTCAGCACAATTAATTTAGTACTTTTAACGTGAAATTATTACTAACTTACACGTACTATAAGAAGAATGTTACAGAAAAATTATCAACTCCATCAATTTGCGATAAAAAGAAGAAATTTGGAATGACGTTAAATTTTAAAGATGTTTACTACTCGACGTTTGATTAACATGTAAGCAAACCACGATTTGTAGTCATTTAACAGCTTAAACCATTAAATCGTTTTTGTTAAAAAAATATCTAAGTACGAGTGGATGAGTTATGGTATTGACAAAGGATTGCTTAGAATGTTAGCCCTTAAAAATATTTTTAAATTTTCTTTAGGACAAAGTAGCGGGCGGGTGCTTGTGGATATAAAAATGCCATGAAGCACTAGTGTGTCTTCAAACGCAAATATAATTGTTATGCTCCAGGACGTCCTAAATTTTAGAAGATTCTTTATAAAATTTGACCCTCCTAAACATACACATTACAACACAAACAATATATACGCAAGTTTTACGAGAAAACGTGTTAAGTCGATTATCAAGGTATTTATGATTGCCGGTGATTGCATCTTAATTTTAATTAGGAAATTCAAACATTATTTTATAGACATAACGGGATGATTTGATAGTGCTTATTTGAAACCGAGAAGGTGTGATAAACGGATATGCAGTCAATTAACTACCTAGAATCGTGTTAAGTATAAATATTAGATTACACATTTAATTAATGTCGTAACCAAAAGGTCTCCGTGACACGGATGTCATCGAACCGTTTCTAATATTAACTGTGTGCGTAGGCGCAATTGAACTCTGATGCGCCATTATTGATTGTATAGATAAAGTCTTCTTAAGATAAATAGCCTCATGTTTTGAAACAATTATCTTGCATTCTACGCAATATTTTCAATTTCATAAACTATGCATTTTACAATGGTGTCACTTCGACCTACACTTTCACCTTTGTGTCACCTTATGTGTTCGGCATATATTAATAATAAAATGCAAGTGTTTACCATCACCATTGCAAAATCAAAACATCTTGATGGCCGACGTCAAAACGTATGCAAGTAATGTTAGTTTCACATTTCTAACAATATAATAGAAAAAGCGAGAAAATATTTCAAGTATTACAACACCCACTTCTTTGTAATCCGCGTTGTATGTAGGCCGATAGATTAAAAAGCGTTCAGATCAACAATCACAAATAGACATCGTTAGCAACATAATCGATTAAATGTATTACAAAACTGGGAGAGCATGTTAACGCGGAACTGTAGACCAAACGCTATAAAAAGATAAGATAACGCTGATTGAATTATTGGCGTAACGAAGTGCCTTCTGCCTTAGTGGATGTCATCGGCCGTCGTCAAAATAAACATCGCATAGATGCGTGGGCGCAGAGTGGGCCCGATCAATTATATCAGATAGGTGACCGGACTGGTGCCACTGGATGCTGGTAAAAAGTGAGCGAGTTAAAATGACGCTACTTAACACTAAACTGCGTTGGTTCTTTCATAATTCATTTGCTGTTAAGAAATATATTTTGGTAAAGTAAACGAACCATAATGATGATGACTGACAAATCAGGTCCGATACTTTTAAATGGCCGCGAAAGAGTAATTTTAAAAGTGTTCCATTGGGTTTGGTGGATTTTAAGACCGTATGATAAAGATCCTCCTAGTGTCGTTTGTGCTTATTGCCGAGTGTTGTGGCCCCTCCAAACGAACTTGGTTTTTCTTGTGCCGTTTCGCTCCCAATTTTTGGTGGCGAGGATACGGATCAGACAGATCTTTTCAGACCAACGACTTAGGCTGTGGCACATAATAAAGATGAGTTGCTATTTATCTATTTTCCCGACATTTTTGAAGTCTTCTTTAAAGAAAATGAAATTCTAAAAATAGCATCTTTATTCAACAGTATCAGCATATACCAGAAACGTGGACCAAGTTACATGCCGAGTAAGAAGTAAGTATTCGATTATTAAGTTTTTCTTGGCCCCTTATGTGCTAATGGTTTATTATTATTAAACTACACTCATGAGCGAAAATAGAATCACCCACAGCTGTTTGATTATAGCAAAATAAATCAAAATATTGTACTACAAACTTTAAATAAAAACTATCCTAATTTCAATGGCACCTGCACTTTAAAGTTAAGAGGGGTGATTCAATGGTTTTGCTAGCAAGTGTACGTCAATATCAGCCAAATGAGGGGTAAACGTCGGAATAAGGATAATACCCCGCTCATGACCCATAAATATATTGGAAAGACTTCAATGGCCGATATATAGTTAAAGCATAAACCAGGGAACAGCTAATTCCTGGTAGTTCAGTAGCGATGCTCCAACGAGGGCATTACAGGCTATTTATATTAAACTTACAAACGTACAATGGGCAGTAAATTTTAATAGCCACGAATAGTTCATGCTGGCATATTAATTACAGTTCAGTGCTAACTGTGCCTATTCATAGGATTGCGGCTTCCAGTTTATGACTAGCTGGATGACAGATGTACGGACATAATATGACATCAGCATCGTAACAAATGACGAGCAACCTTTAACAGTGTAAATTAAGAATAGGCGTTTATACTCCGACGGCTTCAAAAATGTCATCAAGAACTTTACACATAGTCAACAAATATATAAACAATGTTTCTGTACTCGTAACGGTATTTTCAATGACCACAATGATATAGAGGTAATTAAACACAAGAAATCTGAACAAGTTATTTCATTTGAAGTTAAAGGGGAGGCGTTCCGGCTTGTCTATACTTTACAAAATTGTTGTTTCTCAATGAGACCCTAACTTGAAGTAGGTGGTAGTAAAAGGTCCCAAAACTGTTCGCTGTACCAACTCTTTCACTTAAACATGGATATCTTAAAACGCAATTAGGCAGCATTAGTTATTTTTATTTAAATTATTGGGTATGCAAAGCAATTAAGGTCTACAGCTGTAACTGTACAGCGGTAACAGTACCGAAGTGTAAAATATTTTTTATAATTTCCTTGCACTGTCTGCTGAAGTGATATGTGCACAATCTGGAGCTAGACCATGTAAAAAAGCAATAAACTTAATTTGTTCGACCCGGGAGTCTAACCCAGGACCCAAGATCATTACCTAATAACTTAAACCATGTCTTCGACGGAATGATAAAAGTAATAATCTGTTGACAGAGAAGGACAATTTCAAGCTTTAGATTTTTGATTGTTTCCCTAAAATGCTGGTTAGTACAACCCTTATGATATAATGCCGTCTTTTCCATATGGGTTCCGGAATCTCGGGCATCAACCAGCTCGTTAAAATTCACTTCCACGTTGTTACGAAACCGAACTTTTTCTGTGGCATTTTTCCTTTTATTCCTCGGTGCGTTATTCTCGAGTAGTTGCCGTGCCGTCCTCTATTCAGGAGAGCTTAGCACGTAGTTTAGCGAGACAATAAAATCGCATTAGAATTCTTCGTAGCTTTTCCAACCATAAAGCTCTCACCTTGTTTATTATCCGACACACAGTTGCTTAGGGAGACAGGTCAACAAAATACTGACATAACTTCGTTAAGAGTTCGAGTTATAGAAATTCTCGATACTTCACTCGGACTGGATAGGAATAATCTTTCGAGTGTAGCTTGACCTACCTTGTTTGCGTGAGTACCTAATTTAATCGTGAACGAATAAGATTTTTAAAACATACCTCGAAGTACAGTTCAAAAATGCGTAAACTATATTTTTTTTCTAAGAGTACCTATAGTAAATGAAGAAATGTATGTTTACTTCATGAAATAAAGAAAACCCATATATAAAAATAGAGTATGATATTTCAGCAGAAGTAAATCGTCGGTATGTTAAAGCAATAAAATTCAATAACTTATATTAAACATCATTTTATTTCGTATTGTTCCTAAATTGCTAAATTCTGATATTTAAATATGAATAATTTACAAAACATTTTATTACGTATTTGACCACATAAATCACATTAATCTTGTCATTTATTATACACGCCTCTTCTATAGGTGGAGACAATAAAACCGTGACACCATTATATTATGGTAATTTCACGAACTTTTATACCTAATTCCGAGATTAACATTTCGAGAAAATGCTACTTTTGTTTTAATTCCGAGCTAAAACTAGTTTCCAGTAGTCGAATGGGTTCAGTAGTCATAAACATACTATTGGGGTTCAATAAATAAATATGAAGCGGTACATATCGATAAATTGCGTGTTGGATTGGTGGCCGCCGGCCTGCGCCCACGCAGGTCAGGCCACAAGACATGGGCGGACGGTCATAATCATAACGAACCAATTGAGAGAGGAATAATCCTCCTTTTGTGTACCTTAAGAATTATCGTTCTTAAACTTTTAGAAGCAAGATGTGATTCGCACATTTATGTCACTTTTTATTAAATATGTCGATGATTGTTGAAGCTTTTACTATTAAAAGGCTTTATGGTAAGTGATAAGTTATTCAATTGGCATCTACCAGCTAATTGTCGCAGTCGTATTATCTATTGTAAAAATTGTTACATTACAAAAGAAATTATTATTTTATTCACATCAATCAGCGTTTAAAGCTAGGCGTTTACGTGATACGTGAATTGTTTTTTTGCTGAATGACTATAGATAATGGTTGCAGACAGCCTTTTTATCTTCAACAAGCTAACAAGCAAGAATACGAATTGGTAATTGTCATGTAATGCAAACACTTATTTTCAAGTTGGTAAGTACTAGGTTTCACTTTTCATAAACTATCTGTGAGTGATTTGGTATTTTATCGTTTAAAGCTCCTTAACAATAATGTAATAGTTACCGTAGCCCTTGCGTTATACCTACAAATGACTCAAGACAACGGTGGTACCACAATATCTTAAATATATAGAAATAAAAGCGAAACATACTGTCTGCGAAATACTGACTGACTGATTAATCATGAAATCTCAGAAACTAGATTCCACAACTACAAACTTGAACTTTGGCAGGTAGACCTCCACTAACAACGAACTTTACGAAACTCCAACCCTAGGGGGTAGAACGGGCTTGGGAGTTTGCATGAAATTCCTATGTTTTTAAGTAAGATACTTGAAGTTTAAAATGTATGATCCATGGATGGTGAGGTGTGTACTAATAACGAATCTTTAGAAATCAGCCCCGTTCTCTAAAATTGGGTAAGATAGTTTGTTATTAAATATTATGTGCTTAACAAATGACTCCACTAGTACGAAACCACGGGCGGCCGTTTCTAACACGTTTATAATTACTCCGAAACAGAATTAACACAAAATGATCATCACTTAAATTATTGCTGGTTGGGGACCAAACTCATTTTTAGTTTTAAAGCCAGAAGCGTCAATGATCGGGGAATCAATAATTCCATGAGGTCTTAAGTGTAAGTCCCATGCCTATCTCATGCCTGCAGTGATCAGGAAACCTAACAGGTTATGATCTGGGACGTTAAATCAAGACTGCTCCATCAACCTTTATGGTTGCTAATCGAGGTCGCTATTTTCATTCAATCGCCCATTCAAGCATTTTTTACAGATTTCTGTCACACCGGCACGCTCACGTACATTAGTGTTACGATACAATCATACATTGTATATTGCTTTGTAGTTTTCTTAAGCCAGTATAATGTGCAATAACGAATAGATTTCAATTAGCATTCTGTCCCATGGGCCAGAAACCAGCATGCGAGCCGACTGCAGATTGGTGGAGTGGTATGTCTAAGGTACAAAATGAACCTGTAAGATGTTTGTCTGCCTCTGATGAGGTTAAACGAAGTAGTACTTAGATATCAGCTAGGACCTAACAAGGAGTTTTCCGAAACACGGAGATTGTTCGTGACTCACAAAATAATACAAATAATTTCATACAGATGTTTTAATTTGCATGAGATTGGTAGATACAAACTTTTGCCAGTGAGTGTACATTGGAAGAAAAAGTTAAAGAGATAAAATAAACGCGCAATAAAATTACTAAGAAATATATCTTTCAAGAGTATGATTGAATTATTAGCTCACATAACTCATTTACTATGATTTATTTATTGCTTTTTAATTTTATTACTACTGTTGACAGCCCGTTGAAATGTTGATACTCATTCAAAACTGGTCATTTGCAACGGTAGACAGCTGCTTATCTAGATCAAAACTACTAATTTGAATATCTAATACGACCTGTTTTGGACAATTAAATATTTCCTTAATTATTGAAATAACAAATAAATCATCTGTTTAGCATCCTGCTGCTCTTACTGATGTTAATAATGCGCAAGTTGGTTAAAATGTACCTATGCTTTTAAACAAATACTACTGTATTTGCATTAAAATTGATAAACAAATTGACGAGACACTCGATTGAAATAGATTATCCAAACGAACGGAATTGCAGGCAACAGTTAGTATGCATTCATATAATAGGTATAGGGAAGAACAGTGTTTTAATTTTGTACGCAAGCAAAATTTATAGCTGTTAAATAGTGAGTGTTACCTCAAAAACTTTCGCTTTAAAAGAAAATGATCAAGAACTCGCACTACTAATTATATTATTTGAAAAACGATTCGTTTTAATTACGGATAGTTATGAATTATACGAGGCGTAAGCTCAATGCGTTGTCGACTCGTAGTCAGTTGGACGAAAACGAATTGTCAATTTTGACACATTCTGAATCGTAAAATATTGGCACCGGGCAACATACTAACAGTTTTATCTGTTTTGTATATCTCCTCTCGCTTAGGCCGAACCGGGCGAAGGTGAAAGCACTCTGCGCGTGGGCGGGCGGCTCCCGCGCAGCCTGTCGCACGATCCGAGCGCAGGCTTGCAAGCGACCTGGATTGGCCATCCCTGTTCCCCCCCAACCATCCCGGGGGGGAAGGGAAGGGACTGCGTATTAGCGGACATTCCGCCGGTGGTGTTGTGGTGGTTCGGGATAAGCCCAGTTTTCCACCGCACCATCATTAAAAGGCGATGAGGTCCAACCGGGGGGTTTTGGTGGGTAGTTTCTGCCTTTCGCGACGCAGACGAGTCTTGCAAGTGGACTGCACAGACGCAGTGCGGAACTCGGCTTTGAGATTAAGAACTTAACTTTTTTACAGAGTTCTTTAAAAGAAAACAAAGATAGCCTTGTTTTTTGTGACGATCTTGGTGGACACCCTGCAGAAGTAGGTTTTTTGGACACATATTTGATGCAAGTGAAAGGCCCCGAGTTCTGTTCTCGGTTAATTCAGGAAATATACGTGTCTAAACTGACTTCAACTCGGGTGTGCTGGGTTGACGCAGTTAGTATACGCTCTCTGGCACTAATAGTACAATATAAATACTTAGTTGGTTGGTGTTATTATGTGGCTTTTTTATTTAAATAGAATGATTTACAAAAAAATAAATTATAACGTCTATTGCATTGACTTGATCCCAACGTAGGTTAAGCACGTCTTGTAATTATGACTACCAGTATCAATTGTAGTACGAAACTATAATCTTGGGAATCATCAACATATTAAGTGGAATTAATAGGAAATACCTATTTAAATTGACAGTCTCTTTTATTTACAAACTTATGGTAAGTTATTGTACATTTGGTATATCTTGATGACTGGGAAATGGCAAAAAAACATTTTGGGTACCTATGAATCACTCTTAAAATCAAAACTATCTTCTGACAATCTAACAAGTATCGTTGGAGTTTGCTTAGGGCTGACTCATGAGTGTCAGCAGACGTCGCCTGATTGAGCTGAGGTCAAGTAAATTGTAGACAGGAAGCAGCGTGTCCGCCATTACGGCTTTTGACATAGTTCTGCGTATCTCACTCATTTGGCCATTTAGATCTGATGGACAAAGGAGATAAGATATGTGCCGAGTATACAAAGCCTATACTTATACATGAAACATGTTTTACAAATAATTTACATCGTTTTTAGAATTGATGTTGCCTGTCACATAAAAAGTTATTGCCCTAGTCTACTTCAGAATTTCAAAAAAAAGTTTATGCGTACACTGATTATGTCAGGTACAAAACTTAACATTTAAGATTGGGATGAAATATTTTTCGCAATATCTTTGCTGATCCTGTATAGAATTATCGATCAAATACAATATTTGTTCGATCATGTCGTTTAAAGTTACATACCTATTTATTCGAAGATGCTATGAGGACATAGTACATATTATGGAGTTAATTTTGCCTGTGGTAATTATGATAAACTTATTAGGTACGTTAGTACCTAAACAATTATAACAAACTTAACGTAACGTAGTAACTTCTTGGTCTGGTTTTAGTAAAACAATTAAAAAACGTACAAGAAGACAATAGGTACAAGTGTTAGGAGTGATTCATATTAAGGAGAAATTAGTATCATTTACAGAATTACCGTTAAACGGAAATGTCTTTCACTTATCTACCAAACCACAAATACTACTGACACAAATCCATTGCTTCAAGTATTTGCAGAGTGTTCTATATTCTTTGTCTCTTCCGATCTAGACGTCCGATATATGTGTTAGCTGGGCGACAATTTAATTAGTTGAAGTGCCAATTAACCTACTTCGGTTTGGTTTGATGTGATGATTCTGCTCTTAAGTAATATTTGTATGGAATATAATGCCTATAAATAAATAACTTTATTATGCAAAGTTTACTACAAGGGAATTTTGACTAGCTACTCTAGTGAGCGATGAAAATCATTCATTAAATAATGGCAGATCTTTCAATGGTCCGATAAAATTATCAAGCCGATTAAGTATAAGCCGTTTCAATTTAAAACATCATTAGTTAAGTTGGAAATGGAATTATGACAACATTTAAAGTCGTTTTGTACTTTATTCGTTTGTTAATTCTTATCAGAAATTGAGAAATCAGGCTCCAATTCAGGAAATGAGTACCTACCAAGAAAAAATAGAACGGTTTTCCGTCCTTTTAAATGAACTGGATATAAATAGATATAAAGTTTTCCAAGTTTCACTTGATAAAATATTTTCCTTTCATCCTTTAAAATGAGGAGGCGGTGGATGAATCCACCGATCTCCGGGTATTCTTACTATGGAAATTGAAAGTCAACATGCCTCCAGTCCGAACGATTCTTGCGGCCAACGTTTATAGAATCGAGAAAAGTGCATACGTATCTTGATATCAAAACCAGAACCAATATTTGAATGAAATTTTCTGTCCGTATAAAGGGAACAGAAATATTAATGTGATGCAGTGAACTCGTTCAGTCGATTTGAATTATCTATTAGCTTCTAAAAATAACTACGAGCCAATAAACGAATGAAGAAATGTGTTCCATTATTTTTGTTTTTATGATTTCGCCTCTACCTTGTACAAATGTTTCTATGAAATTTGATTACGTTCCTATGCTTTTCCACTAGCTTTTTGAATATTTCTTTAGGCTTTTCCAATAAAAAGAGTTTTTCTCAATTTTTTTGCAAATGATCAACGTCAATAGGAGTACAGGTATTGACAAGCAACATCAATATATATTTACATCAAAATAACATGATTTATAGCTCATAATATCACCGCTCAATCTCATTTTTTGACTTGACATTGGTGGAATCACTTCGTTGTTTCTGATACGCGGGATACAGCAATAAGAGCCCATTAAAAATAACAAGATTGATTGAACAAAGGATCAGAAAAAAATTTCAAAACATCGTCCTGATATTATAGACCTATAGTTAATTAACAGCCTTTAGTTGTCACTAAATATGAAGACGGGCGTGGAAAGATACTTAACTACTATGCGAGCATTTAGTAAATGACGTTTCCAAAATAAAGAGACATGGTGCACAACCCAAGGCTGTAATTAATGAAGTGCAAGGGAACAATAGTAAGATGCAGACTGCTTCAGACAAGGGCTAAAAGCAGCTCCCGTCTGCTTAAGGTGTATGTTAAAGGGTGGAAAATATTGCACTTGTGTTACAGAAATCAGAAACAATGACGGTACCACAACACCTAGACCCGAGACAATATAGAAAAGTTCGTTTCCCATATTGACCCGACCGGGGATCGAACCCGGGACCTCAGAGATGGCGCTCGCCAAAGTCAATAATAATAATAATAATAATCTTTATTTAGTTGTTCTCTCACAAAACTCAACAAATAATTTTCCATTTTTACATGTTTAATTTATATTAATAGTCTAAGTGAGAGACTGGCAACTGTACTAGGGGACCTGTATGACAGATTGCCAGTCTCTCCTCATCTGGACAGACGAGTTTTTTTTTTTTTATTAACATGTGGTTGGCAAGCATTTACACTGTTAGTTACATAAATATTTGTGTTCTATATGAAATTGGGTTGTATGTAGTCAGGCGTGGGAGAGTTTGTGTGTGTGTGTGTATGTGTGTGTGTCTGTGTGTGTGTGTGTGCAGTAGGTGTGTATTTTTTTATGTTGTCGCGACGTACGAATGCGTGGTTCCGGTGCTCAAGGCTGTTGTATCCGTTTTTCGTACATGCCTAATGTTTAACACCATTTGTGTGGTTTGACACGCGTCTCGCAGTTTTGACTTCCTGTATTAGAATTGCGCACGTTATTCGGTAGTAAGTGTCAACGATTTGTTTTTTAAATAGAGGATGCCGCATGTGTGACAAATGTTTTTATCAACTGGACATACGTTCTGTCCCATTGTATTTAAGAGTTGGTTTAATTCTACAAAAGCAGTATGTTGTACCGAGATATTTCGGTGGCATAAACTAAACTGAACTAAATGTGTGTGCTGTCACGTTGCAATTTCTGTTTGTTACAGAGCTGAAGTAACAGAATTTAACCGTTTTATTATGACCAAACTTAAGTTTGCTCCTTTTAATTTAGTTCTGAATAGAAAACGCAATTAAACGTCGCTAATATTTAGTTTAGTTAAGTTTGTGCTAACAGAATTTGCACTGTTATAAGTAGTTTCAATTTAATTCTCCTCTTCTATCTAAACCCTTTTTCATCACAAATTTAGACTATATTATTATTCTTCAAGCAAATCAAGTATTTCAAGTAAGTAATTCAATTTTAAAAAGTTTTGTTTTCTTCAAGCTGAATTTTAGCACAATGACTTACCGAAATACTGCCAGTTAAATTGATTTCTTAATTATTTTGTTATCCTTTGATAAATATTGTTTGAGAGGTCATACAATTAATTTGTAAAGCTCCTTTTGCTGCCAAAGTTTTTGCAACGTCATTTATCGATCTACTTACGGTACTAACCCATCAAAGAAAGATCCAACAAAGAGCAAAGTTTCCGACAACATATTCAATAGGTACACGGCAAGTTAGAGAGTATAAATTGTGAAATTCAAAAGGAGTTGCGACGTTACTTTAGAATTGATTTGAATGTAAAACGAAGAGCAGTTTTCGTTTGAATCCGAGTTAGGAATTTAATAAAACGCTAGAGAAACTAAGGTTCAAAGTTATTAGAAATTCTATAAAAGTAGCCTCCTCGCTTTTAATCGCTGGAAGGAAACTATCGTAATTATCTGCACCGTCCGTATTGCGGAGTTTACACAGATCGATTTGCCGCCGTGCAGATTAACGTAACTGCATTCAAAGTATCAAGGTCAGCTTGTCGCATTTAGTTTCTCCAATTATGAAAACAGAATTTAAGTAAGCTCAATACTCGTTTTCTATTGCCGCACAAATGTGGTTTGTCTTATGTGAGTTAATAACATTTGATTGACAGATCACTAGGACTCGTATACCTATACTCATATTTAGGGTACAGGTAAAAACTTTTTTCCTATTTGTTCTCTGAAGATTGATTGTCACCTTTACCGTTTGAACATGAAATAAGCTCTTATGCTAAATGGGGAAAATTTGGCGTATTAAAAAGATTCAATTATAATCTGGCAGTTCACAGGTAACTTTATTATGACTTCAATTGAAAAGAGTTTTTATTGTTTAGGTGGATTTCAGGGCATTTTTACTCCCGGTTTGATCCAAAGATAAACTTTTATTAATGAGATAATTATGTAATTGAAGCAAATTAAATTTATTTCCGATATATTATTATTCATATTCTTACATACCGAAACATATATTCGTAAATAAAAAAGAAATACCGTAACGATTAGGACAATATTTGCATTGCATTAAAAGCTTCAAATTTTTTTTTTCATCTCCTGCAAAGCTAAATTAACCAAGTAATTAAATAGTAAAGTCAATTTTTTTAAACTTATGAGGTTTTAAATTAAAAATAGTATTGTCTAAGCAGATCCATCTACTTCAGAACAAAATGGATTTCTAACTACAGAACAATTTTTCTAAACTTAAAATGTTGACGAACGATTTCAGGGCATTATTACCCCCGGTTCGATCCAAAGATAAACTTTTATTAATGAGATAATTGTAAACCTATGTAATTGAAGAAAACTAAATGTATTCACGATATTTTATTATTCATATTCTTACATACAATAATAACAATATATCGAAAATTGAAGAAATATATTTCTTCATATAGTTTATTCCGAATAGGTGCCTGCTACTTTCATAAAATAAATTGAAAATCTTAAACTATATTTATTATCGGCAAACCTTTCCATTGTTTTAGTTAAATAAGGATAATCAGTATTTGTCTATACTAATTAATATATATTTATGGATACTGCTGTTGGTTACCTTAGATAAAAAAAATCAAATTATCATCACACTCACAATAAAGTACTTACTAGGCGTCAATTATATTACAAAACTATAAAGATAATATTCAAAAAGAATATATGAAACTTTTGTTTCGCGTCGTCTCTTGTAAACTCCAAAAAATATAACTAAACTACACACTCAAGTTTTACGGCGCTTATTAGTAGCCAGTAAAACAGACGCAGATATTTCGCGCTTTGCCTTTGAGATACGGCAAAGGAATCCTCAGTTTTGAGTGCGTAGTTTAGTTCCGATAAATAGTAGGTACTGTTGCTAAATAAATGCAAGAATGCTATTTGTGGTTTATTTACGACTTGAGCTCGGGTTCGTTTAGGACATAACAATTTCCAGAAGAGATCTTATAAAAGTACTGTTGTGGAGTACGACTTTGTGTTAAAAAGTAATTTATTTATACTTGTACGCTGTGAATAAATCACAATAACCTGATATCTCTCAATAATTACAGCGCCGGACGATCAATCAATCCGTAAAAACTCTAATAGGTATCATTAGCCAGACCGAAAGCTTAAATAAAGTTAATTCAACAAATCCAGCGTTTTTCACCGTCTGAAGTTCTCAAATTACTGCGATTGAATTAATGCCAGATAAAAGCGGATTCGTCGAGCAGAATTTATGGAGTGGACTCATCGGCGATTTTTTGCTACACCTTTACTTAAGCCGTTAATAAAGACTCGTTTACAGAATTAACTTGAGCCATTAGATAAAGTGATAAAAGGTCGCTCATTTCGGACCGTTTTTGTTTTGTTGTAAAGCGTAGGCGTGGCTATAAGGCAGAAACAACAGTATAGCTGCAAAAACTATTTGAGTGTAATTTAGAATAATATAACCATAAAAAAGTCGTTTTTATAAAACTTTTATCATAAACAATACATATTTTGATGAAACAATTTTAAAATACCTTAACTTATCTACTATACTAATTCGATTTCGAAATGCATGTCTTCAGTTGTGCCGATTTTATACATTTCAATGTATACCCCTGTATATTTCATTACAACGACTTGTTTACCATATTGTAAGTAAGGTGAAAGGCCACTGATATTTGACCCCTTTGAATTAGAGCTTCTGTTAAAATCCGCGCCTCATTAAAATATTCCAGTTTTATGGGACTCGCAGACGCCACTGCTCACCATGTTAAAGCTCCAAGTAATAAAATTAATTCTAAGTCTATATAGCTTTTCCAATGGAATGCTAATCCTATATCCGCATTTAATAGTTGGATGTAGTAAGCATAAATAAAGCGTGAAATTGTACTAGTTTTATTTTAATTTAGAAAATATGCAATACTGTACAGATCCATTGTATTATTGACTTTACGTTAATTTATTATGAACTTCTTTTTGAATGAAAATATCATAAAGATGCTGGCTTCGATGTAGGCCAGTTTAATTCTATTATATTACAGGAAATTTTATCAAGCTCCTTTGTTTTAAATGTCAAAATAGATTAAATTCAGATGATGTTCAAACACTGGTCGACTGAAAGCGAGACTTTATGATTGAAATTTGATGTTTCCGCGTGCTGCCAGGTTCTAATATTTTACGATTCGTAATGTGTCAAAAGATGGCTATCCGTTTTTCTATTTGTTGTTAATTCTAATTTCAAATTTACTTCCCATATCAGCTGTCATCAGTCGTCCGTCACTCGTATTTAGCTTACACCTCGTATATTTTATTACTATCCGTAATTATATAGGATCGTTTTTCAAATATTGGAACCGGGCATTAATGACTTATTAAAACAGCTTCGTCTAGCTCCCCAGATACATGTGGTAAGGCGAAGTTATTTTACTGCTATTCGCTTTAAAGTGGCGTAGTCAACCCACGCCCACGGTTGACCCATGGCTGCCTACGTTCGGTCGCCTTGTATCTATCCGCATAACGCTTGTAATAGCTATCTGGGAAGCGATTCCTAGCTTTACGACTATTGCGTTGGCCATCGCCTTTGTAATAGTGATTGAATTCTTGGTGCTCGCGTTTTATTGCGGGGAAATGGCCGAATGCAAAACAGTATATTGGACAGTCAATGGCGAAATGATTGAAATGTCCCGGTGGGCGCGGCACGTGTGGCTTTCTGCCAAACCACAATAGAACTAAAAACAGTATACCAACTTGCTATTGAACACGATAGAACTGACTTTGAAAACTCAAGTGGTGCTAAGTTAGGTCAGTAGGTATAAATTATTAGTAGCTCGATATTCGTTCCTATGCCCACAATAGAGGAGCGGTACAAAGTCCGAAGTGTAAAGTCTGATGTGGTTTTGATTGTATCTAATTGTTTTATAGTAGGTATGTGCTATTCTGCAGTTGCTTTTATTTTGTAATTATAAGTTATGGTTTATTCCCAGATTGCACATCAAAATCAAGAATAGTGGTATAAGAACATTGACAAGTCTGGAAACTAGTCTATATCAAAAATTTGCTGATTGAATTACTGTTGCATGTTCTACACTGTGCCTTTCTTCTCTACGTCGATAACCAACTAACAAACTTTTTTTCGTACATTAGAGTGTTAAACACCACCATATTTTTTAACCTGATTGCAAAAGCAGGGAGCGGTATTTATTGGCAATATCGTGCTGAAATGGCGTGCAAAAAGAATAACTTCTGTTACTTGGTGCAGCGGTAAATTGTAGGAAATTATAGCAACGTAGTTGTAAATTTATTGCAATATTTTATCGTGCAGAAAATTATCTCGTTGGGAACGAACGAATTGAAGGCACGGGTTGGACGTGAGCTATCAGCCTGATGGTCAGCGGTGTTGCCTTATAAGAGTATTGTTCCCTTGGTAAGTTTTGAATAGACGAGTTCATTTCAAAATTAGGGCGTAGCGTACAGGAGTACGTAGGAACTAACGCAGTAGGACAAAGCCTTTACCGAAATGTTGCTTGTTTTAGTAATTAATTTGGAATAAAGTTGGAAGAATTATAATGGAATTTTTTTTAAATTAATGGTCTCTAAAAGATATCATTTTTATCTATTCATACTGTATAAACACATTTCAACTTATGACTATAACCCACTAAACGAACTAATGTTTTCAGTATCAGATCATTTTTCTCGTGTAGCAAACTACGATATGTACATACTTTAAAGATCTTAAACATTCAAACTGGTGTGTTTTTAGTTTTAAACGGCTGGCAACACCACTGGTTAGCTCCAAGTGAGTGCTCTCGTGTCGAGGCCAGCGAAGCCCCCATTTGTTTAATTAGGGCTCTGCCGCGGTCCGGTGACGCCTTTTAATCAAACTTTACACATTGCAAATGGACCGCAAATACGAGCTCTCTCGTGCAACGGAGCTAGAATGTCTAGCAACGTATTGTTATATGGAAACTCAATTAATTAAATTGTGGATTATTTGAAATGAAATTTCGAAGTTGTATTGAAATCTAGGAAGAAAAAATGAAGTACATTTACACCAGCCATGTTCTGCAGAGGTAATTTTTGTCATTAGCTTGTTTTGGAGATCTACCTACATAACATACATAAATCAAGTGTTTGTTAACGGCTAAACCAGATACCTAATTTGGGTTGGAAATTTAAGATACCAAGAACGATATACATATGTATGAATTAACTAATTTTAGCCGCAGATTTTTAAGATAAATGATCCTCATCTGAAAATTCTCATGCAGCGAGCAAATTACGAAAGATCGTTCTTAAAAAATCTAGTATTTAGAAGATAACGTTTTGATTATTTTTATGTTGGAATTTCTGATCGTCCAAAAATATTTTTTAGTAATCTACCTTGTTGTAAAGATTTGAGTAAGGTTTACAAGGTTGGAATATTTGGAAAAAGTTTTAAAACCTGAAACGTTCGCTGGGACAGGTAATATAAAAAAAAAATTAAGCCATTCCCGTTAAATACAAACTGTCATTGAATATGTTATCAAGTGCTTCTAGCATCGAGCTGGTCCCATCTGCCGCGGAACCGATAACCGTTGGCTGAAACGATTTCCCGAATTAAGTTTTCGTCAGCCCGATGTACTGGAGACGACGCTCAGTTCGCTATTTCTAGTAACTGCATTATGGAACGTTATTTTTAAGGTTTCATGAGCGAAAAATGAAAAAAAAGAAACTGAGCCACAAACGTCAAAAAATAATTCTGATTCCGAAACTCAGTGTTTTATGTTGTGGACAGAGACAAAAGATCACTTATGTTAAGAAAGAGACAAAACACAGTTTCCGCATTCGAAACCGATTCCGAAGTAATATGAATAAGTATACTGGTATCTATATTGAGAATACCTATTAGATTTACAGATGCTGATAGGAAAGGCGCAATAACAACATTTTTTTCCAGGTTTCTCTTTGCTTGAGGGTATTACAGGTATAATCGAAACAATCGATGTAATGGTTCGATAGTTAAACGAATAAACCAAGGAAGGTCGTCCAACATTGCGACTGCGTAGGGTGTGAAATATTGCGCTTATTGATCGACAACATTGGTCGGCAATCGATCAATTAACAACAGGCTTTTGAGGTAAGAATGAAATAAATATGTCATCTACTATTTCCTCTACCTAAAAGGTAGTTTGGAAGAGATCGCTTGCTTGCGATAAGACCGCGTAAATTGTACTATAATTTATCGAACTGGAGCAGTTCGACTGGTGACCGACCTTACAGAAGACCGCAGCCAAATAACAATCACTTCTGTGTTGTTGTGTTCCTGCGTGTGAGTAAGTTTTCCAGAGCTCCTGGGGGGTGCTACATTAGTAGCAGGGGTCAAGCCTTCAAGGTAAGGGCGACAAGTCCAGTAACATACTTATTATGCTGTACTTATCAACCTTAAGCTTCCTAGCTTTATTCCTATGAGGTCCTCCTCATTACCACTTTAAATCAGGTGGGACGAGGTCAATCTTGAAGTGCAATATAAAAAAAACAATCTGTTAAACCAATTTCTGTAAAGTTTTTGAGCAATGAAGTTTACCTATCTATCTATTTAAGAGAGAAACAGAAAAATGGCATCTTTTCAAAATACAAATGCGACGTACTTTATTCTCCATAATGCCGTGGTTCTCGAGCGCGTACATGATGGCCTTCGTGACCTGCGTCTCCAAGTCTCGTAGACCTGCCGCAGGGTCTGGCCTGGTCAGCCTCTCCAGGCCCTCCACGTATCCAGCCCAGGGAGCATCTAGCTCGGCCGCTAGCGACCCTATGCACCTGAGGAAAAATAGTTGGCGTCAATAACATTACAAGCAATGGTTGGTGTAAGATCGACGTGCTTCTTCAAATTTTACTAATGATAAATGCACACAGACAGACGATTCTATTAGACCTAAACAAAATATTTCAAACGAGACCGCAGAAGGAAATTGCTCTTTAAAAGGCTCCAATGATGACTTTTTTCGTGAATCCCAAAATTCCAGCATCAGCCAATAAAGTTCCGACCACAAACCATCAGATTTTGTCTGACATAAGCAATAATTTTTGCGTGTACAATCATTTATCAGTATTGCATCAAAATATAAACGGTCTACTAAATAAATCTGACCTTCTAAGTGTACACCTATCTAATATGGCCCGGGAGGGAAAATTGATTGATGTGGTCTGTATCACAGAACATAAGATGATAGAGGATGATTACGACCTCACTATTATTCCGAACTTTACACTAGCTGCTTGCTACTCTAGGAATAGTCGTAGTGGAGGTTCCTGTATCCCATTAAGAAAAAATCACAAATTCAAGAAGCTTCTCCTCGAGGATTTTAATATAAACAAAGTAATTGAGGTCTGTGGCATAGAGCTCCTTGCTCATAATACGGTAATTATTTGTATATATCGAGTGCCTAAAAACATAAATGACTGCTTGCCTTTATTTTTTAATAATTTACATAATATCTTAAGTAAATACTGCTATAAATTGGGTAAAAAAGTAATAATATGTGGTGATTTCAATATTGATATTTTAAAAACTAATAAACACTCATTACATTTTAAAAACATGCTTTTAGGACACAATCTAAAGCTCGGCATCCATGAACCTACACGCCCGGCTAGCGGAACGTGCATTGACAATATTGCCCACAACATTCGAGGAGGTACGACAGAAGTCATAGAGCTAGCCTTATCTGACCATACAGCCCAGATTATGAAATTCCCAGTAAAGAAAACTTGTACAATATCACACTGGTTTTGTAAAAAGCGTGACTACAGCAAAGAAAACTTACAAAAGTTCAAAAGCCACCTTCAAAATTTAAGTTTTAGCGAAGTTTATGAAACTTCCACCGCAAATGATGCTTTTAAGGCATTTTATGATCTTTTCAAACTGCTTTACGATTTGTGTTTTCCTGTAATTAAATTCAAGATTCCTTTGACTCGAAAGCCTAAATGGATATCTAACGGTATTCGGAAGTGTTGTAAACGCAAACGAGAACTATTGTGGCATCATAGACTTTTCCGCAGTGCAGAGAGTAGTAATAAATTAAAACTATATTCGAAAAAGCTAAAAAAAATTATTACATTAACAAAAAAATCACAGAATAATTATTATATTAACACTGCTAAAGATAAATCGAAAGCTACATGGAATGTTATAAATAGTACAAGAACGCAGTTTCCCAATGAAAGTATTTCAGCAGTTACACAAAATGGAAAAATTATCACAAAACCAAAAGATCTGGCTGAAGCTTTTAACAATCATTTCGTAGATCAGGTGTATCCCCTACACGAAGTAAGCGTTAAATGCATCGGAAATAATACTTTTAACTTTGACAATTTAAATAAATCCTTTTTTATGAATCCCATTATCCCGTATGATATTATTAAAATAATACTATCTCTCAAAAATACTAATAGCTGTGGATATGATGAAATTACCACCAAAGTTTTAAAGATTGTTGCTCCTATTATTGCCCAAGTACTATCCTACATCATAAATCTGTGTATAGAAGATGGATATTTCCCAAGTGAACTTAAATTATCCGTCATTAAACCGCTCTTCAAAAAGGGTAATAAAATGGACATCAATAACTACAGACCCATAGCCTTAATTCCTGTATTTTCGAAAATCATAGAAAAAGCAATTTTTAACGGACTCAATAACTTTTTCGAAAAACATGATGTATTCGCCAAAGAGCAGTTCGGATTTAGAAAAAATAAAGACATCAATATGGCTATTTATGATTTAATTGTTCAGGTTCTTGGTTGTATTGATAGGAGAATCCCAGTTATAGCTCTATACATGGATATGACTAAAGCTTTTGATCACGTTGATCATAAAATGCTCTTAAACAAGCTAGAAAAGTATGGTATTAGAGGTAACATGCTCAATCTCATACAGTCTTATCTTACGAACAGATACCAAATCACAGTCACTAACAGGATTTGTCCCAAGTCAAAGCTAGACAAACGCTATTATTCTGATAAAAGACTGATAAAGTATGGGGTACCCCAGGGCAGTATACTGGGCCCACTACTTTTCTTGATATATATAAATGACATGCCTAAAATTACTAAATATCCGATGACTCTCTTTGCTGACGATAGTACAATATTATTTACTGGGGCTAAACTGGATACTTATGAAAATGACATAAATAATACACTAGCAGATATTTGTAATTGGTTAACATCGAATAATATAAAAGTTAATCTCAATAAAACTCATATAATGACATTCAAGCAAACTAGACATACAGCTAACTTAGACATTAGATATAAAAATAACAAGATACTTGAAACCGACAAAACCAAATTCTTAGGCCTTTGGTTAGATAACAATGTGACCTGGAAGTATCACATAGAAACTATATGTAAAAAATTAAACAAATACGCATATGCCCTATACAGATTAAGTACAGAAGTTAACCAATCTGCAGTGTTAGTTGCTTACCATGCCCATGTGTCCTCTACCATACGTTACGGTATTATCTTTTGGGGAAATTCTTCAGATAGGGAAATTGTATTTAAGGCACAAAAAAAATGTGTACGATCTTTATGCAGAATCCAATCGACTGACAGCTGCAAACCCTATTTTAAAAGCCTTAAACTTCTAACGCTACCGTCAGCATACATATTGGAGATATCTTTATTTGTTAGAAAAAACTGAAACTTATTTGTGACATTAAATAGTAAACGCCACAAAAATAAAATATGTTCTAAAGTGCATAGAACAGCACTATTCTCCAAAAACATATCAGGCATGGCGCCACGCATATACAATAAATTACCGAATGAAATAAGGAATAAAGAGGATACTACAACATTCAAAAAGTCCCTTTACCATTTTCTTATCGAAAAGGCCTATTACTCAATTAATGAATTCCTCCTGGACAAATTTGATAGATAAGATGATATATAATTTTATTTTTCCAGTAATATTTTTAATTGATTCATTCATTATATTATATACTTCTTATTTGGTGACAATTTTTATTTAATTTTTATACTAACTTGACATTGTTAATTTATTTCAAATGTATTTAAAACTGTTAGTTCATAATAATATATATTGCACACCATGTAACTTGGTAAATTGTAGCTGAGCAATCCCTTAAATTTAAGATCATTCCATGTATACCTACAATTAGCAATAAAATTTCTGATTTCTGATTTCTGATTTCTGAAGATCAAGTCTAATATTGTCTGACATTTATAACTGATACGGATAAGTTTCATCCTGATAGCATGTCGACCAAGTATGCATGGAAGCTGGTACGTCGTACGTCTTAGGGTCCGATGGAAGAACGGTGAAGGTGTTACAAAATCATGAAGTTGCCCCGCATACCCTTCAATATAAAGCCGGTAAAACCGGAGAAGCAGGCTTCTTTACGGCGACAGCCTTGCAGAATGTTTTTTATCTCGAAATAATGTTCAAGAGAGGTAGGGCATAGCGATTTATCGCTCGAACTGGAGCAGCCCGACTGGTGAAATACCTCCACCTCACCGAAGATCGCAGCCAAATGACAATCGCTGCGGTGTTGTTGTGTTCCTGCGTGTGAGTAAGGTTTCCAGAGCTCATAGGGGGTGATACATTAGTAGCAGGTGTCAAGCCTTCAAGGTAAGGGTGACAAGTCCAGTAACGGCTTTATTATGCAGTAGCTGTCGCCCTTAAGCTAGGACCTCATTTCCACTTAACATCAGGTGGGATGAGGTCAATCTTGAAGTGTTATATAAAAAAATGTGAACAATATTGTCGTCAAAATGTAGTAGAAATATAAATTCACGATTTTGCCGCTACTTCAAGAGTAGGTACGTTATTGTGTCGTAATAGTAACTGGTCGTAAACGGTTAAAAACTGCTTAAGCTCAGTGGTTTCAATATTACGTTTATATTTAATACCCGGATTCAATCCAACAGGTTCCTGAAAATCCTGTTTGGAGGTAGTGAGGAAATCCTTGATGTGCTTATCTTTAGCACCGAGGGTGATTTTAGGAGGATTAATAATAATTGGATCGAGCCAGGTAAGCCGTCCTAACCACTGTTCGTAATATAGCAAAATGTGTGCTTGTATTACTTATTAAATTTTTGGCTAGAACAATTAATTAAAATCATTAATACTTGAAAGCATATTTCTTGTACATTTGTTTATAAATAATTCTTAAAAGTTTGCAGGGAGTGTTATAAGTTACATAAAATGCGATATCTAGAAAAGTTTTGAAATAATGTTTCTTATATTGAGAAGTTTAAAATCAGACAACCTGCCAATTACACGCTAGTAGGCATGTATTATTTTAGCATAACATTTGTCTCGAGAAAACATAAATAAAAAGGAATATAACTATGGATACGTAACTATAATATATCGTAACTAAAAAGTCGCTATGGTCTACTAGTCGAAAAAAGATTTGTACGGTCGCTATCATTAGTTGGTTGCTGGTGTGTCTTGTCGTATTGATTATTTGACTTAGTTACGCAGAGGTTGAATACTACAAGGTATTTTTTGAAGCTCTTGAAATAAGCTATTCTTGTTTACTAAGTAGAATGAATGTGCGATTTATGAAGCTTAACAACTGCAGTCAGTTCACCGCTAATTAAGTTTGTTGCGGAGTCAAGTTTGAGCTCGAGTCCTGCACCGCGGCGGCAGATAACGCCAACTTTAATGTACTATAAACACCGTTTGTTATTCCTAGTGTCACTCTTGTGAAGTCTCGTAAAGTCACGTGTACTAACGAAAATAAGATTGCATTCAACTATAAACTTTATGACAATGATAATATGAGCACATGAAGTAGCTCATTGCTGTATGCTCTGCTTATTGCTTGTCAGTTCTGATTGAATTAAAAAGTTTGTACCAAACACGGTTGCCAGTGGTGCATAGTTCCAGAGCTGCAGTAACTATTAATAATTTCTTTACCGCATTTATTTTCTTGTCATCCTGGTACCAATTGTCATGAATTTTTGCAATTAAAATAAGTGTAGCACTGGTGGCGTAACGTAGTCAGTGTTCAAGCACCATGTCGCAAGAAAAGACATTTGGTAAACCGTGATTAACATCAAACAACGTCACATATATACATTGCCCTGATCCCAAATTAAGTAGCTTAAGCACATATGTTATGGAAACCAGAATCAATGGTGATACTAAAATATATACTTAAACGCTTTTAAACACCCAGACACAGAATAAACAAAAATTTTTAGCACGAGAGTGTCCTGGGCAGCGGTCGAGCCCACGCCCCAGAGTGTAACAGCCAGGAACGCTAACCCTAATCCGACGGGCTAGTAAATTAACTTACATCAAAAATTAATATCATTGGACAGTTTCTCTTCCTATTGTTAAGTTTCGGAACAATGGTAATGGTTTCCTGACGTTGAGTCAGTGGCATGGAGACACGTCTGGTTCCGGTTTAACCAGCTGGAATTGGTGTTGACTTACCAGATTAGCTTATATGCTACTTCTCGAAAATATATTTTTAAATACTGTAATTCCTCTAACTGCTGATATTTCTACCTGCTTTGAACTACATTAATTGGTAGCGAGTCACCATTTTCTAAGGCTGAGGCAATCGTTATTGTAATACAGTAGGCAACCTAGATCTCTTGTAAGTAGTTGTTGTTGATAAGATAAATTTCACCCACAACATTTTAATACGGCTCTTCTACTTGCTGATATGTTGGTACTTCAACCTAATAATATTTGAAGCCAAGAGTAACTTACCCTCTTCCAACGTTGAGGCAATAATTCTTGCACGGCCGCACGTCGTGTCCTTTGCAGCGCGCACAGCCGGCAACCTTGACCAGTTTGTTGAGGCACTCGTGGTTAGTGTTGACGAGCAGAACATCACTGGAGGCGAGAATGCGAGACCCTTCGGCTAACACTTGCAGCAGGATGCGGGCTGCTTCCAGCGACCGGGAGAGAGACGTCCCCATCTAGACAATGTGTTTTTTGTTAATGTAGCATCGTGGTTCTAAATGATATTGGAATTGCTTATAAGACCCCAGCTTACCCCAGTCAGGAACAAGCAGTTCAGACCAGAGGGACGTTTCTTCATGCTTACAAAACAGTTGGTAAATGGCCACGGGCATTTTCACTTGTAAGAAGAGTGGCAATTAATGATAAGTAAACTGTGACTGAAATAGTATATTTTCCAATACAAGGAAACAATCTTGTTACCTTTCCTGATGTTTAAGTTTTTGGTTCTTGTAGATTGATAAAAATTTGATGGTAATTGATCACATAAAATAGTTAACCTATTGTAATAACTTATGACATAACTTAGTCTGGACTGAAATCTGGGAGATAGGCGATGTTATTGATTTTATATCCCCAACGAATTTTAGGTACAATTAAAACGAATTTTAGTGACAGTCGGTAAAGTAAACTAGGTGTTCATGACAACATACCTGCACAGGGATATCTCCGAAGGGCAGCACCGAATCGTACGCCGCCTTCAAACATTCGTCATACTCAGGCGTAAACCGTTTCGCTTCAAGCTTTAGCACGCTTTGATATGCGACTGGAAACACTTCTCTGAAGAACTTGATAGTACTCTCGAATAAGTCCTACGGAAAAAAATTGTTACGATAAAACTTCAATTCTTCCACAACTCAAATGGCAATATAGTTATGACAGAGAAACTTAAATTTGTTTTGTGTTTATTTACAGAATATTTTTCGGGGGAAATCAATTTGGACCGTATCGCCAACGTGTGCTACTACACTGCCCTAAATAGAGCAGATGCTATAAAATACTCTCTAAAAATCCACAGGTTGGACCATATCACGGTTTGTGGTGATACTGTGGGAAACTCAGCTCCAGGTCAATCGATAAGATGACTTAAACTCCGCCAAAGGATGTCTTACTTAAAACACTTCACTTAAAAGGTGTTTAAGATTTAATTTCTGAGTTCAAGTCAAGTCTGCACCTACGAGCTTTACGGGTTTGCCACCAGCGTTCTAACCTTCGGCGCAGGAGATCCAACAGGCTCGCTCGACTCGTGCTCTTGACTTGACCGGAGTACAGTCCTGACGTCATCATAAAGAGCTGCAAGTGGCACGTGCGCTCGCGTCGCGTGCCACCGGTACAGCTGGAGGAAGAACCCTTCCGTCTTGTTCTGCGACTGGTAGGACAGCTCCGTCAGATGCTCTGTGAAGAAGAATAATAGGTCGGTTATTAGATCGACTTTCGACGGACATGTGGGTATTTCCTTATGCGTCATGGTAAAAGCTTAAAAAGTGTGCAGAAATTATATGTGATGTCTGGTTGTTTGGCACTAAGGCGGCAAATATGTCAGCGTCATCTCGCCAATTGAAGAAAAATAGACAGAAACGGAGAGACCAGCTTTGCGCTATTTATCGCCCAATTCCACTTCACATTCTCCCGTTCTTCTCTTCTTTGCTAAAGCGATAACTCCGATTTTTTAATATAACACAACTGTTTCGATAAATATGAACTATATATGTATGTTATTTTTTAAGCTCTAGCCTATAGAGATTCAATTTGAATATACAGAATTAGCACATCCATGACGAAGGGTCTACAAAATAACATAGAACAACCCGAAACTTTTCCACATAAATAATACGCACCCACTTACTCGCTTGTTATAAATTAAACCCTAATATTAACACAGGCTGTGTAAATACGCTCAGTTAGTGAGCAAACATCCCTTTGGTATTTGATTTCATAGTTTGTGGCACCTGTTTGCCGTCCCACAATATCTGCTGTTATCTCGGCATGCGGCGAGTGAGGGGATCAACGCCTTACGACATTCCATACAGGAGATATAAATTAATCGAGTTAGTGGTGTTGCCACATCTACTTATTCTGCCAATACGGTTGAGGAGTGTTTTGGCTGTGATAAATGTTTTTTGTCAGGCTAGATTAATATTGTTTACAGAGGAACACAACAATGGTTTGAGCCACAATTCAACATAAATCAAACGAATTCATGTACAAAATGATTCAAAGCAGTTGCGTTACGTCTATATTTTTTTATGGGTATTATTGGCAGACAAAACACTTGATTTCATTTTGTGTCTCGGTATTGTAAAATCAGTGTATTATGAAAATATTTTAAACAGCGGTTCCTTTATTTTGAATTCCTTTTGGCAACACCGGCAAAGAGTCTCTTATCCGTCGACCGATGCAGGGGTTAGAAAGGGCTTTAATTGAATATACTGTTATTATCTGTACAGAGTTCACGTAATGCTATGTAAATGGGGTTTATGTGAAAACGGAGTCGTTTGTAATATTTACGTAGCGGGCGCCGAGCGTTAAGCCGCGTGAGTGGTGCCGGGTTTTAGGTCGCATTTACGGAGACAGTGAGGAGCAAGGCGTTAGCGTATTTAATAGAAGGATGGACCACCTGACCTGATTCTGTGCTCATCGTACTACTAATAATTCCCATCTGCTGACCTCCCCCCACTTTTCATCCCCTAGTGACGTAGTCAAGGGAATATGAAAACCTAATCTATAGCGGTCGCGGCGCTAAAGCCATTTAGCGCTGGATTAAAGCTAGTGGCACTGTCGTCTTAGTTACACGGTTAGTATTAGGGGCGCAAACGTGCAAGTGGATCTAAAACGAGGATAATAACTAAGGGATTAGGGGTACCGATTTGAACATATCCTTCCCATTAGCTTGTGCATGTATTTATAGTATTCTTGCATAGACTAAAATCCGATTTATCTTAACACCTTATACCCATAAAAGACATTAGAATTTAATGTTGTTTAGCAATCGTTTTCTTGACGATAAACACGAATAAACTGTGCAATTATTTCTGCCAAGTGTTTCGTAAATACAAGGTACGTATTGCCTATTTAGACCTCGCGTCTTTCCGAACAAAGGTATATCTCAACGTTTCTCGTGTTTTACCGTGTTTTATGTTGCTACAAACGGGTCGTAATAAGGACCGGGTCAAAAGTTAATGAAATTGCCGTAAACAGTAAAGCCAACAAAGTCTTTCGAGTACAAAGTACGGGCGAATAAGTTATGTAGCTGCTAGAGATGTGTAAGTTTAAAGGCAAGTAGTCAATATAAGAATAGTATTAAATAAAAATTGGACAACATCACACACATTGCTCTAATCCTGTGGTAAGATGCTATTTTGTTACGGAAATCAGAACCAACGACGGTATCACAACACTCAGACCCGAGGCAATATACAATGGTGAAATACCTCCACCTTACAGAAGACCGCAGCCAAATAACAACCACTTCGGTGTTGTTGTGTTTCTGCGTGTGAGTTAGGTTTCCAGAGCTCATTAGTAGCAGGGGGTGCTACATTAGTAGCAGGGGTCAAGCCTTCAAGGTAAGGGCGACAAGTCCAGTAACAGATTTTTTATGCTGTACTTATCACCCTTAAGCTAGGACCTCATTATCACTTAACATCAGGTGGGATGAGGTCAATCTTGAAGTGTAATATATAAAAAAACCAAAAGTTGCATATTGACCTTTATTCCTGGAATCAAACCTGGAACCTCAGAGAAGGCGCGACGCCCATGTCCGTTGTCAATAAGTAGTTTTAAATTGAGTTTTCGGATCAAGATCACACTTTCTAAAGAATAATTCAATCAGTTGACAAATATAATATGCATTTGATGTTACTTAAACATTGGTATTTTGAAGAACAGTATTTTGTAAAATCCTGTGGGCTACTTTTTGTATTTTTTATAGGTCTCTGCAAGAAACATCTTGGATTTGAAAGTGATTGGTTTTCTAAAATCCTATTGTCATGAAAAAACATGCTGATAAAAAATAGAGCAATAAATAATTGAGTATTGAGTAAAAGATTTGAAAACGATGTCTTGAATTGCAATCAAAGGCAAGACTTTAGAATTCGCGATAATATTAAGTCATAGAGGTAGTATAAGTCACATCTCTTAGTTTACATTGTATTTGTTTGTGTAATGTCACTCGGTACGTTGCATCATCAGAGATAACGCCCCTTCATTTTATAGTACTAGGTTTAGACTGAGTCTTTGCTCGCTTTATATCAGGACACACAGAAATGTTCATGTTAATCTATTTTATAGCCATTTTTTTCGTAAAACCATTACACACTTTACAAATTTCTGATTTATAAATTAAATAGCATTAATATTTTTTGCTTAAGTTTCTTATGCATGTCCTATTACGTGGTGATATTTATGGGGTTTTCTATACCACGTATTAAACATCATCATCCCAATGAAGACATATACCTACTGCTAAAGACAGTCATCCTCCTAAAACTTTGACAATAGTTGCTTTATGCTGTTTGCATCCATCATCTATTTATTTATTTAAAATCTTTATTGCTCTAAAACAGTACAAAAGTTATACTTAATGCATTCTCTACTAGTCTTCGATCATGCATCTATGGTATGGATCTTTCATATTGTGCCGTCGTATGCTGCGTTAGGTACATAAATATTCGAAATGGTAGCACGTACAATGCTATTATACAATCTTCATTTCATCTCGATAAACTTTATTAAAAAGCTAAGCAAAATCTTTACAAGATTAATATTGATGATATGAATTAAGAAAATATTGTGAGTACGTTTAGTGCATCTATGTTTGATATGATTAATGTGATGGGGATTCCAACAAAATAAACAATCAGTATCTGGATAAAGTTCGTCTATGAATAAAGCTTCAAATAATTTCAAGGAAAACTTCAACAGATTAGCCTACTTCACGCCTTAACTATTCGCATTAGTCTAAATTATGCAGGAATTTGCAAAATTTTAAACGGATGAATTGAACATCTATTAGTATTTGTTGTAAGCTAATTAACAAGCCAAAAGTAAATTGTAAATTATGAATGTGAACCTAAAATCCACTGCTGTCAAAACTAGCATATTGGTCTACTGCAAATCAGTCAGTAAAAATAATTATAATTTAAATTGGTACCTATTAAAATTTGGTGCTATGGTCCTATCAAACGAACCACTCAAGCCAGTACCGGACTTAGTCAACGCAGGCCTCACAGTAAATTAAATAATTCTGGGCCTAAGTTCCGTTGTTCTATTAAAATATAATTGAATTGAGCGATCAGCATCCTCCGTGGTGTGGTTTTTTTTGGAGGGAACTGCATTGACGCATCGTACCGTTCACCCAAGGGAGGTGACGGCGTGTGTGGGATTCCCTGCCCTTATGCGGGCAGGAATACCCACTAAAACCCCCTCATTGCCTTGACGATAAAGCCATGGAAACAGAAGACTTACCACAGCATCACCGGCTCAGTGGTCTGGTAGTGTGGTAGCATTTGCTGCTCCTGTTATTAGATGCTATGAGATGTCTGATAAAAGGAACACAATAGCAGTTATCGTAGTAATTCAGGTCCGTTTCAACCGTTCTCTGAATCAGAATGAACGCGTGGCGAGGTTTCAATTTCCTCAGCACATCTAATGTGCGCGGGGATGGATGGCGTCGCCATATTTCAGGGAAAATCCCTGTTAGGACTAAAGTTGGTGAGTTTGGTGCGCATTTTTGGGGACCTGCCTGGAATAGTGATGAAGATTGGTGTAGGTACATGACACAGGTTGCCTTTGCCAGAAATGTTGTGTTTATGAAACATTTCATAAAACTTTTCTTAAGCAATTAATGTGAAAATTCCTGGAAATGAGTAGTTGTGAATAATAATTTGTAACCATACCACCTGGAAATTTACATTATTTAAATCACAACATGAATTCTAGAGACTAGTTACGTTAGGGAAACAGTTTTTCCGGCGAATTTAAACTCCCTGATCAATTTCCAGCGCCAGCCAACCGTATTTACGTTTGGAAAAGGTTAAAGGACCTCTATGTGAAATGAACAAAAGAAGGGGTTTTCTTTTTAGATTAACACCGCCAATTCTAAGAGACGGTCACCCAGTTTCGTAATGAACATAAATTTGTACGGTCTTGCTTTAGAATTTTTTCCTGGCAGGGTGCGATTGGCTCACCAACTTCACTTACTCTCATTCTTTGCTCAGTGTTTCTGCGGCGTGGACGCCTGTGGTTCAATAAATAATAAGTGTCATTCGTCTTTTCAGCGAGGCTTAGGTGCACAGTACAACGACGTGAGCGGCAACTTTTCTTCTGACTTTTTCATGCAAAAAACCTTTACATTTTTCCATGGTAATAAATTTAATGGTGAAAGTGATTCGTTTTTCGACGATTTCACTTGAGTCCTAGCTTGAAGGAACAAAGTTTGCATTTGTTTGGAATCTTGGGAAAAATAAGGTTGATTTGCAATTGACATGTAAGTTTTAGATGTTACTTAAAGCACTTTAAGCCTTTAAGCGTCAGTTGCAGCAACACTTCTTTGATGATTACTGATTACGATAAAGCGGCTATCAGTTTAAAAATAACATATTATTTAATTTCATAGTAACCGGATACTTTATTAGATAAAATTAAACACAAAATAATCACAGAACTAAGTTTTTAAAATTTTGATCAGATCATATTAACTAACTCGTAAATCGGCTAGGGTTTATATGAACTAGACCCGAAGATGATGATCTAAGGCATCGATAAATAGACATAGTAAAGTAAAAATGCATTCCCCAGATGCTTCTACGTCTGTTAAGATTTACACTAAGAGCGATGTTATCTTTTTGCAATCTAGAAATTAATACTTACCTTCAGTTTGATATATACAGTGCGTCGCACTCAAAACTGAAGCGTTTCTGTTTACTGGGACTGCGTAAGCAAGGGGTCGGCTCATCATCATACGGACATACTCGTACCATAAAACAAAAGCTCTTACCGCTATCTGTCCTTATAAACGGTTAGATAATGCGAGTTTTTAAATTGATTAAGTAATTCAAGAAGAAGGTATTTAAGTATATGGTATGGATAGTTATAGTACAAATATGGTATAATAGCATGAAAACCATGACATTGCGCCTGCGCTACTTTCTACTACCTATAATACTACGACAGCCACAAACGTGCTGTGTGCCGAGTATACAGATCCAATCGGAGTGTTTTTTTTTTCAAATATAATATTAGCGCAAATATTTATTTATTAAAATATTTTTAGATAACCATATTGTACTTTAAAGAAATAATCCTTGAAAAAAACAATGTTTTGAGCATGGTTAGGTCAATTTTTAAAACGGAACTTTTTTGTAATGTCTCGTCTAGGGTTTGGCTGTTGTGGTACCGTCGTTCAGGTTTTTATAACATTAGTAATTTAGCTACTCAGTACAGAATCAGAGCAATGATCATGACTATCGTTATCTACCTAATGGATTTGAAGGTGTTAAAGTACTTACTCTCTGCATAATCTAGTACATTTCTCCAAATCTTATTCATGTTGAATTTTCAATTGAATTGGTAATTAAGTTACTAACTTAGTGCCTACTATAGCACAGATAGAAGCGTAGGACCTCTAGACGCCCTTTGACCTAGCCTACGAAGTTTGTGTTATGTTCGTAAATGTGAACCCGAGCCAATACGAGCCTCTATCAGAAGTTTTTATAAGGATTTATTTGCACATAAAGACGATGCAGGTATGGTATTGGCAGAATATTAAAAGTTCTTGGCATTAATCTTGGTAAAAAGGCGTGAAAAATGTGTGCTAAGGGATCTATAAATTATTTTGAGATTAGAGACAGTAAAGCCTACTCATAAATTATTTCTTAAAAATAAGTAAGTAGCTAGTATGGCTTTTTGTATTAAATACAAAACAAAAAGTGCACTTTTCATTGGAAATTAAATATATGATTTTGTTTTGGAAATTAGGTGATAATTTCTTAGATATTTTTTTGGATAAAAACAAAAAAAATGTCACGCATAGCTGCCAATTTATTCTGGATTATACTTTTCCTCACTTTCTCGTAAAACGCCATAACTTTAAAAAAACAACTGCAAATAATTAGCGTGTGAAAATAATTATGATTAAGGCCAGCGAGCCCATAGAGGGCATAAAACTTGTATTCATAATTACACAATCCTCGACATGTCACAAAGAACTATTACACATCGTACAATGTAGCCCTCAATACAAAATTAACTAAAACGTAGTTAGTTGTAACTCAGACGGCGGTGCCGGTGAGTAAACGGAGCTGTTAATCGTAAACCTGTTAACTATAGTCTTATTTACAACTTCCAATAGTACTCTGTAGACGTCTGTGTGCACTTAGGAAATGTTTAAGCGATATCCCGACCCGCGGAAACGTTGAAACAAACGCACAACGGACACATTCTTTCTTGTCTCGAAGTAAAACGGTCAATAAACTATTGACTTTTAATTGTTTTTGTGAGCATTAAACAACACTTAAAGTTGAGCTATCTTTACTCAGTCTGACTGTTTTATATTTCAAACCTTTTCGATTGATAGCTTATAACCTTAAGGTTGTCTGGAAGAGATCGCTTTCTAGCGATAAGACCGCCTAAATTGTACTATAATTTTTCTGTAAAACCTATTTCTGTAAAGATTTTTGTGCAATAAAGTATATCTATCTATCTATCTATCTTTTTGTTATTTTTCCACAGAATTAGCAAATGAATACGTAACTTTTAATCTTAGATTCTAATTGTAGTTTAGTTATTGTAGCCCTATTTCAATATCATTATCAACTGTTACCCTAAGTATCATAGTGAATTATTTTAGATACTACATAATGATGTCCTGGCCTCCAGACAATGGAAGGGGAACCCTCCACTTTAGCTGCTTTGATTATTTTCACTCGCGAGGGTTGAGTTCTCTTTGTTTTATTTTTGTAATAAGTTAGTGTAGATGAAAGTAGGAGGTCAATGCACTCGTTGCATTGAAGGGGCAGGATTCATCAGTGTTCAGATTTTTAAATAATGAGTTACATTATGTGTTAACAATTGTTATGGCGTGTAGGGCAACCATAGGGAGATGACTAAAAATCTCTGTTTTTTTCATTATCAGGAAAGTATAAGGCGCATATCTTTTTTCTCTTTTCATATGAATGATAATTTACTAAGATGCTTTGCGTTAAAATTTAGTGCGGAGTCACTTCCTGGTACAGTTTTTACTAAATGTAAATACACCTCTGTCCATATCCTTTACTTAACTTCATTATACATTGCTATAATGTTTTTGAGGCAATATACGTTTTAATTTTTTTCGTTGAGGCATTTGGAGCGGGTTCCTAGAAATACACCTTAGGTAATTACAATATCACGTTACGATGCTAAATTCCATGGAATAAATAGGAAATACCAGTATTTTCAAGTCAACGTTCCTAAAATGTACGAAATCTTATTAGATTTTCCTGGTTACGTTATCTATTTAAACTATATACTTAAGAAATATGGGCAAACTCTTTGGTTTAGAGATAAAATAATGTAGCATTGTATTTGAGATTTTTTGACTCGTTGCCACAAACACAAACCACTTTACAATATTACATGTTAACAGGACTGTAATACATGGTGATAAATTACCTTTGAATTAGGTTTAATATCACTTTACTTCGTTCAACGTCAGGTGTGTAAATCTTATAATGTGCGAGCACAAGTGCTTCACGTTGTAAGCGATGTTAAAATGATACATAGATAACGAAGCTTTCCTCTCCGGTTTAAAATGCAAATTTTGAAAATTTAATTTTCATATCGTCTGATGAAATGGCGCCGACAACGCCGAGGATAGTGTAGCAGTTCATTAGCAGAAACAAGCTTAACTGGGCTAAGTAATTAGGCGTCCACTTGCCACCTCTCAACTTAAAGTATTTTTGAGTTTGCTAATTTATGAACCTGACTGTGTTAGAGCGGACTAATTTATATTTGTAGTGGGGGAGCCTGTGTAGTGTCCGCAAGGGATCATGACTCCCCCACAGCTGTGCAGCGTTGGCCTCCGAGGGGGTTTTAGTCGGTGCGAGAGCGTGACACACCACTCTCTGTTCCCCGCATAGAGTGACGGTGCGGTAGGCATTCCCCCCCTCGATAAAAAAGACTAATTTATATTTGTGGAATATGATAAGCTTTTACTTACTATGTTTTATTTCGTAACTATATACCTAATAATGTAACGCTAAACTATAGAAGAGCGGGCTCTCCTGGCACAAGTATTATTGATACTTAAAAGGAGATCTCTGACATCTGGAAATATTTATACGTTTGTAGTTGCTGAATAAACAATTTTTGATTTTGATTTTGATTTTTTACTGCAACTATGCAAACGTTACGATGAACAAGAACCAAGCAATCTTCTTTGATAAATCATTTATTTATTTATTCAATAGGTACACCAACAGAACATATTCATAGCATTTTAGGGACATGTGAGACAGAGATAAGTTCTGTATATGCTCCAATAAGAGGCGTACACAGTATTCAAAATGGGAGCAATACAGAATTAGATTATAATAATTGTAAAGACAAATTTAGATGAAATATAACAAAATGAATCAGATGACATATTGTGCAATATGCACATAATTGATTAATTGAAAATTATAATCAAAATGCTCCGAATAAATTTCATAGTTCATAATTAAAATTTTGACATCCCATTGTGCTATCTTCATTCAAAATGTACTTATATGAAGGAATCGAGTTTTGACAAGTATTTAAAAGTATATCAGTTGATAAGCCTTTCAATGTAACTTTTTTTAGTGTGGGTGATGACATAATTATTTTCAAACTAAATGCCGTGGGCATAAGAACCAATATTAAACTACAAGAGAGCAATTATCCCACGGTTTATGTGCCGTTTACTGTACCTACAACCAAGATAGTTCAACAAGTTACCTAATCCGGACTCAACCTAAGACTCGTTAAATTCAAATAATGATTAAAGGAGAGGTACAGAAAAAAAAAATAACTAAAAGCCTTAAATATTTTCCAACATTTTATGTATCTAAACACCTATCTAATCTAAATCATTATGTATCTAAAATATTCACCATTTTATTAAACCGCTAGGCGTCTTTGTTTCATACATCTAAATACTAACATTAAGTCGGTATTAATACGTACTTTCCTCTATTCACATTCCAGTCGTAACCCCTAGGAAACAGAACACATGCATTTAGTAAGAAGATACGCAGAATTGGCCCAGATATTTTCAATGGCATTCATGGAAAACCACTCCGCAACATTCTCATTCAGTAAGGTATCTTCAAACAAACTTTGAAACAATGTCAGATCGTAGCACTTAGTTACTGCAAATAAATGGTAAAAATTAGTTCGTAAAGCAGGACCAATTGATGTGCTAAACAGCTGCGATACTCTAATCTCAAACTTAATATGGTAGTATTTCATTGTGATACACTGAATCAAAGATATAAATTATACATAAATTGAGCAAAGCATTGCACAATGCGTGTGTATGTGTGTATGAAAATAGCACGTAATATTCTGTACCTACTAAAGTAAATGGTAATCCAAATGCCTGAAATTAATTAAGCGCCTAAATCAGTAAGCTATAGTGTTTTAGACGCCCGCACTATTTAAAGATTTAACCACCCATGTAAGTGTAAAAGTGCAATTTATATTTAGGTACGTGTACGTTCACTGTTAATTTATACATAAGTCCATACTGTTATGGTCAGTATACTGTATACTCTCGTTGTCGAGGTGGTCGTATCTTAGCACAGCGTAACGACGTCGTATATGAAGCCTGGTTAACACCGCCCCCATTACTTTTTATGAAACCTAAACCCGCGCTCAGACATAATTAATTTAATTTTGAACACCCGCAGCTCTCACACGTTTGCTAGTAATTTCAGGCAAAATCTTACTTTAATTACAATTTTTGGCACAACATTGGGTAATTAATTACTCAGATATAAAATAATAATAAATAGGTATAATGAAATTAATATTAAAATAGGTAGGGCATTACGATTTATCGCTGTAACGGAAGCAGCCCGTCTGGTGAAATACCTCCACCTTACAGAAGACCGCCGCCGCTGGAGGTAGCTTCATTTGCTTTATATAGAGACTATTCATAAGTATTACTAATGTAATCTATGTGAATAAATAAATATTGACTTTGACTTTGACTTTGCCAAATCACAATCACTTCGGTGTTGTGCTTCTGCTGTGAGTAGCAAGGGCCAAGCCTTCAAGGTAAGGGCGACAAGTCCAGTAACAGATTTATTATGCTGTAAAAGTATTTCACTTCCACATAGCATCAGGTGGGATGAGGTCAATCTTAAATTTGAATTTGAATTTACTATTAGTAAATTTATTCCAGATAAGCCTCATAGATTCTCGATAAGTTTAATTATATTTGAATCAAAAACATTTTTGTTTTTCTACATAAATAATACCTAGTTAATAATATAATTTTCAATCCTAAATTCACCCATTAAAATAAAATATATTTATTAATAGTTCATTTCACTAGTTATCAAAGTCAAGCACGCTAATTATAGCGTGCTTGACTTTGATAACTTTGGTTTAAGCTTTTGAAAGAAACATCAAGAGTCAGACTGTAAAACTTAACATTACTTTATTGATTGTGGACTGGATAAAGAAACAGTAATTCTCTAAGTTTCTCAACTAAAACGAAATGTTTATACCTTCTCTCGTACTAACAACTAAACCTTGGAAACCTGTCTAATTACTTACGCTATGTTATTTTACATACCTCTCCTAAGATAAGTCATAAAATTTGCAGATAATCGCCACGAATAACTTTAGTTTTAGATAGAATTCCTAGACAAGTAAATACCGGTAATACAGCTGTCAAAATAAGATGTAATTTGAATACTTGTTCTAGGAAAATTATTTAGTTATTTCGTGTTTTAATATTTCTTAAGTTGATAAAGTTTCAAAGCTTTAAAATAACTATGTTTTAAATACTGTGATCCCATTTGATTTTTTTTTCATCAAGTGAAAAAAAAGAATATAGATTAAGAAAAATGAAGCTTATATGCCATTAGCTCGAAATAACATAAGTGTTTCTTTAAAAAATAATCTTGCTAGTGCGACATGATATTACAATAAAAAAAAACTAAGAGTAAATTGAACGACGAAGAAATAGTCCTGTACAAAAAATAGGGCATGGACAAATATGTAAATCGCCATAATCGAGTTGGTAAATGAACCAGCAATTTGATTTGTTTCTAAAGGACACGGAAAGTAAAAATAAGGCTTAGATCATCAATTAGTGCAAATATTACGAGTATTTTTTGTAGATTTCTTTACAAAAAATGCTCTTCTGATAAGACATTTTATTTGTGTAATTTGCTCGCCATATTTTTGTGTCTGGAAAAGGATTTGCCTTTACTTCAAGACTACAGAAAAAGGCCTAATAGTAGACCCACCAAACTCGTAATTTACAAAAAAGAAAAATACTCGGTCCATACCTAACATTACTGAACGGAATGGAATGACTGAATCCTGAATGGTAAAATTACGACGGCAAATATAGGTACACAGTATGAATGCAGTCCGCCTCTCTCCAGTTCTGATGAACTATTTTAATAATGAAGTTTTTACGATTCTCGAGTGCAATGGGAGCGTCAAACTTTACGCATTGTAAATTGGAGAGGTTTTATTACCATCTGAAATACGAGTTGGCGCCAGTATATTTAAGTTATTTAATTAAATACTAAATTAATCAAAGCTTCGCCAGTTTGTTCTTTCATATTGATTCAGAAATCCCTACTAATATTATAAATGCGAAAGTAACTCTGTCTCTCTGTCTGTCTGTCTGTAACGCTTTCCTGCTTAAACCTCTCAACCGATTTTGATGAAATTTGGTATAGGTATACGTTGAATCTCAAGAACAGACATAGGCTACTTTTTATAAGAAAATAAGGGGGGGAGGGGGGGTAATACCGCCTTTGAAAGTTTATATGGAAAAATGTTTATATTTGAAGTTAGAGATATGAAATTTGGCACAAATATAGCTCGAAACTTGGATTAAAATATAGATTACTTTTTGTTCCGAATATTAGGGGAGAAAGGGGTAAAACCGACCATGAAAGGATGTAGTCCACGCGAACAAAGTCGCGGGCACAGCTAGTATATTATAAAAAAAGATTGGTAATTTAAGAGAAAGCGTCTTCTAATTTACTGCAATTAACTAGGAATAGATTCGATTGTATACATAAACGTATATTAATCAATACAATCGAGCTTCTACGAATAGCACTAATTAACTTCTTTTAAAAGACGTCTAACGACCTGTTACAATATTTTAAAAACGGACCGTTCTTGTTACCGATAGTAATAAATTATTTATTTATTTATTTATTTAAAAACTTTATTGCACAAATAGGTACAACAGGTGGACTTAATGCTAGGGGCATTCTCTACCAGTCAACCCTTGGGTCATGCAGATAGTTTGTATATGGGTGCGGTAACATGGGAGAAAAAAAAAAGAAATCATTTTAAACAACAATAAATTAAGACATTACGGTATCTTTTAAATATACGATAATAATACACATACTTTATAAATTAATTAATAGCGTATAATTAAGCGTAGGCTAAAAATGACCGACAAACGACTGATGACAGCTGGTATGGAACGATATTAACGACTCGTTATTTTTGGAGAGTTTGACATTACGAATCGTAAAATATTAGAACTGCGCATAAAAGGTTGACTTTTTGCAGGGTTTACATCGCCGATTAGATTCTTACAAAGGATTAGAAGGGCCTAAGTGATGGATGATTAGCCCAACTGAATTTATTGGCTGTATATTATGTGCATTTCTGTGCTTTGGAAAGCGGTTTAAGCTCGTGGTACTGGCCGATATCTTTTTACACTTGTAAAATAGGCTCACGCTTAACCTCAATCTCGTTTGATGGAAGGTATAGATGACGCCTAAGATGGGACATTGCCTGGAATGTGTCTGTTCACTTTGGCCTTTAAGATATCGAGATTATTACTTTCTGGAGAAACTAAGCTCGGCAGATAGGTCCTTAGCCGTTCGCATAATAAAAAAAGAGACAAACCCCTTTGTGCGTAATGGAGGAATGTTTACAACATAACCTCTGCACCCTCAATATCTGATGTTTGGCTTAACGATTAATTGGTAAGACTAGTCCATAGCTATTGGGCAGCCTGAGACCATAAGTCAAATTATTTGGAGTTAATTTTGTATTAAACAAAAATAATTACTTCAATAAAAAACATGTTGCCATCTAAATCAGTAAAACATCTATGTTTTTTATGTAGCTTCAAAATACTAATTACGCTCAGTGAATGCTCAGATGAAACCTTGAATTTTATGCTTAATTTATTGATTTTTATTACTTACGTATTTTTTCACTAATACCGCACCCATAAACACTCTACATCACCAAAGGGTTGACTGGTAAAGAAAGCCCCATGAAGTCCACCTGTTGTACTTTTTTGTGCAATAAAGTTTTTAAATAAATACTTAAATGTGTAGTACAGAAGGTTGTTTTTTGAAAGTGTATAACAGGAATACGGCATTCAGGAATACTGACCTGCAGAATCCTTGCAATGTTTACCCTGCCTATAGCTTAGGAAACACTGTCAACCCTGAACGGCTCAGGCGTCGCACCGAGCCGCCCAATTTGTCCGCGTCGGCTTGTTTGTTAACCCTATTGTACGCTGATGAATCCATCTTGGGGCGCTGGGGTGCTTCAGACCCGCCCGTGTATTTATTGTTTCAAGTGCGTTCGTACCTAATAGCTAAAATAGGGTTGTTCCTTAACAGTCTCCGATAAATTCCTGTCGATATGAAATAGCAGCAAATTCACAAGTAAAGCAAGTGGTTAGTATCATTGATCAAGTTCTTCAAGACAAAGAAAAAACTAAAATAACTGGAATGTTTTGAAATTGATGACCTTCATTAAACTGTAAGCTGATTGTAGAACTTAAGTTTCGTATTTGCGAAATATGTATGTGTGACTACTACTAGGCCTAGCATGCGCCATATGTCTAATTTAGCGCATGAGACGACAAAAGTTTCGATCCTTTCAGCCAATCAGCAGCTGACGCACTGACTTCAATAAATTATGACGTTTGTTAAGAGCGCGATAAAATTTAGTCGCGTGGTTCATGCTAGACCTGTAAGTTGGTTGTACAGGCCTAAAGCAATAGTATACTAGTATACTCAGTTAGCAACCCTATCACCTTGTTTGTCGACCGCTGATCTGTTACATCTGGTCATCGATTGATCTACGCCAATTGAAAAACAAATATGATTCGATTTGTTTGGACAATGAGGCTGTGAGAGAAGTGGATCAATGGAGCCGATGCATTAGTATCGTTTGCTTGATTGTTTATGCGTTCCGGTTTATCGATTGTGTACTCGTTATCAAACGGAAGAGAGTATCGATATGAGCAGCTGTTTGATTGCTTGGCAGATTTGTGATATTAATTGTAAATTCTTTAAATAAATGACAATTAAATAAATACGCCAGACCATTAAGTGATGCTAAGCGAGGTACACATAGAACTAAGCCCATATAGAAAAAAATGTTTTTAAATTTACCTAATCTAGAGTCAAACTTTTGATCGTCAACCTTAGTTAAGCGACTGTGATGTCATTGCTAGTTCTTTCAGATACAGCTGGTTTATATTTATGGCACTTTATCCTCATTAGCTAAATTAAATGTCCGAAACTATATTTCTTTACTTTTGTCTGGACAGTTTCAAGTTATTAATGTCCCAAAGTAGGCATAAGGCACAAGGCACATCATTGTAATCAAGTAATCGTCGTTACAACAATGGATCATGCCTGAATCACCACGTTGGTAATCACAAACCCAAGCCATGTACTTTGGGCCTTTCCCAAAAATAGGTACGGACAAAACACGTCACACTACACACTTTGGATTTTGTAGCGCCCTTATGTCATGCACCTAAGACCTAATATCGAACTGTAAGTTATTACTTTGAAGTGATGTCAATTGTACTTTACTCGATCTGAGATACGAGCTCAGGAACCAGAGGTCATGACCCGGTATTTTTTTTCTTAACTAACTATTTGATGATGGCTGTAGATAGCCTTTTCATCTTCATTAAGCTAGCAAGGGAGCGGAGTCCTTACAACTCTATCATGATCCGGTACGACCTCCGTAGCCAAGAGGCGAGCGGGCCGGACTTTGGCGACGCGCCATCTCTGAGGTCCCGGATTCGGTCCCCGGTCGGGTTAATGTGGAAAACGAGTTGTGATACGGACGTTGTTTTTTTATTTCTGTTACACAAGTGCTTTAGCTAGTTACCACTGAATCAGAGCAATGTATGTGATGTTGATTAATGTCCAGTATGTATTCAATTATATTTTCTGAGTAAATTAGTTACTTTTAGTGGTGCATAAGATTTAGGTCTTAAACTGCTGCTGACCTTGCAGTGTCCGTTTGGTGGATAGCAGGAGTTCCCTGATGGGCCTGGTGGAGCTCGCCATCCGTTTCACCGCCACTCGTCTGAAGGAATTCCTTAAGTGTTCTTCCTGCCCTCGCCCGCAGCACTGCCCTCCACATAGTGGACCTGTTGAAAAAACGAGTATTGTTAAGTAATTTTTTAAATTACGAACAAAAACATGCAAAGAAATCATGAGAAAAAAATACATTTATTTTTATAATTTGTTGTCTGAAATTTAGGGCTGAGAGCCTTCCGCTTGTCTTGAATTAAATATTTCGGGTGTGTAAGGTAATTTGTAGAGTATTGCGACAAAATATTATCTAGATGCCAAATCTTACTGCCTTACTACACTTTAATTTAACAACAAATTTTCTTGTTTCGATATGAATAATGTTCAAATTTAATACCTACATTGGTTAACAATTTAAACATCTAATAATCATTTATTTTCGTTGGATCCCATTTTTTGATCCCAATTTAATATTTTTGCCGTTGGATCCCATATTTAGAAAATAGAAGATAATTGTCGTTGAATCCCAATTGACCTAACTAGAATCGATCCTGGTACCGTTTGTGCTTTGGGCATCTACGTATACACTGAGCCAACAGAGTTTGTTATTTTATATTTATCATGCCGGTAGTTTTGGTAAATTATAAAAGAACTATTAATTCAGATCCCACAACTAATAAAACAAATGTTACAATAATAGTATTTGAATCTCAAACAAAGACAGCTTCTAAAATAGCTAGAAATAAGTTTTAGCATTTCATAAATATAGCATCCAAAACACGTGTGGCACATTATAATACGCTTTCCTATTTTTTATTTAGTTAATGCTATAATTTTACTCGTTTAAGTGATGGAAAACAGTCAAAAGTACACCAAACAGATATTGGACTTTACCGCTTTTATGTCGACGGCATAAGACCTTATTTCGAATTGCATTTCTTTTACTGTACATTATTTAGCCCCACGTCTTGCTCACACATTATTGGTCGAAGTAACACGTCCCTCCTAAGATGACATTTGCCAGCCTCCCGCCAAGCAGTATCAAATAATTATTATTTAATCTATAACGGAGGGCAAATGAGGGTAGAGTGGTCTCACGTGACAGGTGACAGTGCGTGACGAGGGTAGCTGCTTATATGGACTGAGCACTCTATCCTGACCCACAGTACTCGTGCTGTTTAACCATGGTATTTAGTCTTTGTGATTTGTGATAGGTGTTATCAAGCGTACTTACCTAATTATTTTATTATTTTATGATATTGGTATAGCCTCATACATTTACCCTCTGTTTAAACTAACTTATTCAAAATATGTTTTTTTTCGTTTCCGCTAAAGTTAGCTGTAGTAGGTTCAAGGTTATACTGGTAGGTAGGAAATGATTAGATTTTGCAACTTATTGTAAAAGCGTCTAATCTTATCCTAAATAAAACAAAACACATATATATGAACGTATGCGCATAACTTCTGTAATATTGACCTTAATTGTCACTCAAATGCTATCAATGTACATAAATATAATATTATTGCAAAAGATAGAAATAAATGATGTTTTTTTACTAGGTATTTTTTACAGATTAACTATAAATGAAAGGAAAAAAATAAAGGCGACACCGATGTCCGCGTAGTACCATCAAAAATCCGTTCAATTATTTCAATATTACTCTGTAAATTCGTTTAATAAATTGTGAAAGTAAAACAATCCCCCGGTACACGTCGATTGAAGATACGTAATAGCGAGGCTACTAAATACAGTTCAAGAACAATGATTCATACCGTTACACCTGCAATAAATTGTGCCCTAATACACCGAAAGCCGAATACCTACCGTGTCTAATGCCTGTTTTATTTGTGTAGTGTGTTGAAAGTGTCGCCAGTAAAGCATTCTCAGCCATTTATTACGGGCTTTTGCTTGGACCAAGTCCAACGTTGCTGTCCGTTTGTCCGCGGGCGGCATTCGGAAAACTATTACACTATTATATATAAAGTGAAATACAAGCTGTAGTTGTATATATTTCGTATAAAAATGTACAAACGGCGGGGCCTATGCCGTGAATCTTGGTTGAATGACAGATAAACTACTTAGTAGACGATTGATATGCAGCATCTGTCATATTAAAAAGAAAGTATTGACTGTTTTGAATACTTATTCGAAAATTTAGGACCTGCTTTTGTTTATTAATACGTTTTTTGTTTTAAAGTGCGCAATGTTTTCATGTTAGGGTTATCCTTTTTATGGATAAAAAGGATATCATGATTTTCTAGAAGAAGGAAGTCCTTTTAGTTTTTTGTACCAAGTTTTATTTATCACTGTTATTTCAAACAGCTGAACATTTCTAAATGTTATTACGCTATATCATAAATTATCCTTTAGTAATATATCTTTGCAATAAACTTTCATAGATATGTAATCGGATATAGCCACAGTTGTTTCATTACTCATTATCCTATGGAAGTCTCATTCCGTTTCACACGATTTCGCGACTGCTTCGGTTTATTCGCCTGTAACTTACCTTCGAGTCGGATAATAAATCGATAGTTTACAGTTCATCGTGTTTCACAAACAGGAGAAATTAAATCGATTCTAACTAATAATAGATCGAGAATTTATAAGTTGTTGGGCAAAGTTGAGTTTATTGATTTTAAAATGAATGTCTCGACCTTACGGTTAAATTGGTTGATTGTTTGTATTGTTGTATTTATATTTTGCTGCAATTTTTCAATTAGCAATCAGTAAAGACGTTGAAAAGTTTATCGTCCTCTAATAATTAACTAAATAACGACACAGTGTCTGATGCAGTTTTCCATGTTTAGTATTCTTGAAAGCAAGCATATTTCAAAATGATCCAAAAGTATTTAGGAATCAGATAAGTACAATAAAGAGGTTAGTGTGCTTTTGTTTTTGTAAATATATGAAGGAATCGTGTTCTGACAAATATTTAAAAGTATCACAGTCAACGTTCCCATTGAAACAAGGTAATAATTAGGTGGTACGTACGTATGTACGTACGTAGGCGACTCATTGAAATCCAAATATACGATATTGAATACCCATCTCGTCTTCAGATCTATTGTCTGAGTCAACGACTGATGCTGTCGCCTGGTGGCGGCCAGCCTTGAACCCGCGCGGCCGTTACCCGTGCAGCGAGTGCCAAATCTTATTCAATAACGCATGTTTTAGATTCACGGTCACAAGTGTTTAAATTGATCATCATCATGTTACTCAATGTAGACTGCTATTCGCAAAAAAAGCCTAGAAGACCACCTTTTATAATTTTTTTGTGCAATAAAGTTTTTAAATAAAATAATAATAATTTTCCAACAATTTAAAAAATTAAAATCTTTTTTTATTATTTATATATAGTGCTAAAATTTACCACAGCACAATTTGTAAGCCTAGAAATCAGTAAATCACTATTTAAAGCTGTCAAATAAACTAGACAAGAAGGCTCTCAGGCCGTTCAACTTTGGAAAGGTGCGGGATTACCGGAGACTTAAACCTACCCTCACTCCTCCGCGTCTCGTACACACAAATAAAAGTTACTAAAACCTTCAAGTATCGACCAGGACCTATGAGTTTTCAGTGACAACGTTCACTACGACGTGGGGTACCTAACTAGGACATCTCTTGGTTTCGAATATAATCTGTTTCGTCATTAATGTAAGTAAATTATTTGTATGACTTACGTAAATTTTTTGGCACGCATTAAATATATTTTTGACTATCTCTGTCATTGTAGACCGTAGCTTGTTTTTACCACTTTGTTTGAAAAATTATGATTTATCGAAAAAGTTAACAAAAAAAAACAAAATGTAGAAAGAAAACAATGTGATTATACTGATATAATCATTGATTAGATAGAGCCTAATGGAAATATAAATTTAGTTGCGTGAAATTTAGGGTAAATTAAATTATTTGAAGTTTACTGAACTTAAAAAGTTAAAAATAGTGGACTTAATGTCAACGGGCAAATATAAATATACATATAATAGATATTAAATTAAAATGTTAGAAATATCTTTGAAAATAATGAGACAATCAAAAGATTACCAACTTAGTATGCAAGTGGGGTCATAATGGATATGAAATTAATACTGTTTATTCGGTAGTTTTGTATACCTACCTAATACCTATCCGAATCATCTGTCATTTGTTAAATGAAAAGTACCTAAAAAATGCTTCTATAATAGCCTTGATATCGGCACGGCTGACTTAAAAGATGGTTGTAACTTGTCGTACCTATATACAAAATTGTGTGAAACTTATAATAAATTTCAAACTTTAAACTGTATTCAGGGTAAGACCAATTGCACTTTTTAATGTTATCAGCACTTTTATTATACCAACTGGATGCCAAGGCACATGGTCTACCAGTTTAAACAAAAGTTTGTATGTCAGAAAAATGGCAGTAAGGTAACCATTTAAATAACCAAAAAACAGAAGAAAAGGAAATCTAACCTAATTATTTTATCATATTGTGTTAATGACAATAAACCGTTGGGTGGTAGAACCTATTACGGTGAGCCGTAGGTACATCAAAGATTTCAGAATATCACTTAAAAGTCAAATCGAATTTTGGTAGCGCAAATTATCATATTTCTTTATTCAGCGGAGGCGGAAGAAAAAACAGCCGTCCTAAACAAAAAACTCAATGCTATCGAACTTTACCCAACGTGAAGTTTTGCGTTAAAAGACTTTCTCGTGTTTTACAAAATGGCTATCCACTTGTGAACTAGTTCCGCGGAGTAGTTCGCTGGTACTTTTTACACTCCTTTTAAAAGGCTGCGAAACAGTTAATACTGGAGGCATAAACAAACTGGCTTCCGTTCTCGGTTTTGTTGCAACTTTGCATAAGTTTGCTGAATTTTTACCGCGGCGTTTGAAAACTGAATACTAACAAGGTCATTTTATTTATTGTTTTTTTTTATGAAATATACTTGTTTTTGTAAATGTTTAAAACTATTTTCTTGTATGTATATGAGAGATTTAATGCAGTTTAGAATAGAAGAAAATACAAAAAATAGTATCTGTGAGAAGGAAGTTGATATACTCGATACCTAGGCTCTCCACCAAAGCAAATATTTTTACACGCAAATTGATGATGATGAGTACCAATATGTCGAATGACATCAAAATTTTATTAATTAGGGTACTAGCATAGCTGGGCACCGTTAATCAAACAGTTAACTTCGTTAATCGTTAATCCGTTAATAAAAAAGTTAGCTTCGTTAAACGTTAAAGCGTTACATTTCTGAAGAATTAACGCAAGTTAAACGTTTATCGTTAATCCGTTAAAATATAATCCAAATAGATGAATGAATGGTTATCGATTCTCACCAGGACCTGGAATCCGATTCCATGTCTTTGATTATCCGAGTCCATGGGTTTTGATTACTGCACTGCACAGTACATTTTTTTAATTTACCTAATACTAGCTGTTACGACTACGTTCGCGTGGACTACAGGGTTTTCCATATACATTTATCTATTTTCATGGTCGCTGTTAGCCCTCCCCGTCTCCCCTAATATTCAAAACCAAAGTAGTCCATATTAAAGCCAAGTTTTGAGCTATGTTTTGAATTTGGAGTTTTGTGCCAAATTTCATATCCCTAATTTAAAAAGTAATTACTTTACCATATTAACTTTTAAGGGCGGTATTACTCTCTTTCCCCCTCATTTTCAAAACAAAAAGTAGCCTATATCCGTTCTAGAGGTTAAATGAATACCTAACCTACCCATACCAAAAATCATCAAAATCTGTTCAGTGGTTTAGGCGTCAAAGCCGGACAGACAAACAGACAGACTGTGTTACTTTCTCATTTATAATATTAGTATAGATTTTAACTTGGTAAGTATAGTGATTTTTAATTAAAGGATTTGTTGCTTTAATATAATAAAACTTTGAAAATGCATTACATACTTCCTATTTCATCTCTTTTTCTTTACTTTAAATGTTATTACATACTTTTTCCTTATTTTCCATACACCTTTCCATAAATCTACAATTAATTAAAACATTTTAAGGTTCTATCTTTTATAGTTTAGGCAGCAAAATAAGTAACTTTTCTGGTTGATTTTTTCCACCTTGTCTCCGAAAAACCCAAATACTTTACGGAACCAAATTTTTTCGAAATAAAATTTAGCCTATATTACTTTTGAATAATGTCGCTTTTGAATGGTGAAAGAATTTTTAAAAACGGTCCAGCAGTTTTTAAGCCTATTCATTACAAACAAACAAAGTTTTCATCTTTATAATATTAGTCTAGATTATCCACACGCAAATGATCACTGACAGTAATTATAGAGCGTTCAAGTATTACGTAACGTAATTTGGAGAGGGGAGGGTAAAAATATGGGTCTATGTAAAACGTTACGATGCGGTCCTATAAAAACTTAAGCCAAACCGTACGGTTTCCGGAGAACCCTTCCCGATGCGCTCCCTTCTTTAAAACAAACACAGCACTCGTCATTTTAACTAAACACCGGCTCTAAGTAATTACTGACATGTTGAAATCAAATGAACAAAATCTATCTATTCGCAGCTTTCTCACTCGCACTCGCTGCCATGCAGTGAATAGTAGGCATTGGATTAACGATTAACGGACTTCCTGATTATAAACGGAAGTTAATGAGTCCGTTAACGGTTTTTAAAGTTAACTTAAAAGTTAATCCGTAACTCAAAATGTAAACTTCGTTAATTAACGATTAACGGATTAACGAGTTAATGCCCAGCTATGGGTACAAGGTACCCTATCAATGGCTTCTTACTCACTTACTACCGTCCAAATATTAGTCTGGGAGTTGTGTGACGGAATACATAATCAATATTAGGCACTGGCCAAGGTTGAGCACGTCTTGAGCTATCTTTCCCTGGATGTATACAGGCTTCGACCCTCGAGCGGTTTGGGCTTGCGAACTCGCATCTAGTGTAGTGATTAAGCCAGTACTAACTGTTGTAATAGTAATTTGATTTCAATGATAGAAGCCCGGTGTGGGACATTAACAGACTGATACCAGAAACCACACCAATCACCTGGTCTCAACTAAGATTTGTACTACGAAAAGCAGACGACGGATACTAACTGGGGGCGTCATCCCAGCACACATACATACCATACTTTATTTTTGTATTTTTAATTAGAGAAGCTTTGATATATTTTAATACGACAGAGCACCTAGTTGACGTGTCATAGCAGGTTTTAAATATCTTTATGTGTTTTAGATACGTTTGACCAGGTGCACATTCAGTCGCTTGCACCAAGGTCGTTGACGCAGACTGACCGGTGCCTTATAGACTTTATCTCGAGCTCCGCTTACTAATGCAGTTCTAATCTCGACTGTTTTAAGTATTATAATTATTTTAAGCCTGTGCTTATATGGACAGTTCAGCTGATTACACATTATAGACAGCCAAGCTTAGGGTTGGAACAAATACTTGTAACACTGGAACATTTGCAAGACAAAACTAGTATGAGGCAAAGGCCTTTTTTTTTTTTTTTTTCTGACGAGGGGAAATGCTTTGACGCACCGTACCGTCACCTGAGGGAGGTGACGGCGTGTGTGGGACTCCCTGCCCTTACAACGGCAGGACTACCCACTAAAACCCCCCGGTTGGACCTCATCGCCTAAGTGGTGGTGCTGTGGGAAATCGGATCAACCTAACCAACCACAACACCACCGGCGGAATAGCCGCTTATGCAGCTCCGTCTCCTCCCCCTACGGTGGTTGGGGGGAGAGTGGGGATTGGCGATCCAACTCGACCATCCCCACCTCGCAGTGGAAACCGGTGCAATGCCGGCTGAAGTGCCCTCACACCATCAGCCGGCCGACCTCCATGCGGTAGCTGGGCGCGGTCATAACGACGCCGCGCCCTAAGTCGCCTTCTTCTGCGGCAAGCGGGAGCGGAAGGATCATTTTCCCGCTCCCTCTCGGCGGCCTCCTTCTGCGACATGACGTCTTCGCAGAAGGAGGCTACCCCATTCCATGCCCTCTCACTTCCAAGCATAGCTTCCACTATGCTTGGGAGTGAGAGATTTGGCCCCACTACAGCAGCAAGAGCTGCGCGCTGAGCCGACCAAGCAGGGCACACCAGGAGTGTGTGCTCCGCCGTATCCTCCGCCGCACCACAGCTGACGCACGACGAAGACACTTCGCGGCCTATTCGGTGCAGGTACTTCCTGAAGCAGCCATGGTTGGACAGTACCTGCACCAGACGAAACGACACAAAGCCAAGTTTGCGCTCGAGCCAGCGAAGAATAACTGGCCCGAGCGCATCAAGGGTCCAACGACCTTCCGGACACTCCCGGAGACTTTGAGACCACGCCTGGACCATCGCGTCCCTGGCCTCCCGCCGGACACGCGTCAGGTCCTCCAGGTAAAAATGCTCCCCGGAGGCCTTCCTGGTGGCCTGCCAGTTGTAAGCCGCTGCCATCACCTTTGCTTCAAGCTCCCAGGGCGGCGTCCCGGCTATCGCACACGCGGCGGAAAAACTTACAGTGCGATATGCCCTTGAAACCCTCTGCGCAATCGCCCTCTGGGGGCGGCGTAGGAAACGAACATTCTCTGCCCTGCGAAGAGAATCGGCCCAGATGGGTGAGCCATACAGGGCCATGCTGCGGAGAATGCCGGCATAAAGTCGCCGGCATTTGGCTCGTGGCCCCCCCAAATTCGGCATTAGCCAAGACAAGGCGTCTGCAGCTTTGAGTAGGCGAGGTGACAAGGCACGAAAATGTGGGCCAAACTGCCACTTCGCATCCAAAATTAGGCCCAGGTACTTGATCTGGGCCCCAACTAAAACCCGTACACCCCCCATAACAATATGGGCGTTGTGAGGGCAACGCTGCCGAGGCCCCGGGAAGTAAATTGCCTCAGTCTTCTCCAGCGCCACCCGAAGACCTAGACGTTGAATCCGCTCCACAATCAACGTACCACCCGCTGCCGCTAGACGAGCTGCCGTATCAAAGTCCTTCCCCCGGGCAGTCAGCAGAGTATCATCCGCGTAACATATGACACTCGTGTCCGGGAGGAGGATGCCTCGGAGGACCCAGTCAAACCCTATATTCCACAGAAGTGGACCCAACACCGACCCCTGTGGAACACCAGACCAAACCACAAATTTTTTGAGATATCCCTCTCTGTCGACACAGGTCACACTTCGGCCGGCAAGGTAGTCCCTTATCAGGGCGACCAGATACGAGGGAACGCGGTGGTAGCAAAGCGCCTCCAAAATAGTCGAGTGGGGGATGGTGTTAAATGCGTTAGCGATGTCAAAAGACACCGCCAACAGGCCCTCCCCCCTCTCCCGTGAATCCGAGACGACTGACTTTAGCTGAGGCAAAGGCCTAATCAAAAATATTGTTAAAAGGCCCATTAGAATTTTTACTTCCTAATTAAGCCACTTTATTAAAAAATGTAATATTCTTTCTTAATGACAAAGTATTTAAAGCACTCGTAATGATTTAACAAATCTATACAAAAAAGTCAACAATGTACATAAATTTGCATAACTTCAGTAATACTGAACCGAAATGGTTTTTTTGTTATATTTGTAATGGTTATGCCAAGGTTTGTAAACCGCGATGTGTTTACCGGTAGTTTTTAATAATATTCTAATCTGTGAAGTATTTTTAAGCTAACAGGATAAAACATTTAGTACAAATAATTTCTTATCGAACATTAACTTATTCCAAACAAGGGTTACTGCCCCTTTTGCTAAATAAAAAAGTAACCCTACCAACATTATAAAAACGTAGGTTATTTCCAATACGGTTTTGACTGATACCTTTTTCTGTTTCTAATAGGTACACTCCAGATCGTCCTAACGCTCGCAGCCCTACTTCGCTACAGCTGTGTCGTAAATCTAATGGCACTTTTACTGCAACTAGATTGGTAATAAAGTTGTCTCGGCAACTGGCTAGTTTGGGACACCGCTCGATCAATCAATCTTACCAAATGGATAAACTGTGGTCGGCAAAAAATGTTTATATGTTTGCGACGCCGCGAGTTGACTACCTAAGTAGCTCGGCCGGACTAAGCGGCGCTCTTGGCTAATTAAAATTTAATAAGATTGCGTTTTCCTTTTGGGAAATGTACTTGTGAGGATATAAATGCAGTAAAGCGTTGATGTCTATTTCAACATTGTGCTTATACTAAAATCGTTTTCTTAGCATTTATAATACGTGTATTCTATTTATAACCGACTCAAAAAAAAAACTAATTTCAACAATAAATGTGTTTGCGGATATCTCCGGGGTTTATTAACCTATTTTGCTGATTATTTTGCTGTAATGAGATATTTCGACGATACAACCCCCTGGTTTCCTTATGATCCTTCTGAAGATGGCATCCCACAGAAATTGAAGGGAGTCGGTTTTTGCTAACAATTATAATTATGTTCTGTTATAAATTCAATTGGTGTATGTACTTACAACCTTATTATAAACTTGCAATAAATTGGTTTATTGTTCGTAATGATATCACATGAATGTAAAAGATAGCTTTCCTAATAAAATGGATCGTTATGTAAGCTGATAAATTATTTTAATGAGTTAAATTTAATAATTTTTGAAAAAGTTGGAACAATAGGTACGGATATCTTGAACACCTACGTGTATAAAAAAAACAAAATAACCTCACTTTAAGAGATTAAAACTGAAACTGGTGCTATACAGAAGAGTTAGGTCGTTAATTTTTCTTTATGTCTGTTTGTTGTGTTTCTTCGGGTCACTTTTAAATTTACAGTAACCAACTTGCTTAAAGTGAGACTTTCCAGATCCAGAGTGTAAAAAAGTTAACTTGAATTTTTAATTAATTAAGACCAGCGCATAATAATTTACGTATCAAAAACTTTCGTGATAACTTAAATTGCGTTCATTCGCGATCACACTCTGTTGAGTTTCTTAAGTTTTTAATGCTGTTCGCTCTATTCAAATATATTTACACAATAACGTTTATTTGAAGTCAATAAATATTTTGCACAGCCGCACCCGTTTCTCAATATCTACTATTTCCTCTACCTAAAGGTTGTCTGGAAGAGATTGCTTCCTAGCAATAAGACCGCGTAAATTGTACTTAATTATGTATGTAAAACCAATTTCTGTAAATTTTTCTGTGCAATAAAATGTATCTATCTATCTATCTATAAAGTGCACTTGAATATAAGTTTATAGAAATATTTCGCAGAAAGGTGATACTAGCATCTAGTAATAGAATGTTTCAAATAGACTTGTAGCCGTATAACCTAATCTGTTTTTAACTGAAAATACTATGATTAGAATATTTACTAATCTAGTAACCTCATTAACTATTGAATTGTATTCAAATACTAGCGGACCCGACAGACTTCGTCCTTCCATAAAGATTTGGAATGTGGCTTGACTCTAAATTTTAGTTAGAAAAAGTTTGTACTGGAAAAAGAAAAGGGTTGCCTTTAGAGTTCTCCTGGGATCGAATTTTTCTCCCCGTAAAAACCACCCTTGGCCTTCAACAAACATTTTAAAAAAAGTATTGTCAAAATTGGACCAATCGTTGTCGAGTTATGCGCTTACCAACACATTTTGCGATTCATTTTTATATAATAGATGTTCAGTTGTTTTTAAGAATGCAAGTAACACACATCTATACATGTATCTACAGAAAGTTCGCGTGTATTATATTATGTCTCATATGTTTATTTACATAAGTCATAAGCTTTATTGTATGTATTTTTTGACACGTTTTCTTATTTTCAAAAAGAGTACCTAACTATTGAATATTCTCGATACCATAAGCATTCTTAACACGGTAAGTACTAGTTTCATTTCAAAAAAAACAAACACAAACAAAACAAACACTTGTGTAAAAGTTTATTTGTATAAAGACATTTTCTTTTTTACAAGTATATTCTTCACGACATATAGATTCATATTCACCATTAACCACATGACCAACAAATTAAACAATGCTAAAACGTTAACGTGTTTTGAATTATTTTTTTCCTTCATATATTACGTTTCGCTTATGAAAGGTCTATACAAATCAACTAAAACTAACCGATTCGGAACGCGTGACTATCGTGAAGATACCGGCAAGAAATTTAGTATTTACAGTGGAGGTGTGAGAGGATGATGAGATGCGCATACACTTGATGCCGTGACCGCTGACCACATTAGCATCTTGGCGTCATAACTCAGTATACATTTGACACTTGCATTTCAATATGACAGTTATTTTCGAGATTCATGATTATGGTAGCGTTGTAAGCAATCATGGAGTAAGCAATCATGAGGAATACAAGAGCAAACTGCGGCTACCTTTTCAGTCGCTAAAATGGAGGTACCTATTTTGTATTTACATGGCGTACCTACCGGATTTCCAATTTCGTTTGAGGGATAACGTTTGTATATGTCATGTCTACAGAAACAGCCTAATCAGACAAGTCTTGAGCATGACAACCTGAATACCTTTGCGGAATAGAAATCAATTTTGATTGTTTCTTTACGATCAGAAAGTGGGTCTAGAATTCAAATTGTTTTTTTTTATATTGCACTTCAAGATTGACCTCATCTCACCTGATGTTAAGTGGTAATGAGGTCCTAGCTTAAGGGCGACATGTACAGCATAATACATCTGTTACTGGACTTGTCGCCCTTACCTTGAAGGCTACCCCTGCTACTAATGTAGCACCCCCTAGGAGCTCTGGAAACCTTACTCACACGCAGGAACACAACAACAGAGAAGTGATTGTTATTTGGCTGCGGTCTTCTGTAAGGTGGAGGTATTTCACCAGTGGGATAAATCGCTATGGCCTACCTCTCTTAAAATGAAGTTTAATTTTGACATTTGCATTTTATGTTCGAGAGCCATACATTTTAGTCATTAGAATGGGTGAAAGCTTAACTATGTCTGATAAGCCCTTGTCGGTAGCGCGCCATACGTGAAGGTCGTGGGTTCGAGCCCTGCACCGTAAGGGGAGATGAAATTTTTCTGTTTTTTTTTAATTCTTCCGTTTGCCGCGATATTCAATTTTGGCTCCCGCTGGCATCGTGATAAGACGGTTTGCGAGACATAACGACGCCATTGATTTGGTGCTTGGTTTAATTAATTAATTGCGCATACCGAAGAAGGTTAACCGCTGTTTGGGGTCACCCTGTTCCAGGGCAATGTGACACGCTTACAGTTAGGCTCTCCCCTAGCTATGCAAGCATAGTCACGGCAGAGCTTGGATTGGAGGGAGAAGGTATGAGGAATGGGAGGGAAATAGATGAACGAGAAAGGAGAAGACGATAAGGTTTTCGAAATACTTGTATTGATTCGGTAGTACCTTTAGGAGTTAGGGTCATACACCGTTTACAGTTCACCGGACGACGAATTGCTATTATCAGTATCCTCTGACCCTTACTTAGCATATAGGTATTTATTTATTAATTATCTTTTGTTATCAAAACATCTGTAAAAGCTCTAGCCGTAACCACTATACCGTGAAGGTAGAGGATTTAAGCGGGTTTTATGAGTTATTCATCTTTTGGTACCAAGTCAATATAGTAGGTTCGCGTGTCGAAAGACGGCCGCGGCGTGGGCATCAGTGGGCAATCTCACTTCTCATGAATATTCCGCGCGATTGTCTCCCAAATGCAATAAAATTAAAATAGAACATCTACTACATCCGCTATTAATTCTTTTACGATTAAATAAATTTAACGACTATTAAATAATGTCACGGACGTGATGGTATTTTAGTTTTTTTTTTGAACGAGAATTTTAGAATCGAATAGAGACGTACTTTGGTTGCGGGTTCTTCACGTTGGTTCTTATTGAATTTGTCATATTCCATACGTGAGCACGTATAAACACGTTGTTGCAATGGCTAAGGTCCGTAACGCTGATGGTCGTGGGTTCTGTTACATCCCTAGTTACTAAGCAAATACCGCTTACTCAATCTTTCACCTCATGTTCTAGTATTTTCCACTGACTCTGCATTTTAACTTCCAATTCGATTTTATTACTTATTTTCTACTTCAGTTAGATTCTGTACCTCGCGGTAAGCGGTAGACCATAGGAAATTCGGGAAGTCCGTGTGTGTGTGTGTGAAATTGAACAATAAATTAAGTGTTCATTTAAAAGTGTTTTTTTTTAAAAAGACAAACAGGGTTAGCCGTCTAACAAACTGGTGTCAGAAGTGGGATGCTGTAAGTGACTTCCGTTGAAGTCCAGGCATCTGAATCCTAGGCTCCTGTCCCTGTCTCTGGCCGACAGTAAGTCTCGACGTGTAGCGAGCCTGCACCACCTCATCGACAGTAAGACTTAACCCTCAGGTTAAGCCTGCGTGGAAACACCACCACCACCGGATCCCCGTCATCAGATCGACGGTAAGCCACCGCCCAACGGCGAGTGCCCGCATCAGTTCGAGGTCACTTGGTCGACGTTAAGCCTCCGCCCTAAGGCGTGAGCCCGCACCGACGCTTTTGACGACAGCCAGCAGATCTAACTCGCACTTCCATCTCCAAGTCTTCGAGTCCTCAACTACCACCTCGGAGACCATACTACATCAGACGCAGTCTTCATCTCCGGATCGTTGAACATCAGCCTGCATTCACCTCACCACCTCCTGTTGCCACGTGGTCCAGCCCAGCCGTGGGAACCGCCGCGCAACGTGATCGCCCTACTACGTCATAGTGATCAACGTCATATGAGTGTGATGTCAGTGTTTGTGATCTTTCTGTGAGTTTTAACTTAATTTACTATTTCTTATCCTAATTTTAAAGCGTCTATTCTAAGTTCCCTTTGCTATATCTTATTATTTTACTAAATCCTAACTTACATTTCTAAATCAATTTCTATTTCAATACAGTCGTTAAATCTTAAAGTCTAATAACTCTTAATTCTATATCATTTCATGTTTAAGTCTGAAAACACCATTCCCAAATCAGAGATGTCTGAAAAAATTACATTAAACGTTTTAACCAAATTTATAAAAAGTTACAATGGTGATAGGGAAACGCTGCCCGCGTTCCTCACTAACTGTGACAATACTATGTCCTTAGCTAATCCAGAACAACAAAGCATCTTATGTAAATACATATTATCTCAATTAGAAGGTAAAGCCCAGATAGCTTGCAGCTTAAAATCATTTAACAATTGGGATGAAATCAAACAGTTTCTCCGCCACACTTTCGGCGAGAAGAAACATTCCACACATCTCTTAGTCGATCTCCAAAATTGCAAACAGCTTCATAACGAAGATGTTACCAAATATTCACTAAGAATTGAGCATATTTTAACACGCATTCAGTCAGATATCTATTATAATTGTAAAAACGAAAAAGAATTAATAGGCCGTGTTGCCGCCATGGAAGAGCTTGCTCTTAACACATTTATGTTGGGTTTAAATAGTTCAATTTCTAGTATAGTCAGATGTCATAAGCCTTCCACTTTAAATGATGCTGTGCAATATGCCATTGAAGAGGAGAAATTACTAAATCTTAGCAAGTCTCATTCATCTTTTAGATCGCAACCCAAACAGTGCTCTATTTGTCATAAGACAGGGCACAGCTCCTCTGAATGTTATAAAAATAAAAGATCTCCTAAAAATTTTACAACTCCATTCCAGAAATCTTTTCATCTTAATACTAATCCTAATGCTAATTCATATGCTAATCCCAATTTTTCTCCACAGCCTAAAACATGTAATTATTGTAAAAATTTAGGTCACACGATAGACCAATGTCGTAAGCGACAATTTAACATGCAACGCCGCGGAAATGCTAACCCGGCACAACGTGAGCGCGTACCGCCACGTGCCTCTGTCTCTGCACCTGGAGCGGTCAACATGTGCGCTTCCAGTGAGTCGCGGTTCGATTCCCGTGACGAAAATTTAAACTAAATGAGATTTCGGTTCCGTGTCTGCCGAAATCGCAAATCTTGAATGACACGAAATTTACCTCTGAATCTTGTACTAAATCCACTGACTCTTTTGCTAAATCTACTAAATCCACTGAATCTCTTACTAAATCCACTGAATCTTTTACTAAATCTACTAAATCTTATGCTCAAGCGTGTTCTACTAAATCTTTTACTAATTCACCACGCTCTTGCATAAAAAATAATACTAAATCTTATACTAAGTCCTATACTAAATCTTGTGATGATAAAAAGTTATTAAACATCTCAAAAGAGATGACATCTCGAGACCAGATCCCGAGTCATACACCTCAGCATCCTACTATTTCTAATACTATTTCAAAGAAGCTGAGTCCTACTATTTCTTATCGTTGTAATACTATTTCTAATGTGATGTCTCATTCTAAATCTTCTAACTCTAAAACTCGTAATAAGTCAAGTAATGACGTCAAAACATGTGTACCTATTTTTGAGACAAATATGAAAATTAAGAAAATAACTTTGCCTCACATCTTTTTACAATCTAGTTATTCTACAGAACCTTTGTGTTTTCTTATCGATACAGGTGCAAGTATCAGTTTAATTAAACAAACGAGTATAAACAAAACACCCGACTTATCTCGCGAAATCGTTAAATTAAAAGGCATAAATAGTGACGAACACTGTTCCGAAACATTAGGCTCATTTGAATTGGATTTTACTTTATCTCAAGACGATTTTTCATACCAATTTCATCTCGTCAACAATGACGTCAGCTTAGAGTATGACGGCATAATTGGTAGTAATTTTCTAGGTCACTTTAAGTCACATATTGATTACGATACTAAATTACTAAACATTCACGGTCACTATCTCGATATTCATTATGTTCAGCCGACTTACATTATTCCCGCGCGAGCCGAAGCTGTTATCGAATGCGCTATATCAAATTACGAGCCCGGACTTTACAATAACAATCAAGCTCTTGTGTTAGATCAGACCTTATGTCAAGGTGTTTATATCGCGAATTGCATCGTCTCAATTAAGCCAAATAAAAGAATTAATCTTACTATTTTAAATACGACAGACTCTGACGTCGAAGTCAAAGATTATCGCGCAGAGCTGACACCTCTCGAAGGTAACAAATTTTGTTCTATTTCGTCTCAATCTATAAATACTATTTCTTTTTCTAAATCCGAACGTGTCCAAAAGGTCTTAGACCTCATCCGCTGCTCTCATCTTAACTCTGAAGAGGAAAAAGCCCTCTTAGAATGTTGCTCTGAATACACTGATATTTTCCACATCGAAGGTGAACCCTTATCTCATACTAATGCCGTAGAGCATTCTATTAATTCAGGTGACGCACCTCCTATCCACGTTAAGTCATATCGCTTCCCTGAGTGTCACAAAGAGGAAGTTGATTCTCAGATCAGGAAGATGCTAAGTCAAAACATCATCCGACCTTCTATTTCGCCTTGGAGCGCCCCAGTATGGGTAGTTCCTAAAAAATTAGATGCCTCAGGCAAAAAGAAATGGCGTATAGTGATTGACTATCGCCGCCTCAATGATGTCACTGTTTCCGAAAGTTATCCGCTGCCTCTCATCACTGATATCTTAGACCAATTAGGTCATTCTAAATATTTTAGTACCCTCGATTTATCCAGTGGTTTCCACCAAATAACTATGTGTCCCAAGGACGCGCCGAAAACTGGATTCACGGTAAACACGAATTCTAGCGTTTCTGGCCACTACGAGTTCACCAGAATGCCATTTGGGTTGAAAAATGCTCCTACTACCTTTCAAAGACTCATGAATACGGCTCTTTCTGGACTTCAAGGTCTCCATGCTTATGTTTATTTGGACGATTGTATTATCTATAGTCAGAACCTATCGGATCATATTTCCAAACTCAAATTAGTCTTTGACAGACTCCGAAAGTTCAACTTAAAATTACAGCCTGATAAGTGCGAATTTTTACGTCGCGAAGTCGCTTATTTAGGTCACATCATCACCGACAAAGGTGTCTCTCCGAATCCCGATAAGGTCAAGGCCGTCACTGAATTTCCAACTCCTACTAATGTCAAACAAATAAAATCTTTTCTAGGTCTCGTAGGCTACTATCGCCGATTCATTGAAAACTTTTCAAAACTTACTAAGCCTCTTACATCTTTACTTAAAAAAGACGTCACTTTTAATTGGGGTCACGAACAAGACACTGCATTCAATATTCTTAAAAATAAATTATCCTCTGCTCCTTTACTTCAGTACCCTGACTTCTCTGCACCGTTTATAATCACAACGGATGCCTCTAACTACGCCGTAGGCGCAATTCTATCTCAAGGCGATATAGGAAAAGATAAACCTATTGCCTTTGCCTCCCGAACTCTTAACAAACCTGAAGGTAACTACTCAACTACGGAGAAAGAACTCCTTGCCATAATTTTCGCTGTTAAAACTTTCCGCCCATATATCTATGGACGCAAATTTAAGATCGTTACAGATCATCGGCCCTTAGTTTGGTTATTTAATAATAAAGACCCAGGTAGTCGACTCATTCGTTGGCGCCTAAAATTGGAAGAATACGATTACGAAATCGTTTATAAACAAGGTCGCTTAAACTCAAATGCAGATGCATTATCTCGCTGTCCCGTAAATATAATTAACCTAAAATCATTAAATAATGCCACTTATGAAAAATATTTTAAAGCTCAATTTACTAATTCCCTACCTAACTCTGATACTATAATCGAAGAATGTACTCAAAGCTTACACTTAGCCAAAGTAAAATCAATCGTATTACCAGTCTCTTTAGATTTCGATTCATCTATACCGCATTGCGAAGAAATATTATCTCAACTTGATAACTCCGCTGAATTACTAGAGTCTGAACGCGAACCATTCAGTATTCAAATTTCAAATACTTCTAACAAAACATACTATTTTATTTTTACCAAGGTCCATCATTACGAGGAAACAAAGTTTAGGGACGTTTACAACTTACTAATTCAATTAAGAAACAAAATATTAACTGACCATCCCGAAGTCAATGAACTCGCGATGCCAGATTTCTCTGATCCATTTTCTAAATTAGCTTATACAAAAATTTACAATATGATATCATATATCTTTCATAACACTAAAATTAAAATCTTTATATACAAAAATCAGCTGATTTATCCAACACCTGTCGAAGTACCTAAAATACTTAAGGAAAATCATGACTCAACCATCGCAGGTCACCCAGGGTCAAAAAGAATGTATAATCGTATTAAAGCTGCCTATTATTGGAAGGGCATGCGCTCTGATATTGAGCAATATGTGAAAAAAATGTAAACTTTGCCAAATTAATAAACCCTTACGTCAGTCAAATAAAGCTCCTATGGAGATAACTTCTACATCTACTAAACCTTTTGAGCGCTTAGCTCTCGATATTGTTGGTCCATTACCAGATGCTGGTTTCCAAAACTTCAAATTCATTCTAACTCTTCAAGATGATCTTACTAAATTTTCTAGTGCTTATCCCATGGTCACAGCTACTAGTGAAGAGATAGCTCGTAACCTTGTTCATTTTATGTCTCTTTTCGGATTCCCTAAGATGATTCTCACAGATCTAGGTACATGTTTTACCTCAGATTTATTTAAACAATTAACCGAAATACTTAAGATCAAATCTCTATTTACTACCCCGTATCATCCACAAACAAATGGTGCTCTTGAACGGTCACATGCTACTCTCAAAGAATATTTAAAATCATTCGTTAACGAAAATCAAAACGACTGGCATTGTTATCTATTTACTGCCATATTAGCCTATAATACTACTCCTCACTGTACCACTGAATTTACTCCTTATGAGTTATTATATGGTTATAAACCTACTATTCCTAATTCTTTATATGATACAACTTGTAATGCTACTTATAACGAATACATACGCGCTTTACAATATAGAATGCGCTTTAGTCGTGAAAAAGCTATTCAAAATATAATCAAAAGCAAAGAAAGGTCAAAGACATACTATGATTCTAATTCCAGAGATGTTACTTACAAAGCAGGTGATATGGTATATTTAAAACATCACCACAGATTACGCAAGGCTCTCTCTCCAATATGGAAAGGCCCTTATAAAATAATTAAAGTTCATAATAAACATAACGTAACTCTACAAATTGGTCGTAAAAACGTTAAGTATCACATTAACGAAATTAAACCTGCTCACTCTTAGTTTTCTATATTTTTCAGAACTTTTTGGCTATCATGCCACGCTGAATCATCACTTCCGGCAAGTATAACTCCTATAGCTCACAGCCCAGGAATCTACTATGACCCGATTACTAATATCTATTTTTATAATGATTATTGGAAGATTATTACTCATATCGACATTGTCTCAATTGAACCTCATCTCGATAACATACAAAACTCTTTAAGAAAAACTTTAGACATTTGTTTACAAACTCAATTAAATGAATTTATCCAATGTAAAGATTTAGTCAGCCCTATCGAAGTACTATTACAAGCAAATTATTTAAAATTAAACTCTCTGTCTCATATCATAGGCTCTGATTCGCCAACTTCCCGCTTTAAAAGGTCATTAGAATTTGGCGGTGAAATTTTAAAATTCTTTTTCGGCACTCTCGACGCAGATGATGCTCGAAAATATGATGCTGCTATTGAAGCTTGTGAAAAAGGTGAAACCGAATTATTTCATCTTATCAAAGATAATATTCATATTGTTAAGTCAACTATAAATTCATTTAACTCTACTATTTCAAGACTAAATAAAAACGAAAATCGTTTAAACTCTCAAGTTCAAAAATTAAACGAGATCATATCTCAAGCTACTAAAAATAATAACGAATTACTATTTATTTCTAAGATCAATAATTTAATTAACATAATCGAAGGCTCATCTTTAGCTATTTCTAATTTCCTAGACTCTGTTCTTAATTCTATCTTATTTGCTAAAGCTAATATTCTACATCCTACAGTTATAACTCCTACGCATTTATTAAACGAATTATCTAAACATAATCATATTATTAATAAACGATTAGATTTCCCTGTTCCGTTGAACATCGAAACAATTCACACAATTATCGATGTGTCAACCCTAACATCTTATTACTATAACAAACGTATTGTTTTTATAATTAAAATACCTCTTATCTCGTCTATAAAATACTCTGTTTATAAACTTATTTCATTACCAACTCCTCCGGATCATGATAATCCTAATACTTTTGCTCTGATTCAACCTACTAAGTCGTATCTCGCTATCACAGATGATAGATTGAATTACGCGTTATTAGACACTCTTAGCGACTGTTCTAAAATAAACAATGATTATTCTATTTGTCCATTAGTTACTATTCATTCTACTAATTCTAATCCGTCCTGCGAGACGAAACTCTTAACTGATATTGTGCTAAGTTTACCAGATGAATGTAATTCCAAATTGTTACATGGCCATATTGATATTTGGCAAAAACTCCACGGAAACGAGTGGATCTTTGTACAATCTCGCACAAATAAACTAACTGTAAAATGTCAATCTGATATCAAAGACTATTCTATACTCGGTACGGGATTACTTAAGTTATCTCCCGACTGTATCGGTTATTCTAAAACATTACAATTTTTACCAAGTACTATTTCTACATTTACTTATACAAATCAATTAGTAATAGACTTTGATATAACAGAAGATGATTGTTGTAAGAAAGATATAATTAATAAGACAATTCCACTGCTCTCGCCTCTTTCTCTCAGTAATTTAGATCTCGAATCTTTAAATCATGCATCTCATCAATTAGATGATCTTGAAAATGAATTAAACAAATATCAAGATGAAAATCATTTTGTTAAATATGCAACTTATTACTCTGGTTTTACATATTTCTTAATAACTTCTATTTTTCTATTTCTATTTTATAAACTTTATAATTATTGTTGTCGTAAAAATAATCATGGAACAAGCTCATGCTGTATCCAAATATTTAATCAATGTAATAATCAAAAGTCGATTAAAAAGCAAGTCTCTAATTCCATTGAACTCACTGATATCTCAGATGATTATGAAGATAAAATCTCTGTAAAATCATTACCGGCCCTTTCTCAAGGTCGCCATCAATTAAATAAAAGTTCACGAAACTTAAACTTCTAAATCTTGTTATCTTACTGTTTGTATACTTTACTATGTCTTTATTTTACTATGTCTCTGATATACAATATCTAATTTTAATGATTTATCTTAAAGCTATTTTACTATTTCGTTATTTTACTATGTCAACGTTTTACTATGTCTTAGAATTTACATCGAGTTAACGCTGTATCATGTTACTTCATAACAGATGATGATAACTTAAATGTTTTTAAGATGTGTTTTGCTAAATCTTATCACTGTCTCTTTATACTACATCTTATACTATTTCTTTGTCTTAAATCTTTTAAAGATAAATCTTTGTTAATGTAAATCTTTCTAAATCTTAATGCTATTTTTAATTTGTATCTTTTACTATGTTTTTATAATGCTATATCTTTAGACTTCCAAAGTTTCTTATGGGTTTCTACTTCTTCTAACTTCGCTTCATCTTAATGAGATAAAGCTCCGTCAAAAGGGGGGAGCTGTTACATCCCTAGTTACTAAGCAAATACCGCTTACTCAATCTTTCACCTCATGTTCTAGTATTTTCCACTGACTCTGCATTTTAACTTCCAATTCGATTTTATTACTTATTTTCTACTTCAGTTAGATTCTGTACCTCGCGGTAAGCGGTAGACCATAGGAAATTCGGGAAGTCCGTGTGTGTGTGTGTGAAATTGAACAATAAATTAAGTGTTCATTTAAAAGTGTTTTTTTTTAAAAAGACAAACAGGGTTAGCCGTCTAACAGTTCGATTCCCAGTTAGGAAGAGGGAAAGGGACCCGTAATGCCCGTTGACTGGTGGTCATTGGTGTTAATTAGAAAAAAACTTAATTTGAGACCATTTTATAGGTGTGATCTGCCTTAAAAAAAAACAATGTTGGACAAGTTGACTAGCGGAAACACTTGTACCTACTTACCTAAAACTGTCTAAATTTGTGGTTTCACATGGATTTGTTTTGTGAGATTGCCTTTTCGTGTAATGTTTCTGGCCTTTAGCTGAAGAATATCGGAGTGAGTTCAGCTTTTTTATGTCGATAAAATAAGTCTTTTAAACTATAATTACATATTCACAATGCTAATTTACACCTGACATTAAAACAGCTTCGTTTAGTTACGATGTTTATAAATTAAATAAGGCTTTCCGTCAGTTCCCAAAATAACCCTACTGTCTGGCCAGGTGTTTAAAAACATTTGCTCAAAATCCTCACAGATTACAATATTAATTACCTAACACTTACTCATTTATACATAAATTATACAGTTTTTGTGCATCTCAAACCAGTTCCCGAATAGCGATTATTGAATCGAGCTATCAAGTCTAGCATCAAATAATCCGGTGTTCAGTTTAATGAGTTATGTGGAATAGTTATTTGTATCAATCGCTTTTAATCTTTACTTTTTTTGTTTTGGCTATCAGGAGGGGTACTTTCAAAAACGAAACGAACAAACGAAAGGTTTCGTTTTTGAAGATTATTCAAAAATTTAGGAATGAAGACGTGGTTTTTGATTTGCATAAATAATATTTTGTTTTTTGAAAACGCTTAATTTGCATTCGAAGTGATTTCTTTATGATTATGAGGATTAAAAATTGCCATCCGTTGTCGGATCCGTCATATTTCGTTTATGGGAGTAGGCCCCCAGTTTATTTAGTTTAAATTATTGGCCACTTGTAGTGTCTTATTTTAACACATGTTATGTGGGCGATAGTATATATTTGTGATCCTTGTGTAGGTATATGATTACTTTACGTGTGCCTATAAATGTATCTTAAAATATATATATAGTTAGTTCGAGTAAACATTGCAATATTCATGAGGTCAAAAGATTACCTACACCTACGTCAGGTAAAATTTATAGATATAATTCGTACAGAAAACTTATTGTAAATCAAGGCTGAAGCCAGAGTTCAATTATACGTATCAGTAATTACATATATAAAAGGCGCAAGTAAAAAAATACGATTTGTTACATCATCGATATTTTATGAAATAGCTTTTTCATTTCATGTAATCATGTCGACAGTAACTCTAAACATAGGACATTGAATGTTTTGAGGTCACTACTTTGTCGGGCGTTGGTAGGTCGCTGTGTCCCATAGTTTCCTAGCTGCAGCCATGATATAAATTAACTTTCATTACCACTCTCAGTCTGTTTCTTTGGAATTTTAAATCGTATGACCCAGGCGCAAATTCTTGCTAAGTAATCTAGTAATATGGTGCTGTAATGTTAACCAGCTGTATATCATGACTTCTATAAGCCAAAGGTTGGTAAATCTTGCCAAATTAGCTCATGACCTGACTGGTAAATAATAATAACCTTACATACCACACTTGTTAAGTTTACGCACTCGTTTGTGGGCCGACGGCTACCACTCGACTCAAGTGTAAACAAACAAACCCAACAAAACGCCAATGTAAAACAGGGCCAAGTTCAACACTAACAATGTTGGGGTTAGTCACATAAAAAATTAAAATATTGCACCCTAGCTCTTAAATAATAAGTTCTATGCTACTTGTATTATCAACGCGAATTGAAATTAAAAAAAATACGTAAGTGCTACTGAATGGATTTATATGGAATATGGTACAAATATATATAATGTCCAATTAACATACAGGATTCTTTTTATACTGAAGTAATCCGAACGAAGTCGCGCGCAACAGCTAGTATATCATATTTAAAGCGAAGCTAGTAAAGCATTAACCGATTCTGATTAAGATTTTCGGTAACAATATTACATAAGTGGTTGCAGTTCAAAGAAAGGTAACAGGTTCGATATGTTCAACGATGTTGACGTGGGAATGTATTTTATAAACTATTTAAATAATGCATAATTTTACATCAGATTCATGCCCAAGTCCAAGTAGTTCAAAGTAGTTTGGCTATAATAGTGTTTCGACATATTATTTGAGTATCTAAGAATTTGCCCTTTCCAAACCATGCACGAAAATTATAATGTGCATTAATTTTAAGTTAGATCTTAATTAATTTTCCAAATATAAGACAAGTAAAAATATATATAGCACAAATTTGATTTATGTGTAATGTCTAATAAGTTAATAAATAAATAAATGTTGACCATAACATGCACACTACCATGCGCCTAGGTGAAGCGTAAGCATCACTATATTGGGAGTAAAAATACACAAATGCTCGCGTGCTCGGTAGTGCTCAAAGGGCAACAACAAACAAACGGGCAACATCGATAAATTCTGCTCGTTACATTTGACTTCTTGTTTGGAATACTTTGTGATGATGATGGATGCTTAAGGATTGGAATAGGGGTAAGGTTGTTGATTGAGGCTACATTAGAATTGGTTCACATACCTTTTCCGCAGTGTAGGAAAACGTATTGGATCTAGTGTATTTTGTTACCGAAACTACCGAGTCAGTAGGAAACGAACAAACGAAAGGATTCGTGTCTGAAAATTAATTGAAAAGTGGTTTTTGTATTGCATAAATATTATTTCGTTTTTTTTATCTTTTCCTTCGCATTCAAAGTGTGTTGGTAACGGTTATGAGAATTAAAAATTGATATTTGTAATCGGATCCGACATTTTTTGTTTTTGTTTGGCTGCTGATTTTGTTGCCACGCGGGTGTAGTTGAGTTATCCCTACTAATATTATAAATGCGAAAGTAACACTGTCTGTCTGTCTGTCTGTTACGCTTTCCCGCTTAAACCTCTCAACCGATTTTGATGAAATTTGGCATAGGTATACGTTGAACCTTAAGAACGGACATAGGCTACTTTTTGTTAGAAAGTAAGGGGGGGGGGTAATGCCACCTTTGAAAGTTTATATATTTTTTAAGTTAGAGCTATGAAAATTGGCACAAATATAGCTCTATTAAAATATAGACTACTTTTTGTTTCGAATATTAGGGGAGATAGGGGTAAAACCGACCATGAAAGGATGTAGTCCACGCGAACGAAGTCGCGGGCACAGCTAGTTCCAATATAAATACCATAAAAGTATCACCGGTTTACTAACATTTGTCACCGCCTTTGATTACCTCCATATTCATAAATTTCAGCCACTTTACTCACAAACTGGATAATATTTTGTTTTTGTCCAATCTTTATGCTAAGAAAGAGCATAGTTTCCGGTTTATCTCTTTTGAGATCGAATTGACTCTTGAGCTTTTTAGATATGCTAAAACTACTGTCATAATTTTATTTTTTAATTCTAATCTGATATGGCTTAAATCCTTACAGCTGTTCCATAAGTTCATTACAGTTTCTTTTTTCGCCTCTATCTAACGACTTATAAGTAAATACTCAAAAAGCATTCTTTGGAGACATCACAAAGAATATCCATTAGAAAGCTGACTGAAGCAAGAGGTAAAAGAAATGTTTTAACACAAAACTCTTGTGAATTTTCATCATACCGAACACGTTGCCACAACCTTCAGTATTACTGAAATAATTAATTAGTATATTATTATTTTAATTAATCTAAATGATAGATAAACAAGGTATCATTAACTAGAAATAGTGGCAGTTTACTATATTTAACTCAACATAGTTAATTAAGTGATTTAATGAACTTACAAATTAACACTATCGCATTTATTTTTAAATGCGAACAACCTTATCGTAAAGATAACTCCTACCTACTCATTGTATAGGTATTCCAACGTTTTAGGTAATATGTGTATTAGTTTATTTAGCAACAAATCATAAAACGATCTTTCTCTATTCACGAACGCACGAAATGTTTCCCATTCGTCAAGTCTATGCATTGTCACTATCCAATCGTTTACGTTACGAAAGGAATATATATTGAAAATTCGAATAAGTTTAGATGTGTAAGGGGGCAAGGAAAGGAAAATAGACTACCTATATGTATAAATTATTCCTTAGTGATATTACAAAAGCATTGTGATTCAATGCACATTTTCATCCGATATCGTTAATATGGTAATTTTTATGTACTTTTAGGTATCTACATAGGAGCATTTATGCCCAAAACAATCTGATCACTATCCAACTATCACGCTGACCAATTCCTTCAATAAGCAAATAATATTTTTAAGGTAATTGATTTCGTATTTATGTACAAAGTAAATAATATATCAATCTAACGGCAAACAAAAACAATCTCAGTGAACCTTCATATTACGTAAACTGCCAAGAAATTCGCTTAAGAGTATCTCAACGACCCTCGGCATTGAGAAAGACATCTACGTAAAGTGAAAGTCAGGATTTTAGTACAAAGATTTCACGAACCATATAAAGTATTCACGAGCTTGAATAACTTCTTGTCCATCAGAGGGTTAACAGAATTTCACTTGACACTTAAAGGTGTCACAGTTCCATTACGTGAGTAATGAAGTAAATAATTTATTTAATCCTTACGGAGCAGGTACTTTTAGATGGTGAGATGGTAATGATTCATTCACTCCAGGTTCTCTCGTAAACACTGAATGTTTAACAGGCGATAAACAGTAAATGGTAGTACGGATAAACAGTATGCTATTTTGGAGAGTTCGCAACTGGTGGAGCAGGTAGCGTTCGGTGTTCCATTCAGGGGGTATTTACATATGCCGTGCGATGTTACTGGCACGCAATGATTTTGCATAGATGTCTATCTAAGTCTGGTATGAAAGAAAACATTTGGGTTATGTCCCTGTTAGGCATACAGCCTGCTAAATATTCCTTTGAAATTTATTTGAGAATTTGTTTTTCCTATTTTTATTTCTGACATCACGACTTACCAGTCTCGTTCGGTTGACGATAAAAACACTAAAACTGATTTTTTTCTGCTTATATCCTAAATTAAACTGTAAATTTTAATGTAGATGTGTTGTGATTTCCTTATAGTAATATGTTCCTTTCTTAATTATTATATTTAAAAAATCAAATTCCAAATACCGCCTGGAATATGAATTAGACACTTACCTATACGTTAAATAGCTTTTCTCATTACAAAAATGTTTTACCGCATAAAAGCAGAAATAAAAGTTGAAAACAGATACTGACATTTCATACAGGGCACATAACTTTTTAATCTCTAACGAATGTCGGGAAATATACGTCTGCTCGTAAATTACAATCCGGCCTGGAACACGTAGAGTGAAACAAAAGGGCCGAATTTTGAATTCTGACAATAAAATATTTCACAAAGCGCGGGTCTGCAGGTGTTGCGTGTTCACGCCACTAAATAAAGCGTTATTATTTTATGGTTTTGCCCCGCGAATTTTATAGAAGGTACACTTGGTTTATGGCGATTCCACCTTCGCGATGAAAGTGAGAATAAACGGATTAGAAATATACACAGAGGGGAAAGTGACAGGGCGCGGAATCATAAATTAATGTTTGAGCAGCATTAAAACGTTTCCTCAGAGTAAAAGCAGCTAAAAGGGTTTAGACTACTTATTTTTCCAAAAGAGATTTATATATTATAATAATGATATCTAGTTAAGGATGTCCACCTATACTAGTGGTTTAGTTTTTAAGATAAGCATACCTTTGACGTGGCTCTTACCTTCCTCGCATATTTGTAATGGAAAATAAGTGACAATATCTGTTATGTAAAAAAAGTGCAACTACAAAAATAAAGAAAGTAGTTAAACTTATTTGAAAATAAAATAGATACTGACTTAAAAAGTTATTTTAATATAATTATGGTGATAACAATAAACTAACCAAGACAGAAAGCATTGATATAAAAGTCAATTTAATTCCTCTACACTCAAAACAAAGTCGTTATCCGCGTGTGCCGAGTCGAGCTGTAAATTACACAACGGATTATGATGACCATCATTCATAATTAAAGATATTATTCACGGATTGTTTAAATGTCTTTTGATATAGAATATATCTCTTTTTCTGCGAATACATTATACCCCAGAAAAGCTACGCTAGATGGATTTTAATAAGCAAGAATAACATTCATTGATAGGAGTACATTAAATAAATTATTTAAATCGATTTAACTTTGTAACATTCGATGATTTTACATCAATAAGAAAAACGCGAAATCTTGTTGCAAAATTCATGAAAAAAAACATAAATTTACAACATAAACAGCCATTTTTTACGCAATTCAAACGTAGGTACACGTGTTCCCCAGTTATTTGCGCTCCTAAACTGAAAGCAAACTTCCTTTACCTGCTTTATTAAAATTCAGATACTTTCCCTGTTAGTTTATGAAACTTCTTCCAATATTGAAGGCCGAAATCCAAATTCATCAATTTTGAAGTTTATCGTTTCGCCGTGCTCCTGTGCCGTTTTCATCGTTGTATAGTAAATAAACAAAAAAAACTATCGAATATCACGCAATATCCACCCGCCAAACTTCAAACTTTTGCCTGCTACCACAGTGTAACTATTCCTATATTAGAAAAATTTTGTTACCGTCACTTTTTACGAGGGTCTCTGTGCAAGTAGCAAATGATAGTTGATAGGAACGCAAGTAAAAGCTTTCTGTAAAACTTATTTACGAGCGACATTAATGTGCTATAATGATTTTTTAATACAATACTTAATATGGATAGATCAATGATTACAACTTAATCAGGACTGTTTTTTTATATATTGGACAACATCACACATCACACACATTGCTCTGTTTCTTGATTGTAGTACAGCTAAGGCACTTGTGTTACAGAAATCAGAAACAACAACGGTACAACACCCCGACCCGGGACAATATGGAAAACGAACTTTTCCATATTGACTGACCGGGAATCGAACCCAGGACCACAGAGAAAGCGCAATGAGTCCGGCTTACTCGCCTCTTGGCTATACTCGAACTAAATTAGGCACAAAGAAGACGATTTACACATATTTTGCCCTTGTAGTCTTTTTAGCCACTTAGACTAAGTAAATAAATAATAACTGAAGAGAAGCAGAAATCATAAAAAACCCCACCAAACAAACCAGAAACTATTTTCTTTTAACCAAAGCATAATAGTATAATTATGTAGGTACGTGTGACATACCCTTAATATACCTAAATTAACCCATTGTAGAACTAAGTATATGTTGACACATTTAACACTCTCATTAATAAAACATTCAACCAATAAAGCAAACGTTTATTCAGTTATCATACAATATTGTACCCGGAGCGTTACAATAATTTCCATAATTAATGTCTAAGGCCGAGGTCACAATGCGAGCTGTCGTAAAAAGGGGAGTAAACGCAGATAAGTGGCGATATTAGCATACAGTGCAGACCCGGGCTAGGTTGCATGTCTTATAGTTTAACTGCTTCGTGAAATTGCTATGCGGCAGTCGGAATAGTGGTGCATAATTTGAGTGACCTTAGAAGCGCCGGCGTGGTGCATTTTGTGGCGACATTTTGAAAATCTTGAAGTTATTTTTACGTTTGCAGGTACTGTTTACGTCAGATTTTTTTTACAATAGGTTGGCTGGTATTTGTGCTTTACTAAGACATGTCAGGTAATTACATTGGTACCGTTACCTAACTGGAAAACTTAAGTGTAATATAAGTAGATTCAGTAAAGATACAGTTTATTTGATATTAAATACAGTCGTTTTTATGTAAGTCAATGATTTACCTACTTTACTATATAGGTAAACCCTTATGTAAACTTAACTTTAATAAACACTGAGTTGAAAACGCTGTCAATTTTTTATACCAAGAACTAGACCAAAGTACATTCAAATATAAGTATTTGGACTACAGTCAAAACAACGTTAGATTTACGTGTATACGCGTTGGTATTGTATCGCCCTTATGTCATTGTAATAAAAACTAGTATCAAATTGTGCGTCCATGACTTACTTTTAACTGTGCTTTACTTAATTTTTAGCATAAAAGTGATTGTTTTACGTACATAATAAGGATCACAATATAGAAAGATATACCTCATTACACTGCGCAGTCTCATTTTTGATGTGTCTCTGTAAAAACTTGACATTGGCGGAATCACGCGCTTAGAATCACTTCTAAGCGCGGGACAGAGTCCATTAAACAAAAAAAAAGGATGTATTTAAACTTTTGAATTTATATTTCGAAATTAATATGGCACCTCGATATTCCGGTGTTTCGATGTTGGTTTGCAATATGGTTCTAATACCATACCCATGTAAACATACCGTTTAAATAAGCTTTTAAATAACAAATTTATTGGCCATCACCGCGTTTATACCAAATTATGTTGCATCCGTTATTATATCTGCAAAACAAAAGTAACCCTCACTCCCGAAAATAAAGTTCACTATTTTACAAATAGCATTGGCCATTTTACCAATATGTTTTAACTACATAGACACTAGCTGGTTTTACGGGCGAAATGATCGCCTACCGGAATTCGACCGTTAATCCATAACGACTAGTCATGGCACAGCACATAATCCTTTTACTAATATCAATTTACCTCGTAATATTATTTGCTTTTAAATTGCTAATGAATATAATCGAAAAATCCGCTAGATGGCAATACGTAGGCGTAAAATGTACCTAACGGTTACATGGAAATATTTTATTTATTATTTGGATTTAATATCTATGGCAACTCGATAAGTAGTTTTTGATGTCAGAAATAACCAATCATGCTACTGTTACATGATTGGTTATTTTTGACATCAAGAACGACCTATCTTACAGGCAGGGTTTTTCCACTTAGTAGATTTTTCATGAACGGTTGACCTTCAATGGTTCCGTATAATATCTGAGGGGTAACACAGACAAAATGTCTCGTAGCTCAATTAATGACTTTTTTCTGGAAACATTGAATTTTATAAAATTTCACAAAACTAAAATTTTAACGCCTTAATTAGCAATCAAGGTGATGAAGGTAGTATTTTTTTCAATTCGCCTATTTTTTTCTTAAATTTGTAAAAGAAACACATGATTTGTTAAATTTCAATTTTACTTCTTTATCTTTCTGTTGATATAGAGCACATGTTACCTAAAACCAAAATATTATTTAACATTTGTAAACTCGTCAAATTCCTTCTTGTAGTAATTAGGTTTCAAACTCGTAGAAGCTTCAAATTTAGTTTGTATTAATTTTGACGTTGCATGCGTGGTATACTGTAACAAAGGAGATCAAGTAGGCGTTCAATAAACATTTTAAAATAGCAAAAAAAAATACTGAACAATAAGCGGATAAAATAATTTTGCTTCATTTCAAAACAAAAGCGCAATACGCATATGTTACCGGACTAATGTCTATTAAAATGTTAGCGGAGCTTAATTGTCTTGTTCCGACCCAGCGCAAATGTACCTAAATGTGTCTATCGGCGCAAAATGCGTTTTTACAGGCCTTTACTGGCATTTACGGGCATTTACTGGCGAGCCCGTAATAACAGCGCCGGCAATCTATTTGCCTTGAAGGACTTTTTATCCGACTTAATCCGTGACCCTGTATAACGCAGATACGGCTGTAGGGCGGAGATTTTTTATGTAAATCCGCCTACCGCCTGCCCTAGGCCTAGGGTTACAAATAATTGGAAAATTCATGCTTTGACATACGAATTAAAATGGATTACCTATTAATGCTTGTTCTCTTCTTTCCATGCTATGATGCCAAATTATCAGACAGCGGCCTGATATAGTAGCTAAATGATAGATGAAAGTTCAATATTGACTACAAATTGTTAATTTTACTTAACGTATTGATATTAAAAATATTTTTAATTTTTATAATTTGAAAGAAGCTTTTATGTCTTTTTTTAAAACTATTCAATGGTATTCATTATATCACAATTGGCTACTTGACAGTTTTTGAAAAAGTATTGCAAAATGTGCGCCCGTTGATTTTATATCCCAAGCAATTCGATTTATCTGGAAAAAATGTAAATAACCAGAGAAAAATAAAATTTTGTGTAACACATTTAAAAAGCGCGCAAAAACGCCAAGTCATGTCACTGTTGAAATTATGACGTCAACGTTGTAGACAACGAACCGATACGCATAGGAACGACTTAATTAAGATAAACGGAAAATGTTTCAATAAATTCTTAATACGATTAAAGACACAATAATTCAATTTAATCGGTAAAATAATAATTGTTTCGCCACATTAAAATAAATTATTTTCGCCGACAGCTGTCATTTCCGAATTGCAATGGTGGTTTCCGTTTCGGTTCTTTTGTTCCACAGATAAAAAAAGTAAAATTTATTTTGCAAAATTAAAATACTAACTATGCTTTTAATTATAAAATAAAAATGTAAAATTATTACTTTACTAATAAGCTAACATATCTAACACTTTTCATATTTCATTGTTAACACTGTCAAGTAGCCAATTAAACTTGTCACATCGTGGATAATGATACCATTACGCGCTTATTTTTAAGATAAAGCATTTAGATATTGAAGCAACGAAAAATAGTGAACACACTGTTACTATGACGACCTCGGTGGTGCAGTGGCTAAGGTAGGCGCCCAAAGCGCGTAAGGTCCCGGGTTCGATTCCCGGTCAGGTCAATTTGGAAAACGAACTTTTCTCAATCAACTTGGGTCTGGGTGTGCTGGGATGATGCCCCCAGTTAGTATCCATCGTCTGGTACTCATAGTACAAGGGAAAACCTTAGTTTGAGACTAGGTGATTGGTGTGATTGTCTGGCGCATTTATTTATTTATTATTTATTATTTATATTAGGTACCAGAAATGAAAAAAAGCGCTAGATACCCTCCAAGTGAAACGTAAATCTTACAATGTTTACAAACAGTGAAGACATTCATTTGTTGCTTCCTTCGTCTGAAATATTAAATACTTGGCAACCCTATTAGATCTCCCTGCCCAGACGGCCTGTCTCTGTGGAGTATTGTGTACTCGGATTTATTGAACATGCTAATTTCAGCTAATCTTGTTTACGCCATTGTTGCTCAGAGAAAAAGCTTTTCCTGATTGTTGTCTATCATAATTGGGCAGACTTGTGTACTTTTGGATGATTTCTTGGTTAAGAATAAAATTAGTCCGTTTTACTGCGTGATTTTCCATGTTTTGTTGCTTTAAAGACGTTATTAGTTGCCTTGTTGTTTGAAATTGGAAGCTTGGCAATGGAATTTTACTTATCATACTACCTGTATTAAAATGCGTCTAGAGAACAGTATTAGTACTCACTCAAAATCTGTATCGGTTAGGCATGACTTTGGTGTTCTCATAATACGAATGAAAGAGCTATTAAAGACGCTGTGGAATGATTTTAGAGTGTTTGACACTACAGATACTTATAATGTATATTTAAACACTTTTTTTAGCTAAACGTTGATAGTTTTATACAAGTTAACTACAAGTGGGTGCAGATAGGCACCTGTTTGGTGTTTTTAAAGGTTAAGTTACTAATGTCATTAAATCAATACTTACATAAGAATCAACGAGTACATGCTTTAATCTTCAAACTTAACACAGTTACACTTTATAATAAGTACCCACTCAACTTCTGAAACATTACCTACTAAATGCCAAAAAAAGGAAAAGCAAAAAGATTTTCCGCCCAAAAAGCGATTATTAAAACCGTGTTCCGTTTTTGTTTCCGTCCGCATACTAACTCGACAATACCATCTGCTAACGCTACGAACAACTCTTGCTGTATTTTGTTACCCTGGTACATCCCTTAATCTTATTCCGACGTTTGTAAGGTCCAATTTGCCGCAGTAAATAGTTGTAATAAACTTTCGTCGTTACAAATACTAACTAATTCGCGGGCCCGGCGTCTGTTTGAAAGTTTGAATTTATGGTAATAGTTGGGCAGCGATAATTGATAGCTTGTTGTCGTCCTGACTTGTTTCGGTTCATTATACGAACGGCTGATGAGGGATCGGGATACAGTTTCGAACTCTAATTGTGAAGGTACACACGGCACAAGGTCGCGAATGTTAATTTGCTACATACATTATTTCGCTCTCCGTGAATACTGGAATATTAATTCAGGTACCTATGTGAGCAAATACTGCCTTACCTACTCAAACTTATAGTTGGAACCTTTACCTTTCAATGATTATATGCCCGGGGTTGGGCTTAGGATTTTGGTTTGGCAAAGGCTGAGAGTGATTCTGGAAAGAGTGGGGATTATTAAGGAAAACATATATGACAAGCACATCTTTGCTTGCTCTATGCTTAACAAATCTTCTCTGAAAACTTTTTACTCTTCAACTTTGATTATATACTAGGGGGGAGATATTCACTGTCATTCCAAACCTTCTTCTTTAGAGTTATAATTATAAGCACTATACTCGGATCGGAGGGGCGGCTAGATCTCATAATACTCCTAGATCCGAGACTGATTAAAGACTGATTTTACTGCTAGTCGCGTATAAAACAACAAATAATGGGTAGGTGCTTGTTTTCATGACAAGCGCTCATTATGCGGGTCCCCAGTGAATTCGTCTCATGTTGCTACGCCTAATACGTACTCTTTGGCAGCACATGTGAATACGAAATGCTTTGTGCATTTGCAATGTGCGTCTGATATCAAATAACCCTTACAAAACGCTCTGCACGCTTTCTATGCCCTGCATGGGCTACAATACAATAAAGATCACTTTCTAGTGGTGTAGCATATTATGTTCTGCTTTAAAAATTTGCACTGAAGTTTTGCGTTTGACTTAGAAATGCATTTTACGGTGGGGTAGTGGCTACAACAGGCGCTCCAAGGTCTCGGGTTCTGTACTTGGTCGAGACAACCAAAATTTTCCATATTTGATTAGGCAGGTGTGCCGGGTTGATGCTCTCGTCTATTATTCGCCTGGCACTCGTTCTTCGTTTCAAACCCGATTTATGTGATTGACTGGTGCATTATTTAATTATGTTTCATACATAAAATACTTGCTTCATCTATTTTTTTACTACCTCATTCATTTTCATTTCATAGCCTAACAGTAGTAAACAATATTTTTGATAGTATACATAAATTAATTATGGCACTAAAAACACTGATTCCCCTCTTCAACCAATTTTTTTTCTTTTTTTGCTGTAAATAACAAGAAACGTTTCACAATGTGACAATACTTATATCAATCGCGGTGGACGGATATTCTAGTTAAAGCATTCGGTTCAACGACTTCGTAGAGATTTAATGGTTCAGGACAAAGAGGACAAAGCCGTCACTTGACAACTAACTAATGTATTAAACATCAGATAAAATTAAATCTTTAATGAACGTACAAAATAATATCAAAATTCAGAGCTAGACCACAAGATAATGTTTAGAAGTACACTTTACTTCAACAACTTTACTCATCGTGTTAAACAAGTGTACCTATTTTAAAAATAATAAATATTAACCGACGTCATACACATTGACCCCAAAGTACCTTAAGCATTTGTGTTATGGAAATCAGAATCAACGATGTTACCACAACACAAACTTAAATACATTTATAACACCCACTCACAGAACAAACACAAATGTTCATCACACGAAAATTGGTGGGTACTGGGTGGGTATCGAATCCACAACCCATGATTTAACCACCAGAGCCCGAACCATTCTTAACCATTGTATTAGTTCAAAATCAATGGTTTCGTAGCTATCAAGCGCGCTTGCAAACATGCTTATTTGCAGCATCAATGGGCCGGGTGCTTAACCTCTTGCGTGAGACGCGTTCAGACATGCAAGTGCAAGGTTTTCGTGCAAGACCGGTTTGAAGCAGACGAGGCAGCGAGCACGGACTGCTTCTGACCGAAATTAAACCTGACGTCATCGACGATTCACCTCGCACCCGATGATGTGTCATTAAATGATTTTTGGCTGCCTCTGTGGTCCATTGATTACGACTTTACGATTTAGGCACGTAACTCGGAGGCAGTGATAGTGATTCTTGTACAGCTACCACATTTGTGTGTATCTTACTGTCGATAAGAATGTAAACAATTGCGCTTGTATCTTGCCACTTTTCTAAAACCGTATCATTGATAAGGGATAATCGATACGTATACATTTATTTACGCAAACTAATGACACTAGTGAACTAGTACATTCAAACAAGCAATGTGCCTACTTTAAATATCTTGTACAAGTATTTGGGTCTTGATCAATACTACTCGATTGTATTAAAAGCCCCGATCCACCACTTTTCGTTTCGACAGCACCTGACTAAAAAAATATAAATTTTAATGGAATCTATTTTGCAGCTCGATTTTCGAATGCGGTCATTCCACTAAATGTATCATATCAGCGCATCGCTCGAAATTGCATTACTTTACCAGCATGCCGGTGCAGCAACAATTTTTGTGAGCGGCGAAATGCTTGAATATGAACTACTCATGCGGGGTTCATGTTATATGTTGTGTGGGTACATGCACAATGTATGCTCCCCGATTGGAGTGGCGAGAAGTTTGCATGTAATCTCGTAAATACCTCGCTAGTGTGTATTTATTTAGTTGGACTGCGATTCGTGCAGAAAGTATGAAAAGTAGCTTTGTTTGCGAATTATCTGATAAACCTAATACTACGTCAGGATGGAATTTATTATATGATTAAATAATTCTCAACTTTCTTTGATTATAGACCATCTTTTAAATTTAAGAAGGTGTACGGATGGAAACAGACTGATACCTGAATCTAGGCTTTTCATATCTATGTGTTCTTTTACTGCAACCTCAATCAAAGGTAAATCATTCAAAAGGAAGACATGTTATTGCTACTGTTGTTACTTTATATTATTTTTATCAATTAAATTTTAAAAAGTAGATAAAAAAACAAAGATAATAAATTTGATGTAGTTTATTAAAAAAAACTGGAAGACAATATCACTATCGGTTGGCTCTTAATTATTCAGTAGTATCAGTTTTGAAATTTATTATAAGTATAATAGGCATTGTAAAACAAGAAAAACGCAAAATTTAAAATTTTCGTTCTCGTTTTTAGAAATAGTATGTTTGCCTTAAATCAAAGAAAACAGGAGAATGCGCTCGCATTCATGATATAAGTCAGAGCGGTCGGGAAGCGACTGCAAAAAACTTCCTTTATGCTAATGATTTACTGCGCGAATGTTTAGGAGGAAAATTGTAAAGATATATGAAGACTTAAGAAATTATGGACGGAGTCTACATCCACAATTCACGGATATGTAACTCTAATGTAGAGTTATTTCTGAATAATACGACGTTTAGTAAATAATATTCTAAGTCCAAGATGCAACATAGCTTCGCTCTAAACCTGGAAAATGTACGCAGGCAAAGCTATATCTGGAATCTAGTGAAATATAAATTAATATCCACCACGCCACGAGAACAGTTAGTTCAAAGCATGTCAGTCTATACTGAAGACCTAGTAGCTTCTGTGTAGTAGACATATGAACTATTATCGAACTGAAAGTGTTTTCGTATGTTCTACTGACTATACGTATTGGAATGAAAATATATTGGCCAGCTATTCATGACATACCGATACTCTGCCTGGTTAGGGTAATTTAATGGACTTATAATGGATATGGCCTGCTGGGTGAACAGCTAATGTTTCCCGCAAGTCAGGGCGCGGTTTCCTAACCTTAACATATTAATGTGCCTTTTACGTATACGTTTCGTATTGGAAACATATGAAACGACTTCATTGGTATTATCAAAGCCCACGCAATGATATAATAAACCATAAAACAAAAGTAGTAGTTAATGGTCAGGTTATTTAAACTGAGATCTTTAATGACTATATATTGTTTATAACCTTACACGTGTAAAAAGTTATCTTATTATGTTTTGGGAAGTATGTTCATAGTTTGATGAGCCGAGAGACAAGCGGACTTTGGCGTCGCGTCATCTCTGGGGTCCTGGGTTCGATCCCCGGTCGGGGCAATATGGGAAACGAACTTTTCTATATTGTCTCGGGTCTGGGTGTTGTGATACCTTCGTTGTTTCTGATTTCTGTAACACAAGTGCTTAAGCTACTTACTACAGTATCGGAGCAATGTATGTGATGTTGTCCAATATTTATTTACTTATTCAAAATATATAAGTGTTGGTGATTTATAGAGAACAAAAAAACCATATGCTTTTCTCATGGACTCATCATATTGAATAATGCCCGGTTCCAATATTTGAAAAATGAATCGTTTTAGTTACGAATAGTAATAAATTATACGACGCGTAAGCTAAAAACGACAGACGGACGACTGATGACTGATATGGAAAGTAAATTTGAAATTGGAATTAACGATCTTTGACACATTACGAATCGGGCATTAGAGCACTTACAATTTTTTTAAGGCGGAGTGATTCAATTCCTAATTAATATTTATATCATACAATGCCTCCATCATTCAAGTTGATACGCACCTAAACGTGAACCGCCTACTTAAAAATCCGTACATCATATTCCTATCAGAGGCTAAATTATTTTATACGTAGGCGCCACCCGCTGGCTTTGGAGAGGCCTAATAATGTCCCGGACGACTTCATAAGATGCGAGCGATCCAATTTAAATGGTAATCGTTTCTCAAAATTAAATGTTCCATCGTTAAACATGTTTAGACATAAAACGTAGCGGAGTAGGAGCGCCAATGGATGGAATTGTGTAAATAATTTTATTGTGGCTACCATCGTAGAGGAGTGCGCCCACGCTGACTGTTTAACATAATCTGTCGACTGTTATTTATAACTTAGTACAATAAATAATAGTCGAGCTTAGTTTCGATGATACGAAACAATCGTTTAAAGCAAATACATCAATCCTTGCAACGTTACATTTCACACAGAATCTTTCAGTCTAACCAACACCTTTTTGTATGTTACAACATTGTCAGTATTTTGAACATTTATATGTATAAATAAATATTGAACAACATCACATTCATTGTTCAAATTATATGGAACTAGCCCAACGCGGCTTTGCACGCGATTAATACTCGTTTTTTTTTTTAATTTTTCATTGATTCTTCGCTCCTGTTGATTGCGACGTGATGTTATTTGACCTTAAGCCTTCATCGATAACTAGACTAATAATTTATTCAATTCGTGTCAATAGTTCTTGAGCTTAGCACGTTTAAACAAACGAGCAAACATTTGAGCTTTACATATTAGTATAGATGTTTCTAAAGAACTGGTGTTACAGAAATCAGAAACAGCAACAGCGCCACAATACCCCGCCCGAGACATTAAAAATAAGTTCACTTTCCATATTGACCTCGAACCTCGAACCTCGGAGATGGCGCGACGCAAAAATTCAACCTGCTCATAAATCACACAAAGCTTGGACGTGTCTATGTTATGTAAAAAACAATTTTCATTTCATTTCGAATTCGCAACGAGATTCGCAATCGCGGTATTATTCCTTATCGCACCTTCACACATGGAAATAGAAAAAAAGTCATTTCGTCATATCCCGGGCTGAGCTCTACATAATATACAGCCATTACGAGCACTCATCTTATCCTGAATTTTGCGTTACTTCATTAAACATACCATAACGATATGTTAACATAACGATATGTTATAGGCATGACAAAAATGATAAAGGAACACAATTTTCGCTAACATAACTAAGTTTTTTTCTGCATTTGCAAACCATGTCGTAAATACCATAACTTTTATGCTTCAGAAAATATATATATTTATCATCTATATTAATAAACATGAATCGCTAAAATGTATGTAAGTTAAATAACTTCAGAATAGCTGCAATATGAGTATTTTTTTTTTGTTTTCTTTGGTCAGGACAAGGTTTCTGAGTAAAAAAAACTAAGGAAATTCACCGAAACCAAAAGCGAGCAAAGCCGCCATTGGACGCTAGTTTTTACTTAAGAATAAGATAACTTTTACAAATAAACAAATAAAATTATTATTTCATACTCAATGAACCTAAGAGGTTACTTTTTCTCTCCCTAACAACAGCCATAGAACGCTTCGTAAGCTACCTATAAAGAAATCTCAAATATATTTCTTTGAAAACGACGTGAAGAACAAACCTTTGAAGTATCCTTGCAAAATTGTTCTTACACGACGTGCCCATGAGTAGAATCAAACATTTACTATCAGATTTATAGCCCACAGTGTATCAAGGAAAAATAAAGAGTGCCGGGGAAAAATTAAATAATGGGACATCTCACAAATAAAAAAATCAAAACTTAAACATTTGAATATACAACCTGAACTGTCCCACTAAGACTTTGACAGTACGCTGTATTGTGACTGCGTACAATTTTAAAATAGGTAACAAAACATGTGACATACTACAGTTTAAATGTTTCCATTGATGCGACATGAAAATGTATCATTTAATGTAACTTTTTGGGTCACAGCTTCTTTTTATCCTTCAAATGGCCGACGAAAGTCTTCATCGTAAATGTCAGCTACATAGATCCACTATACCGGTACGCGTGCAGCGATGCACTAGCAGTGTGGCTAGCTGGCGCATCGATCGCGCCTACGTCGTAGCGGCGCCGCGCTGGCTACGGCGCTACGATACACGAACCTACGTTCGGCGCTCAAAGCATAGACAAGATATTTTTTTACGCTAGGCCTATGTAGAGCTTGCCGGTGATGTTGTGGTGGTTCTTAAAAATTTCCCACAGCATTACCATTAAGGCGATGAGGTCCCCCGGGGGGTTTTAGTGGGTAGGCCTGTCCTTTTCAGGGCAGGAGAGTCCCACACACGCCGTTACCTCCCTCGGGTGAAGGTACGGTGCGCCAAGCATTTCCCCCCGCAAAAAAAAAAGGCCTATGTAGAGCTGTGCTTCAATAACAGTATGAAAAAGCGCGCCAAATGAGAAGGTTTTAGAATAGATATAAGGTTGAGATACAAAACTTGTAAATATAATTTTGTTAGTACCTATCTTATTCACAAGTACTTGTATCTTGTTTATTCTCGCCAGCCCTTAATAAACATTTACCTATTGGCTGTTTGAGAAAAGTTTAATTGATTTTTTACTTACACGGATACTGAATTTAATTTACATTCATTTTGTAAGCGTTTGCATCTTTCACATAACATAACCCTCCTTTCATCCGCAGTCGGGTAACAAATGCAACATTACGTTTGAAGTAAAACTTTTGTATGCATATGTTTTATCTAAATGTAATGTACTGGTAGGCACTTTTTAATTTGAATTGCAAATCAAGACCATTAAATTGCTTTAAAACAGTGTCAAATAATACATATATTATACAAATACAATGACAGTTACAAATGAAAAATAAAATATCAGAAAGATAAGAAAATTCTGTACTAAATGACGTTCAACTCAAAAAGAATAAATTAATTCGATTCCGCTTTAGGATTTTGAAAGTCACTTACAAAGAAATCACGATTTCCAAGTACCGTACTTTTAATAAGTGTCATCGGCCATTGAAGGCGAAAATAAGATGCAAAAATCATTTGCAATACGAACCTTATTGTAATGATACAAGGTTCCTTGTGAGGAAAGGTGAAAACGCGAATCAGTGAATATCTGACGCCACATTTGGGAAGACGGCGACATCTGGCGGGATGTAAGTGTGATGGAAAAAAACCCAGTGAGCTATTTCCAGTCTGACCTTGGCATTGTGTAGGTTATGACCCGATTATATCAAGGTGGTCTCGAAACTATATCAACAGACATCCGCCATGTTATGCGACATAAATTTTAATATAAAAATGTTAGAGGGAATAGACTTATGCAAACTTTGAATGTCTATAAAATCATAACTACGCAGTATTTTTTAAAGAACAATCACGATTTTTTAATTTACTGTACCTTACTAACATAGTTTTTAAGTACATTGTTACTAACGTATGGACAAAATTGGTCTGAAATAAAAGATTTTTATTTATTTATTTTTTTAATAAAAAAATTACTGCGTCAAAACTGCAAGTAATTTTGCATATATATTTACATTTTTGGGGCTAATTTATTAAAAGTCAGATCTAAATTAACAAGCTGTTTAAAAACGTCTTTAAGTAAATTTACGTTACGGAATATTGTTATAACATATAAAATGTTATAACATGTCATCATGTACTACTTTTTAATTCTACTTTTATTTCATAACTGACAATTGTAAATTCGGTTCTTAAGGTTGATAAATAGTTTTTTTACTTACCTATCTTAATCTTTATATTTTATCGGTTTTTTTTACATTTAATTTATAATAACTTTAGTGAGTTAGATTAAATTTAGTTTAATTAAATTTGGCTTCATTTTATTTTATTTGGCACCTTTTTTATTTGTCATAAATTATGGATAGTCAATAGTTGTTATTAGTTGTTGCTGTCAAATTAATGGGAGCAGCCTATTCAGTCCTTTTTGTAAACAAAACCTTCAGTTAATGTGGGCATGTGACGGCCGCGTAGGACGCTACTTCGCTTCGGCGTTAACTGCACTATGCACAGCCCACTGAGAGCTTTTCTCACTTGGAACCTTTAATTGCCTCTCAAACGTCTTAATTAGGCCCTTGAGCCTGTGCCTTGAAGGCGTAATGTATTCAGAAATATTCAAGGTGGGACAACATGCTAATTGTTGCGAAATTAAACACGTGTGGTACATGCATTTGTGCTTAGCACTTTCCGAAGAGATTATAAAGTATAGACAACTTTATTTCAAAATGTTTGGTAATTTAAAAGTAAGGGCAAAATTTGAATTTCGTTTTAGATGAAAATGCTTTGCTACTTACGTTCTCTTAAAATATATTATATGTGATGATAATTGTGTACTTGTAAATGCGTATGCACTATATATTTAGTTATATTTTAGTTAGTTTAGTTATTAAAATAAGGAAGTTTCTTGCGGTTTTTAACAAAAAATTGTACTTTCAAAAATCTTGCGCTATTTCAAGACTCGCGCATTCATGCAATATCACTCCAAAACTCATGAGTTTTGGTGTGCTTGATATTTGTAATAAGTGGTTGATATTTTGAACTTACTGGCATACTCCAGTTTCTACCTGGTCAGAGTGTATTCCAAGTTTCTTAAACGTACCTGGAACAGAAAAAAATATGTCAGTATATGTGCAAGTATTTCTTATTGTATTTGTAAAACTCAGACATTAAAGCCTGCTGTCTAATATGTCTCACGTCATGTCTTATTTTGAAGTCTGTACCCTGAGCACAAATAAAAACGACATTTGAGTAATTTTGGATAGCTAATTCTGTAGTTCCGGCACTTATTAAAGCATTCTTTTAATATTTTATCGCTACGTGATACTACTATTCGGTTACCATTTTATTATTGCTAATTTAAAGAAAGAAAATAGTGCTACAATCTGGAATTTGTTAAGTAAAGTGGCATAGCGGTTTAAACCTCAATCTTTAGCATCAATTTTACTAGTCGTCTTAACATTAACACTTCTCTAGTATACTCCTTATAAAGTACAACAAAATCTTAATATTTTTATAAAGCCCCGACAATTTGAGAATATGACATCTTGGATTGGAAATTTTACACAATATATAGTATTAATCAAGCCTTTTTATTTGATACCTATATTGAGGGAAATATGTCAAAAAATCTGACATTTTCTGACGGCCTCCATCTTGGACAGATTTCAATCAAACATGCCTATTAACACTCCCGAATAATTAACCTTTAAAAAAACAAAATAATGAATTAACTTCATCCGTTTGGGAGCTACGATGCCATAGACACACACATATGTAGACACGTCGAACTTATAATAACACCCCGTCGTTTTCGCGTGGGGGGGTTAAAAATAGAACATTTGCAATGCAGCACTCAGTTTGCAAATCAGTCATCGTAATTCGCATTACTTAGCGTCGGCGCCCGCAGACTGTATGGCTGCGTTCCGGCGAAGTCTTAACTCTATATCGGGCGGCCGAGCCGAACGTGAAATTAGCACAACGTCGGCTTGCGCCCACACCCGCCGCGCAACGAATTATTTTGAGAACATTGACTTTACGCGGCATTGTATTGCGAATTATGACGACGTGTTGTAATGAATAAAGTCTTAAATGAAGTGATCGAATAGCACTGGATGTATAAACAATGAGAATATGTAGTGCTTCGGATCAGCTTTTCCAACGTTCTCTCAACGTTCTTGGTTTTTCGATGCGATGTGTGCGTTTTTAGAAAACTGTTACACTGTATTTTTTGTTAAATTTAAACAAAGAGTCACAAAGAAAAGTAGAGAAGTAGTAGTAGTAGTAATATGCCATTTACAGGGACTACTATCTAGTAATATTTTGGTTTGCATAATAGAATTGTCAGAGATCGTCAACTACATGGTATATCTTAAATAACGTTTAATCGTTTTTATGGGCCCCAGCTCCGTAATGGCTCTAAAAATTTAGGTGGCAAGGAACCGTTTAATATAGAAAATATTGTATGATTTATTTGCAGTAATTATCGGTTAAATAGCTATTTAGTTAATTTTTTTCTATACGTGGTAGGTACGTGTTAGCAAATGAACCATTAACATGTCTTATAAGAAAATACAAACGTCGCTACTTTTCCTTGTGACTCAATTAACGTACGCATTACAAAAAAATCTCGTTTACAATTAACGCCAACGTTCCCAGGCGCACCTTCATCGATGCTTTATTGCACACACGAGTCCACTGCACCGCACACAATACGCCCATAAATTGACGCGTCACAGCCGCCCAATAAAACAATGCGTTACTGCAGTTTTATTAATATCACTTAAAGTTATTCCGGCTGTGGCCAATAAATTTTTGCGAATTTACGAGAATCTACATATAAAAGGCGTGCTAGAGATATTATCGTCTTTTTACATAGTACGAGGCGGACATCGCGTGGACTCATTTGGCACAGGACGGCGGCGCCCTGTGAAGACCGAACGTTGCAAAAACGTCAACGAAGCGATACCAAGGCACGCGAACATAAAGCAGGGATTTGCAGATGGCTCTCTTATTGCAATTTTTGATTGGGAAACATTGCCTATGTACGGCCCTACACGATCAAATAGCGTAGGATCATCGACTATTAAAAATTTGTAAAATCTATTATAAATTCAGGTTTCTGTTTATGAATACAAATTTAAGTATGAAAAAATACAAACAAAATGGCAATCTAAGTAACGTATTTTAAATTTGGCAAAATTAGTGCAATGATTCAATTCGTATCACCGAAGGACACATTGAAAAAAAATATATTTAACATTACATTAATACGGAACTTATCGTGTTTAATGCAATTTTTCTGAGAACAGGCAAATAAATAGATTGTTTTTAATTTGTTTGGGACATACTTCTACACTTTAGAAATTTATCACCGGAAAATCGTATACAAATGGATGTAGTTTGAAACAAATTCGTAAACTTTCAATTTAAGGTTTACAACTTGGAAAGAGCACTGTCACGCTATAGGTAATATTTTAGAAGAATTCCATTGACTCATTGACCTACGAAATTCAAAAAAATACGTGCACTGTGCACACGCCAAGTGAATACTAGTGGTATTAAAGCCGGATTTGTTTAATAAAATTCGAGAGGACAAACTAAACGTAATCCAGCGTTTAATTTAAAACATTAAATAAAAAACAAGGTTAAGTAAGCTTCACGAAAAAAAAAATTTTTTTCTAGATAAAGAGCTCGGGTGTACATAAATCCATCGTTAACATTAAATAACATAACTTTTGTCTATTTCTGAGAGCATTTCAGTTGTCTATAGCAGTTGTATTGTTGTCAGCCTTCGACATCGTTTTGTCTAGTTTAAAATATGGGATGGACATTTAAATTAGAACAGTCACGTGATCTTCCGAATCCGCCAACTGCCACTTGGCTTAGCCCCTGCACTACTTACACACAAAATAAATGAATAACTTATTAAGAAAAATAATTTATATTATAAGATAACATAAGCTTTGGTAAATATAACTATAAAAATAGCTCTTATTTTCCTTTCCGTTCCGTGCAAAACAGCCCTTCTGTAATTCTTTGCACGAGAACGGCATGCGGTTCGCAGTTGCAGTCTTCCTTTGCCACAAAGGAATATATGTTATGCAATTTAGAACAGTGGTCTACTATCTGGGATAAAACATAGGTCACAAGTCTGACTGTTACATGTGCTTTTAAGGACACAAATAGTCCAATATTGTTTGGATTGCAAGTGATTGGCTTCTATCTCAGTATGGTAAGCGATTATGAAGATGCGGATCAAGTTTGCTGTAGTTTCTTATTGAATCAGAGTTATTTGGTCTTAAGTGTTTGCTGAAATATAGAAAAAAACTTTATATACCTAAAAAATATATGCAAGTAGAACCATGGGTATAGTTAATATTATACCCGTTATTTACTGCATCGTGTGCAGGCCTTCCACCGTACTCAAATTACTTTAATCCCTACTAATATTATAAATGCGAAAGTAACTCTGTCTGTATGTTACGCTTTTCCGCTTAAACCTCTCAACCGATTTTAATGAAATTTGGCACAGACTATCTTTAGACCCTGAGAAAGGACATTGGCTACTTTTTGTTGCGAAAAAAAACCCTGCAGTCCAAGCTAGGTAGTTTTCAATAATTATCAGAGCAACGCCTCAGGAGTATCACAGCAAACACACACACAGTAACACACACAGTTTTAGTATTACTGAAAAGATTAGACAATAAAGACTTAACTACTGCCATGAGCGTTGTGTTCGATCAGCGCTGGTTTTAAGCTGGCTTGTAAAATAATAATTTTAACATAAATTAAGATAACTTATATAGTTTAGTACGGCCCTTCTGCTACTCTCTGCCCAAGGAAGGCATGCAGTTCGCAGTCGGAAAGGAACAACAAAGCCGGAGCGGGCGAACGGGTTCGCTCGTGAGAATGCGCGCTAATGTATGCGCGGGCACTGCGCCGACGCCTCAAACGTGTCACAGAGACGCGATTTATTAGGTAAACCCAACAACACAGCAATAACAACCTTGTATCTGACTAATAAATGACTATCAACTTAAGTTTTTGTTTGAATTTGTACTATAGACATAATCGATCTAGATTTCTACGATTTTCTACAGCGCCGCACATATATTAAAAACTACTATATAAATAAATATTGGACAACATCACATACATTGTTCTGATTCAGTTGTAAGTAGCTAAAGCACTTGTGTTACAGAAATCAGAAACAACGACGGTACCACAACACCCAGACCCGAGACAATATAGAAAAGTTCGTTTCCCATATTGACCCGACCGGGGATCGAACCCGGAACCCCAGATATGAAATGCGAAAACGATTAAATGGGAAGCGGCCTAAATATTAAATGGGAATCTCATATGTACACACACAGGAGAGGGTTGCTGTTTCATATCATCTCTATACAGATACGTTGTACCAAAAAAATAAAGTATCGTGTATCAACGTACCTTCTCAATTATATTACGTTAGTACTTTAGAGAAAGAACAATCGATGATCATCAAAATGCAGTGCCCCAGGCGTTAAATCAATACAAGAGTCGAATCCATTCGAGAACTAGGTGCTGATTTAAGACCACCGACAGCTAGCCGTGCGCGTAACAAGAGAGCGGTTCGTTAGAGCCACAGATTTAAAATAAAACTCTTTGAAACATGAACAAAAAGAAGTTCTCGGCGCGGAGTAGGCGCTTGACCCGCTCTGGGCGAAACGAGCTAACCGAAACGCTCCTTGCGAAATTGTAATAGAAACTAATTTGCGACGGACCGCAATATCAGTTACGCCGTTCTGAGCGCTACGGCCGCGTTTTATTTCAATTGTCTCTGCGGGTGGATTGCCCTATTTCGAGAGTGCATTCGCGAACAATTTTCACCCAATCAAATCTGGAGTATTTTTAATGACGCGCTGTAGAGCACTAATAGTGCAGTGCGTATTGCGAATTATATTCTGAAGGCAACCCTTGATAGCAATTTTGTTGATCGATCCGTATCATTCATAAAAAATCGTAATTGCATCAGCTTTATATGTATAACTCAAAATGTTCAAAAAGTTTTTGCTAAAGTCAAGTCAAGTGGTTAATTAATAAAAAAAATTGCATTTTAACTTAAAAATGTATTCACAACTCGTTTAAAGATTCACAAATTACAATTCCACAGATGCAGTCCGCTAATTAAATACGGAGCATTCATAAAAAATATTATCAGTTACAAATTTCAAGAACACTTCGCTGAAGTAAGAGTGGTTATTTGATGAAAAAAGGTCAACTTAAAAATTTGTTTAGAACTAGTTTAAGGATTCATATATTACAATTCTGTAAATGAGATATATTAAAACACCCTAACAAAACAGCTGTAAATATCGCCAAAGGCCATCTTCTGCATCACACAGCGCGTTTATTTCAAATCACTGCGGGTGGAGGGGTCCTATTTTGAGAGTGCATTCGCAAACAATTTTCGCCCAATCAAACGAAGAGTGCTCTTAAATATCGTTGATGTATTGGTGGAGGGACAAAGTCACAAGAGCTAATAAATGATAAGTGCTGACAAATTTAGGTTTAACGTATTAAATAATGTTTTGAATAATTAAGTTTGTCATTATTCCAACATTAAATTAAACGACGACTAGAACACTAAAGACTAAAGAAAAATTACTGAAATAAATTCGGCTAAATCTTACTTGATTAGAAATTATTTTAATTGAATAAAGATTTATTAAGATCTTTAATGTTTTATTGTAATTTTATTTTTAATAGAGCATAACTTGAACCCACAATCAGTAGATGCCCTTCCAACTGAGGTAAATGTTAGTTGTTGCAGGCAAAGAATTATTTTTTATTGAAACCCAAAAACCTTCGCTTGGTGTTCCCTGCTAAGTAAGTTTGACTAACCAGATACATACATTCTTGACAAAAGAATATTCTTTTTTTTTCTGTTTTTTCACATAACTTTTAGGGACGGATTTTAGCCTCGGAAGGCCGACACAATTAATATATTGATAGTATTAGAATCTTGAAGATTAACAATAATCTTCAAGATTCTAATACTATCAATACTTCTGTGCAAAAGCACAGAAGTATATTTATAGCAGCACTAAGTAAGGATTTTTAGCAATTTATCCCCTAAAAGAGTAAAATTGGGAGTCAATGTTTAATATGAAACTTTGCCGATATAGAAATGATTCCACTGAAATTCACTATAGTCATGGAACCAATGATATTTAAAAACAATAGATATGTTACCCATGCGCGCACTATGAAGACGCTAAAACGTCCTAATTGGGACGTCTTACCCCCCTGTCTGCGAAAAGCGATACGACAAATGTGACGTGTCTGTCATGTGCCAAACAGAGAGTTACTACTTATCTCTTTTGTTCTTACGGTTTAAATCAAGCCATCCCTTTCACATCATCTAAGAATGTGGTTAATAACAATTGCGCATGAGTGCAGTCGCACTCGACCAGCACAGATTTTTCGTTAGTTTTGTGAACGTATATCATATCTATTGTTTTTAAAAATCATTGCATGGAACACAATGCAATTTTTTTTTAAATCATCCACTAATGCCAGATGGACTGGAAGTTTTTTATGAAAGTTCTCTGATTTTCAAAGTTATTCCAATAAATGAATCTGACTTCGATTTTCAATAAAATGTTATATATATATATATATATTATTCCCGATATAAAATTTAGCGAATTAAATCCCTGATGTGGTAAAGACGTACGTTATATGTATAACTAAATCTAAGGTTACGAATTCGGAGATGACGGCTTTTGTATTTAACTGAGTTCTCATGGCCATTTACAAAGACTTGAATTATTATCTCAAGCTAACTTTGAATAAATCCATGACAAATCCGTCCTTCCTGTGGCAAAATGACCTTTTTAAGTGGTTTACTGCCCCGCGAGTAGCCGAGTGTAAAACAGCTGCTGTCAGTTTAATGAGCGTTAATCGCGATACAGACAAACACCGTAGTACAAGTAAGGGAAATAGTCCACTAACGATTTGATCAGCTCCAATATTGAATACTAAAAATGCTCAACACAGCTCTGAGGTAAGTAACTAAAGCACTTGTATTACAGAAATCAGAAACTACGACGTTACTACAACACCTAAAACAGAGACAATATCTATTGTAAATTTAATCAACCCTGACCATGAGATGAGATTACATAATTGGGTAGCAGACACTTGTATTCCATCCATATATCTGACCACAGTCATTTGACTGTTATACTCTTGATAATACAGTGACATAAAATTAAGCCCTTCACAATGATGCAATGAAAATCCAATCTAAATATTTGTGTATTATGTACATGTGGCCAATTTTTCGACTCGCAACGAAGTAAATTTGTAACCTCAATTTAAGCTGATACCAAATAAAGACAGTGGTTTCAATATGTAGTATATTGCAGTGCATTATAACCTTTGGATATAATATAATAAGTATAGTACAGAAAAATTAAGGCCAAATACTTTCGTACTTTCCTACTATGTACACGCAACTGATTGAGACAAATACGTCGTGATTGGCGTCAGGTTACTCACCTACTTGCTGGGAACTCAGCTTTCAATGTATACTCGTGAGTTTGTTTAAAGGCGCTTTTCTGAGAAAATACTGGTTTGAATTAAACAATAATTTTGGGTTGGGTAGTCCATTTATTGAGGTTTTAGGCTATATATAACATGCTGAAATAAATATGAGTAAAGAATAAGTGGAAAATGTGTAAAAAAACGGAGATTTTACTCTTGCAAAGCCGCAGTATTAGGATGGCGTTTGAAATGAGTCATATTGTAATTTATTTGGATGTTATTCCTTATCTAGCATTTGATAGTTACGGGCCAAAAGTACCATATCAACCTTTTTTTATAAACCTATGTATTACATGCAAGTTGATTCAATCAACAATTCATAATATACCAGTATACGTTAATAAAGCAAACAGAATGGCATTATATGAACAGTATTAATATTTCCATTGTGCCTATTTCATTTTTGCCTTATTATTATGCTCAAGTAATGTTCAATAAATATCGCGGATTGCAGATGACAACAATGAAGAATTCTCTGCAGCCGGTCTGCGGTGCTCAGTGCACATGCAAAGACCTTAGGGTTGCCAAATGCTATTAAATAAAGTAGTTTTTTCATTTTAAAATGTATTAACGTATTTGATGACCTCCGTAGCCGAGAGGCGAGCGGTCGGGACTTTGTCGTCGCCCTATCTCAGAGGTTCCGGTTTCAGGAGAACATTCCTGGTCAAGTAATTGTGGAACACGAATTAATGAATGATTTCAAAAACGAACTTTTGTATATTGTATCGGATCTGTGTGTTGTGATAACGTCATTATTTTCGTAACACAAGCTACATACCATAGTAAAATTCCAAAGTAAAAAACCAAAGTTAATATTTACATTTACTTGTTACGCTGTGATAACTTGCGATCATAACTGGGAGGCCAAGAAAGGATGATATGACGACCTACATTACCCAAATGTAGGTTATGCGAAAATACTAATTGTGATAGGTTAATATCAGGAAACATCACAGATTCAATTTTCTCGTTCTCGATACAAAAAAAAATCTATAATTTATAACTGTATTTAAGGTTTTTGGAATTTCCCAACTTTATTATTTGCAGATTCAAAACGACAAATCAATGGTAAACATAGTCATACATTACTATGCTGCTTTTCGTAGAAAGAAAAAGCTTTCATGCCAAAATCATGGTTTGCGTCCTCTAATTTCGCTCTAGTCATCTTTCCCTTACATTTGTAAATACTTATCAGCGATAAAAATATATAAATGCAAAACGGCAACCCTGGCTACGTTAGTATTCCGCATGCACTGCCGCATTTACGACGAAAAACTGCACGCTTGCAGCATGGAATTAAGCCTTAATCAAAGGCAACGCTTGCTTCGTTACTATGGCGCGGGACTCAGAGCTCTCAGAAGCCATGATTCTCGAAATGACACTTATAAATTACTAGCTGTGCCCGCGACTTCGTTTGCGTGGACTACAAAACTTTCATGGTCGGTTTTATCGCCCCTAATATACGAAACAAAAAGTTCAAGCTAAATTTACGCCAAATTTCACATGTCTAACTTAAAAAATAATCCATTTCCCATATATACTTTCAAAGGTGGTATTACCCCCCCCCCTTGTTTTCAAAACAAAAAGTAGCCTATGTCCGTTCTACAGAACAACGAGGTTCAACGTACCTATACCTATACCAAATTTCATCAACATTGGCTCAGTAGTTAAGCCGTGAAAGACGGACTAACTAACAGACAGACAGAGTTACTTTCGCATTTATAATATTAGTATGGATAGAAAGAAGGTAGGTAGCATTAAAGAACCATTCCAAGTCAATTATTTGTTAGTATTAGTATCGCTAATGGAACAGATTCAATGATACAACAGTATTTCCACAAATTTAAAGTCTTAAGACTCGGAAAACCAGACACAATTGAAAAGTACTTGTGTCTAGCTTTTAAATGCTCTTTGGCCCTTACAAGGTTAAGACACTGATTTCACGTAGTGCAAACCAAGGGCAATGCACATAGATGCAAGTAGATACAATTTTTATTTGAACAATGCGCAAAAATATTTACCGTTAATTTTTAATCCTATTAATTTCCATTAAAAGCGAACGGCATTCGTCTCTTAATTCCGATTGCGAGGTTTTGCATAAGAAACTATGCAGAAAAACCTATAATTCGTTACGATAATGCAATTATAAAAAAATAGGGATTCATACAAAAAAGAGTGATACCATTAAATTCATTATTTAATTGGAACTCCTGAACCGAAAGTCCGAAACCTATGTGTCAGAGCCGAACGCAATTTATTTTTGAGTTGTTTCATAATATAATCTTTTAAAATATTCAGAATAAAACATGAACAAATCACTGAATATCGGGATGAAACTCGAAATGGCAATAAAATTACCATTTTGTTTTATTGAACGAACACTAACAAAATAAATGTGCGAATCTAAATTCAAAACGTTTTTGACGGCAGCCTGATACGAATTAAAATTGAAACTTTATGCCCGTGCTAAATTCTAGTTTGACTGCGGCTATGGAAGTAAATAAGGATATTCCCGGTATTCCTGTATATTCGGACTATCCCAATCATCATCATTTAGAATGAGTTTGTTCCTCTACATTGTAAATACTGGAATGTTTTGGGCTGTTCCTAATAAACAGGCAACCAGCTAAACTACCAATTCGGACGAGATGATCTACTTTATAAGAGAAAAAAATATATTTTCAGCGTAGCACCGTTTGGTTATTATTGGTACCGCCAACTATGTAATGAATTTCAAATTAAGTAATAATAATAATATTCATAGTTATCAATCCATCTTATTAAAAGTCAAGGCTTTGTTAAAGTCAACCAACTAATTGGGAAAATGATTTGCAATATTGGTATTAGACTACAGAGCCAGACTTCTCGATATATTATCAAAACGTCAATTATAATTATAATTTATTTTTTAGACCAGGTTCAATCAAACCAGGACTATTTTCTTGTAAAAAGGTGCAAATAGTTACTCTGGACCAATAATCCAGTACCACACCAATTATACTGTGACTGGTTATTGAACGTACTGGCTCTTGGTAGTAATCAACTTACAAGCTACGGAACATAGTATATTAAAGCTAGTGCTGTGTCCATCACACGGTGTGTTAGTAACGGCTGTTCTATCGGACACAACAAATAGTTTCATACGAACACATTTCACAATTACTTGCTGCTACAGCGACCTATTGAAACTGGACTGTGTCAAATTTATTGGTTAAGGAAAGATCTAGTGCAGACGAAAAATAATCTCAATAGCGATATTTCGTTTCCAACAATAAGTGATATTGGATAGTGAAAGATTTCCTTTGCAAACGGTAGTTACCCATTGTTTCAGAAGCATTGTTTAATTTTTGCACAATGTGAAACGTTGTAAATCTGTGTAACGTATAAAATATAAAGTCAAACATTCTGCACGCATCTGCTTATAGTTAATTAGACTAATCACAAGATATGAAAACACAAAAAACGTACATAATGAATCGAAAATCCGAATGTAGCATCCTACGCTAAGAAAAACTCCATCGAATTTAAAATGACTCCGCGATCCATTTAAATACTTCATTCTTGAAATGTCTAATCATACTACTTTGTTGCTCAAAAGTAATTTCGAACGAAGGGCAAATCGTATAAGGGTCGTAATCTAATATTAATATAATCGTTAGATCTTGCTCGTAAAATCACCGGTTTGGTTTCACGACCTTTGGTTTCCTCAAAGGGCACGGGACCGAAACAGCTGGGCCGAATCGATTTGTAATTAACCCAGCCGTACACTCAGTCTTTTCAGACCGTCCATTCATTAAAATAATCCTTAGATATATCCGTTTCCTTGCGTCGGTGGCTAAACAAAGACAATCTAATCTAATCTCGTTAAAAGAGAAAGTCACATCGTGTATTCATTATGTATTCTAAGTCATGAGATTTTTTTGCGTTTGTATATTTAGCTTATGTCCGTATAAAAATTATATTTACTTTTAGCATTTTAATACTGACAACTATAAATCATTGGTAGTCAAAAGTTATGGTTGCACATCTCACTCACACTTAGTTCCTCAAGTATGTCCTTTCCTCGAGCTCCTAGCTCTAAATGTTTGACTTATATTACTTGTAGCTTAGGCGCAATTTACGGTTAGTCGTTTCTGTAGGCACAGAAAGAGCCAACCGACAAATACATTCAAATCCCCATTTGCCACGGAGCGGCTGAGCTGGCAATAAATTGCAACTGTTCAAAACGGCTACATTTCACATCGTTATACCCACAGAACATTTGTTATACGTGCCTACTTACGTTTGCTACAGTGAACAGTTTGTTGCCCTATATTAGAAAATTCCCGCTCAAAGGAATAAAATCAGTTTCAAACTCTGATTTGAGTTTTAGTCCAAGAAACGGGACTTCTTTCCCAAATAAATGTGTTTGGAATCTACTCCAAAATTACGTACTCATTAGGCAGCTGCTTTATTTAAAAAAAATCGAAAGATTTTCTCAATTGAAATTAGTATTCGATATACCATCAAGCTCATTTGCATATACGAGCTCAGTGCACGTGCCTGGACAAATATGGGATAAAATAATCCTCTACATCTATAAACGGTTCCAAAAAGTTAATTTATTTACAAATTAATCCAAAAACAGAATTAAAAAAAAGGTGAACTATAGCTTATGATCAGTCGGTCCTATGCTTACTTGCCGTGGTCGTTGGTATTTTAAAAGTAATAACGTCATTTTTGACGGTATATTTCAGCCATATTTATTTTTAGTTAAGTTTGCGTGTAAGAATGAGTCATCGAACCTAATACTACTTAGACCAGTGCCCACTTACAGCAAGAGCAAAATTCTCTGAGCACTAAATTATGGACAATTGGCAAAGGAAGTGTCAATAACGCCCGGAGGAATCTGGTTGGTTTAGGTCGGATCAGACCCTCAGGAATCTGGTTAACGCAGGCTCACGCAACTACTTTACGTATTGCCAACGCATTCAGAAAAAAATCGTTTAACACTGATTTTATTGCACAAATACATTTTAATGACAATATATATTCCTCGAAAATGTAGTACATACATTTTCACATTAAGAAATTATACTTCATTTGTGGCTTTGTTATGGAGGAGAAACATGGAAATGGAATTCAAAAACAGGAATTTATTGGCTGAAGTGCTCACAACTGGTATTCGCTTGTAGCTTAGTAGAATTTCTATTGAATGGTTTTGAAATATAAATACTTATAATATCCCAATTCTTTTATATCAATGAGTAAATCGATATTGCCTACTAGGACAGTCACTTGTTTTATTAAACTATCATTTTTTTTCAACAAAGTAGGTATATTTTAAATTTTAAGACTTTCGCGTTCCATTTTAAACATTTAAAATAATTTAACGGGTCAAAACGTATTAACTACTAAATAAAGATAGTGTCGCGTTTTGACCCGTTAAATTACTTTAAAAGTATATTTTGTTATAAATACTTAGATACACCACACATTTTGCTGAATTCTATTCCCAATCCTTCACTGTCCAATCAATTCGCTTATGGTATTCTTTACCTTTATCTATAAGATTATCTGAGACCCTTCCCATTTTCAAACTCAGGGTTAAATCGTACTTCCTCTCACTTAATTTGTCGTCATCTAATTTCCTCTACCTTAAGGTCTGGAAGAGGTCGCTTCCTAGCGATAAGACCGCCTAAATTGTACTATAATAAATCTATAAAACCTATTTCTGTAAAGTTTTTGTGCAATAAAGTATATCTATCTATCTATTTTTTCTCAGGATGGAGATAGAACTCATGGCCCTTGGTTTAATAGCGAGGAGCGTATAGTTCCAACAGCGCCACTGAAACTATTATGAAAACGGAAACAGAAAACATCATCAGCTCACTGTGTATTGAAGACTCAGCCTTAGCGCTCATCACAAGCGATTTACAATGATAAACACTTGTCAGCTGTCATCACTGCACAGACTCGCGAGTACACGGCCATTCATCACACACGCCCTGCAAAAACTTGTGCGCCCGACTCGGAAAAAGCGGAATCTGCAATGGACACGTTTTTATCCAGAACCATACAGGTTCCATCGGTATGTTAACTATGCTGGCTGCGAACTAGCATTTCCGATTACAAAACGTCGAGGGTTAGTTTATCTTTGGTTATATTCGAATGTAGTCTTCAAGTGATCATTAGCTGAAATAATATCATTCAGCATATGGTATTTTAGTCGATACATTTTTCTCTTTTGATTGAGAGGTCATCACGAAGGTCAGTAAATAATATCAAAACAGCTTAAATAGTCTCACCTAGGCAATAAAAATATAAACGGGCTACTTTTAAAAATGCGTTCAATTTAACCATATATAACTTGGAGAGAGTGCGAGTGGTGCCACACTAATTTTTACGAGATTGGCTGTAAAACTTAATTCTTAAAAAAAAGTTTCTTGGCTATAACTTTTAATATGAATTGTATAATAAAAACAACTATAATTTAACGAACTTTGGACAACAACGAAAACATTAGCACCATTTTAACCGTATGCTTCACACTAAAAAAAAAAACCTTCTTATAAAAGGGTATATGTATTGCAGACGAGATCATAAACCCTTTTATACGTATAAAAACACAACCTGCCCAAAAGTTACCCCTTGTTACCATAAGAAAGTTCCCCAAATTCCACCCGCCTATCGATCAATCAAAATAATAATATAAGTCAGTGGCGGATTAGCTGGCAGGAGAAGCAAATACTACGGGGCCGCGCCATGAGAGGGGCCTCAGTAGCGAATATGTACACAGGCGGATTATTATTTACAGACACAAATCACTTTTGATTTTCTCAAGGACGTAAAAAAGGTATTCAGTCGTCACAAAGCACAATGGTAGACATTTTCATTATTGTTGAAGATATATTAATTCAGAATTTGTAAAACTTTAACTTGTTAAACACCCAGACATAGAACATACACAAATATTCATTACTTGTATATTTATATTCGGATCGAAATAACGATTTCGGACGTAGAGGGCACAGCATTTATTGTAGTATATAACGCCTATTTTAATAGTAAAAAACAATCACACCAATCAAACTAAAGATTTCCCTTGTATTATGAGTACCAGAATGGGCCTAAATGGACACCAACAGGGGGCATCCCCTCAGGCCCAGCTATATCTAACGTTCTTTACAAAATTACAGTACAGGCTACCTTATCCTTTGCGCCATATTGGTTGCCAACTTAACCACAAAATATTGCCATTAACCTACAACTTTTAATTACGGTCCCCACGTGACATAGTGCGGCCCTGTTCAAAGTGTCGGGAAAGTCCGTATAACTTGCAACTACTATATTCGGTAGAAGAATGGAAAGTGGAAAATAGAAAACTTTCGTCGAGGTGCACACAGCAATATTTTAGTTGAGCCAATTAGTTGATATCCATCCATCCATCCATCCATCAGCCTCTTTTTGTCCACTGCTGGACATAGGCCTCCCCTACAGAACGCCACAACGCGCGGTCCTGCGCTATCTGCATCCAGCGGCTCCCCGCACATCTGACGATGTCGTCAGTCCATCGTGTCGCGTCGTCCGGTACGTGGTCGCCACTCGAGGACCCTCTTTACCCAACGGTCGTCGGTCCTACGAGCGATGTGGCCTGCCCATTGCCACTTCAGCGTGCTAACTCTTCGGGTTATGTCGGATACACCGGTCCTTCTACGGATCTCCGTATTACGGATCCGATCATGTAGGGAAACGCCGAGCATAGCCCTCTCCATAGCACGCTGCGCAACTTCGAGCTTCGTTATGAGGCCAACATTCAGAGACATTCAGAGATTTTATAGTTGATAAGTATCTACTAATTGGATTGGACTATCTCGGTATGAAGGAAAATCGAATCGTTCCTGTTTAAAAGACCAATAGTTATACTGAAAATGCTGATAAAATAAATATATCATTATTCGATACCCTAAAATTTATGTTCTTTTGTAACTTTAAGATATTGAAATATTTTATCTTACCACAATCCGCTAAATCGCATTTTAGTAAAATTGCAAACTTTTATCTAGACTTTAGCCACTTCTTTGACTTCCACATTATAGAAGCATTTACCTGTAAAAGAGAAACAAAGATCATTAAAAAACATTCAGTGACATCAAACGTATACAGTTAATATCTGCAAATATATAGTTATCGAGTTTATTATTATTTGGTCTTGAAATGAAATATTTAAATAAAAACAAATGATTATATTGTCGTCTACATTACTTACGTGATGAGAAACGACTGGAGCAATGCATTGACCAAAATGCATAATCATCAAACTATATGTATAAATATACTGAGTCCCCATAATTGTAGATCTCATTCCTGCAAAAGGTTCAAAATAATAAGAAACTAGTTATTTCCTTTTCAAAATTCGTTTATTTGATAGTGAGAAAAGATTTGAATTCATGCAGCTAAGAAAAGCATAACGACTAGATAACATGCAGTACCCAGTGAAACAAGACTACTAATTTTATTATCAAGCTTCATTCAACGATAAACTGCACTTTACAAAGTTTGTTGACCTTTAATAACGCAACCGGAAAGATCCAGACCATAATCAAAGCTAGACATATGACCACTACTCAAAATACTTCAATCAAGACCAAGAAACTGTATAACTTAATAAACAATCTAATTAAATTTTTATTATGCTAAGATACAGCTATCTATTGAAAGGAGCCGCACGTGATGAATCAGCCACTCAATGAATTTACACCGTTGTATCAACATTATCAATACGCCAGTAATACAATATCCATTATACTTGTTCAAGACTTTACACTCAAGCAACATAGAAATAAGGCCGATTCTCGGTTGGATGAAGGGTCAGCCTTTGTATGTGGCTACTTACAAAGCTTTTGTCTGATAAGTATGACAATCGAAGCGACACCGTTTTCTGAGCGAATGTGCCCATTGATATCGTAGTAGGATTTGTTTAGTTATGATACCTACCACTGGAAAGTTTTTCTCTTTTTGCAGTGTCATGTTTTCTTCCGAGATCAAGTGATTTGCAAAAAAGCGATTTACCTTATGGACAGCCCAAAAGGTTCTCGTAGTAACACTCGGCAATGCATTTTGCACGGAAATATTTGGGCAATAACATTTCATCTGCAGAAGCATAGACCTAATGACATTAGGCATGTCAAGAATTCATAAATGTAGTCACGACCTTACAACAAGTGCCTTGTTTTTAAGTGAATTTGCTTACGATTAACATAATGCTTTAAAGCCCAGGTTTTTTCTGTTCGTCTCTTTCAATTTTTTCGTGGACTGAGAAAACAGCCGTTCAAGTTCTCATTTTATCAAGTATTCATTTTAAGAGGCAGGGCAAAGCGATTTATCGCTCGAACTGGAGCAGCCCGACTGGTGAAATACCTCCACCCTATAGAAGACCGCAGCCAAATAACAATCACTCCGGTGTTGTTGTGTTCCTGCGTGTGAGTAAGGTTTCCAGAGCTCTTGGGGGGTGCTACATTAGTAGCAGGGGTCAAGACTTCAAGGTAAGGGCGACAAGTCTAGTAACAGTTTTACTATGCTATACTTTTCACCCTTATGATAGGAACTCATTACCACTTAACATCAGGTGGGATGAGGTCAATCTTGGAGTACATTGTCAAAAAAAAATCTCATAAAGTATAATGCTCTGGCTGAATACAGGATCAGAAACTTCAAGCAGCCTAGTTTATACCCAGTGCTGTTTAGCAAAGGAAATATCCAATCGTACCCAGCTTTTTAATGGCTCCAATAGTAGTTAACTCAGTATTTTAACCTGTTCTTTTATAAATTACTTAGAATACATTATTAAACAAAATCCTGTGTAAATCTAGGAAAATGTAATTTTGTTCAACCTTATCAATAATCCTCATATTAAAATATCCATAAAACTTCTTCCATATCTGTAAAGTCGTTTTTGCGTGAAAGAATAACAGACATCCAAACAAACCATCGCGTGTATAAATATAATAGATTTTTAATTATATTAATTTTAGCCAAAATATCTTCAGTTTCAAGTTCAGAAAGTGGTCAATGCTACAAGTTATCTTGCCCCACTATGGATACTTCCACGTTTGCTGGTCAACTTACAAAATTGCCACACCACCGAAAATAGCCACACGTGGTGTTGTTATAGCATTTTTTAAAATTTCATCGGTTTTTAAACTTCGATCTAAGTGAAAAATCTCTAGGCGTCTCATTGGCATGAGAGAAGTGCATCGCAGCAGCGTGATGCAATCGGACTGCGTTAACTGTGCCAAGGCAACTATGAGATGCAAGTGCACACAGACATGATCGCTAGAATCATGTGTGCACCCAATGAGGAACATAAATCTTCATTGCACGCGAGAGTATTTAATTTATTGAGTAACACTGTTATGACGTTTGCTAAACCGCGATTTAGAGCTTGTATTGTGCGACTTCTGTGGTTTGAATGATTCGTCTTAATTAAAGTCGCTACTAAATTTATTTGTTAGCATTAATTTGTTTTTTAAAGTAATTTAGTTGAGAAGCTAGCATTGGAATATTAACGGCTGAAGCTGATAGATATAAATGATATCATGTTCAAATAAAACCATAATATTTATCTATATGGTAAGGCCAAGGAAAACAGACATATGATAGTGGATGACAAACTCAAATTTTGGAAGTATGTCTGGTGCTTTTCTGATTTTATTAAAATTCAGTAGCAAAATAGACCAAAGTCTACTTTTTTTTAACTTTTTTATCTAACCTAGACCGTGGTTAGTTCTCAAAGTCAACAACTTGTAACCGTTGAAACTTTACTGTGAAACTTGGTAAGTTTCATAATATTCTGGAGCAAAGAATGTAGCAAATTTTCTTTAAATTTTTTATAGGTAAAGTCAGCACTTTCTTATTTTTTTACCAAACTTGGACTCTTGAATCTGTGTTCGATATCTATATTAAAATCTATAGATGCTTGCTGTGTAGTGACTATCTAAGCTTATATAAAATGTCTCTAAAAGTAGATAAAAGTTTGACTTAAAATTGTAAAAACCACTAAAGGAGAATCTCAATTCGTTTTAAATGACACTAAAAGCTTGTTTTAGGCTTTTTGTTGGTCTCTTTCAGTAAATTGCATGTGAACAAAGAGAACTGAAAGTTAAAATTGAGTAGATATTCAAGCTTCAATGAACTTAAATATTTTAGGAGACACTACTTAATAGTCACACATTCTTTAACTCTTAAAGGAACATAAGTAAAAGTGTTAAACCATTAGCAGTCCAGTCAAAACAAGTGATAAACTTGTTCCTCGTAAACATGAAAAAGACCGTAGCAGATAAAATGTTTGACCGTTGACAAGGAGCATAACTAAGTATTTAAGAACAAATTAACGTTGACTAAAGCAATTAGCTGAATGCCCCAAACGCTGAAGAGATAATTAGGAACGCAACACACATTGCTGCCACAATGTTTCCACGAAGTAAAACGTTAATTTGTTGACATTTACGTTTCATTTTAAATCCTTTATTTTTTGTGATATCTTCACAGTTTAGTTTCTTGTGCTAACAAGGTACCTACATTTCAGGTTAAAACTCAACTCAAGGAGTAATGGCATTAGACCTTTGCAAAATATTTTACCATGATAACTACCAATCGCTTATGAACATATAAAGATTGTTTAAAAGTTATGGATTCTTTAAGCTCAAAATTTTTTTAACCTTTTTAAAATTTATCCGTGACAGTCAAAACATTTACGTAGTTAAGTTCTTCCGAAATCACAAACGATGCAAAATCGTAATATGTAGCGTGGGAGATGACAGAAGGCCTCATAATCCTTCGCTGCTATCCAATATCCAGATTTATATCTTTTTTATTACTGCCGTTGCCTTATGAAAACCGTTCCTCTTACGGTGACGTGACGGAAACACTTTCGCATAGTCTAAAATAAGACAGCGAACCACGTGACGTCCATTCACAAAAGTATATTTAACGCGATGCACACACCGCCCACTCCGGCGTATTTTAGATCTAAAGCTTCGCTACAACTCGGATGTGGATCAAAAACAAACATTTACAAAAATAAAATGTTTATGGAGCACATAAAGTGATTTCGAACAAAAAGAGTGAGTCAGCAATCTGGGAATCTGTGCAAAATATATCGTTAATGTTACTGATAACAGTGACCTTTAAATGAGTGGTGATATTATGCGTAATGATGTCATCTCGTTTACGAAATACGAAAGATAGGACTATGGTTAGCGCTTCGAGCCATCCAACCAACCGTGGGTTTGATTTCTACCCAGGACATTTTTTTTTTAATGTCTGGGTGTTTAATTAGCATTCCCAAATGTTTTGCACATTATGGTGATGATTCTGGTTTCATATTCCTTATCACAAGTGCTTTAGCTATTCCCGAACCAGATCTTTGTAGTCTTACGTGATGTTCGTGATCAATTATTGTAATCTCTGTCAGTCAGGTAACGAAAGCAAAGCACGAGCGATATTTATTACAAGAATGTGGTTACTTCTGCCTTTTATTTTCTATGTGAATATTATGCCTTATATTGCATATCTATTGTTCCCGCACTCACGAACTAACTCTAGAATGGTAGGTAATACTCCCAACATCGAGTTCACTTTGTGTTCTTTTGAGCAATAAAGTTTTTAAATATAATTAATATTTTTTTGAGCAATAGAGTTATAAAATAAAATAAATAAATATAGCACCAGTCATACAGTGGTGATATACTTATCATCGACTTTAAACTGGAAGCTAATCTCTATAAGAAGACTGAAGAAAAGCGGCAATTAAATTACACACTCCAAAAAGTACCTAATAAAATATTACATTACATTTAAAGGAATCGGGAAATTTGTTCAATTTGCGAGGATGACTCAAAACGTACCTGCTCATGCCTTAAGTTCTTTATGTCACTGTGAGGCTATACGAGTATTCAAATCCATACTAATATTATAAATGCGAAAGTAACTCTGTCTGTCTGTCTGTTACGCTTTCCTGCTTAAACCTCTCAACCGATTTTGATGAAATTTGGTATAGGTATACGTTGAATCTCAAGAACGGACATAGGCTACTTTTTATTAGAAAATAAGGGGAGGATGGGGGTAATACCACCTTTGAAAGTTTATATGGAAAAATGTTAGAGTTATAGATATGAAATTTGGCACAAATATAGCTCGAAACTTGAATTGAAATATAGACTACTTTTTGTTTCGAATATTAGGGGAGAAAGGGGTAAAACCGACCATGAAAGGATGTAGTCCACGTGAACGAAGTCGCGGGCACAGCTAGTTACAAATAATGATATCTTTATCCACGGCCATCTTATTATCCAGTCTCACAGACATTGATCGGGCGGACTGAAGATGTTCACAATTGCAATAAGAGCTTAAAAATAATCGTAGTTTATGATAGTTTAGTTAAATATCCCTACACAATTCTAAGACATTTCGGTCGACGTTTTACATAAGAAAGAAACTGAATTAAACAATTTCAGAGGGCATAGCGATTATTCGATCGAACTGAAGCAGCCCGACTGGTGAAATACCTCCTTACAGAAGACCGAAGCCAAATAACAATCACTTCGGTGTTGTTGTATTCCTGCGTGTGAGTAAGATTTCCAGAGCTCCTGGGAGTGTGCTACATTAGTAGCAGGGATTAAGCCTTCAAGTAAGGGCGACAAGTCCAGTAACTTTATTAAGCTATTCTTGTTGCCCTTAAGCTACCACTTAACATAAAAAAAATAAAGTAGGAAAAAAACCTACTAGAAGCCACCTGTGTGCCAAATTTGACCCAAATCCACCCAAACAAACTATCGCAAAGAATTGTCTAGTAACTTTCTGAAAACGTTTCCGTTGTAGGTACAATTAACCCTAAACGCTTCTGGATATGTGAAATATGTAACACAGTTTAATTTATTACTACAACAGACTGCAGCCTACTGCTTCAGTTATTATTATAAAAGGCTTAAGTTTACAAGTATACGACTTGTTAGCTACCAACTTATATTAAGTGAGACAGGTAGAAAATAAACTCCTAAAGCGTGTACAATTATCTTGTTACACGGAACTAAAGTCAAGTATGTACTTTATATAGTGTAAAGTGTACACAAAATTGTTAACATTATTTTACTGCTAACTTTATTTCAATCAGTTTGCGCCAACAGTGTTCCAGTATCCCAGTGAGACAGGTCAGTTATACGCGTACAATTGCGCGTATACGCAGCTCGTATACCTCACTGGATATTTCATATCGGTAATAGGATTTCGATTTATTTGCTCCGTGTGTCGTTCCCTTAATAACGTTGGAATTCATCCTTGGCACGTTATTGTTGAATTTGTGTCTGCTATTGGTAAAGTGTGAGGATGTTATACGATATTCCAAATATTGCCAAATTAATTTACCAACGTTACAACTTGATTAAAACTGTGACAAAGACGATTCGAAAATTAATGGTCGCAGTCATTATTTTGCGTATACAATGCGGCTCGGTGAATATAAAACGAGTGATTGAGTAGGTACATCTAACAGCAAGTTTATTGCTGTTAGATGTACCTACTCAATAAAGTCGCCAAATTGTCTCTGGCTAGGGTTGGGTAATAGTTAATATCGATACATTAGTCAGGTCTAATATCTCTTGTGCCTTCCCAAGCACGAAAGCTCGTGAAAAATTAAAAATACATTACATACAGACGGAATGGCCACCTGTGCAATAGTCGATCTTGATGTGCGTAACTTAACTCGATGCCACGAGTTACATGATTTTTTTACTTTAAGTTGAAAAAGGTTCTTTGGTAACGGCTATATTTGCATTACACCAAAAAAGCAAAGAGTTTCTATTTAACGTAGAGCCTCTAAAGTACCTTCATACTATCTCATAGTACGAGTACTATCGGACTGTGGCATAAGCAACCTATTTTATGTGAGTAGCCGGGAGTGCTATCGGAGGTCCGGGAGCGAACAATGTGGCCCGCAGGAGCCACTTCGCTAATCTACGAACAACTTACTATTTGTTATGAAGTGGAATAAGCCTCGTTGAAATAAAGCTACATATATTTGAAACAACCGCAATTAAGTTGTGGTTACACACTTAAAACTTAATTTGGTACTCGGATATATTCCCCTAACGGCGAATAGTTTTGTAGGTACCTACTTGAACAAAATGATTTGACACCAAAAAGTGTTAGTTACGTCTATGAAATACAAATCCTGTTTTTATTATGAAAACTCAATTTAATTTATGTATTAGAACTACTGTCTAACTTTATATATTATACTACAGTTAATGACAGTAGTTAAGTAACTGACAGTAGTTCTTAATACTACAGATACAGATAATACACAAAGTTCAATACCAATTTAGCAAAAAAATTAATGTTTTTTAATCGGTTCATTAACGCTGAAATTCACACAAACACACAAAAAAATCATACGGACGAATTGAAAAACCTCTTTTTTTAAAGTTTGATTTAAACCTTTTTTTAATACGTTTTAAATATAATTGGAATGGGGAGCTCTAGTTTTCGTAATATAACAAATCGGCAAGACTTGTGAATGAACATACACAATGAATAAGACTTCTCAACCGCAGTCTAAAGCCAAGTTTCTGTTAACACGACAATATTGCCAAACACTTCTATCACAACTACAAGTATTATATTTTAATCTCGCGTTCACGTTTCGTTGATTTTCAATAGCTACTGCCCAGTGGATGCTAAATGAGATTACTGATTTAAGCTTTAGGCACGGAAGAGGGATGTTAATTTCTATGTCGGATGAAATATTTTATAGAAATCAAAATGCGAATAGATGCCAACTAGATTTTATTTAAATTTGGGTTCATTTGCACTGTGAACTCTAAATTATGACACTTGCTAGATCACTCTCTGAGATTTTACATATAAATACATATTATAGTTAAATTAATACACGACAAAAGCACCAGCACATAAACTGAAATAAAAACAAAAGTACTCGTAACATTTTAGTGAAACTTCGTATCTCAATGACTTATTTACACGTTAAGAAACAATTCATATTAGATCGTGCGTGTGTAGAATTCCGGTTCATGAAGAGTTTATTGTTAAATGGTAATGAAAATCAGAGAAAAAATATTCTCATTCGTATTATGCTGTCATGTCTATTATTGTTATTTTAAGATGAAAGGAATATAGTATATATATATATATATATATATATATTTACAAATATATCTTTATTCTTTATATTGCACTTCTAGATTGACCTCATCCCACCTGATGTTAAGTGGTAATGAGGTCCTAGCTTAAGGGTGACAAGTACAGCATAATAAATCTGTTACTGGATTTGTCACCCTTACCTTGAAGGCTTGACCCCTGTTACTAATGTAGTACCCCCCAGGACCTCTGGAAACCTTACTCACACGCAGGAACACAACAACTCAGAAGTGATTGCTATTTGGCTGTGGTCTTCTGGTTTCTTATATATACATAGATTCTTCGCTCCTTTTGGATACAACGTGATGTTGTATAGTTTAAAGCCTTTCTCAATAAATGGAATATCTCAAACAAAAATGTTTTTCATTTAAAATTAGTAGTTAGTTACTAAAATAATCGTGTTCAAATAAACAAAACATTTTAGCTTTATTATATCAGTAATGACGATATTTCAAAAAACATACAACAGGTGCTATCTGACTAATGCAGCTTAGCGAATTACATTATGACTTCGCGGCTAATAAACTGAACGATAACTCGTAGCTTATCGATAACTGTTAAAAGAAGGACTTTGTTTCACATATCTATTAATTGCAGAAGATTGAAACGGGATGTTGCGGACTTTACCAGACCACCCAAGATGTATCGAGTATGCTCATTAAAACAATATAATTAATCGTCCTAAGACATAGTCACTTCTTGTAAAGAACGTCTTGTAAAAATTAGTTAGATTTAAAAAAAATATACCCTTTGCGCTATATACACAGATATAGCGCAGATACTCACAATGTCAAATTACTTCATTGTACTTTAAAACTCAATTCGAAACTTATTTATTCTAATACGAAAGCGTATAAGCTTGTCTCCAATCTTAATAGCGGCCTTTGACACTCTTTCCATTATTTGAGTTTCAAATAAATCTACGCCCACACTCCAAAAGAAAATCCGAATTTTAAAAACTGGATTTTCAAGAACAGATCACAATAGACAAAAGATATAGTTAATCACAAGCTTGCTTTCGAAATTACGTTTCAATTTAGTTGAAATTCTGATCAGAATAATAAATATTCAATTTTATTGATGGTTGTTTGTCTTCCACAAATCTTTCTTGTACCAGGCAATTTGGTGATTCCGAAAGTTTTTCCAAGACCTGCAGAGGTGGCCAACCTTATAAAGAAACTTTTAGTGACTTTTAAGCTATAACTTCATCACTTTTTTTAAGCAAGATATGCTTTCTGTTTAAATCTACTATAAACATTTTGGAACGGACTGGCGAACTAATTAGCACTATGAAAACAACACTTAAACCAAACACTTCACCTTTTATACACACGTGAACAATATTGAAAAAAGTGCCGTTTAACTAATATTTTGGAACCGTACCTAAATATAGCCTAACCTTAACATAATACAACCTAAGACCCCAATTTAGTATTGTAAGGAGGTTAAATGTCGCAAATATCAGCTAACATTCATAAAACAGGAAAAACCCAAGCATGGTTACGGAACCTAGGTTTTAGTCGACATTTGTATATGATTCAATGACATGGTCTTTTGATTCGAGTTCTATCATATCATAGTTTCTAGCAAGTGGTGCGTTTAATTCGACATCCATAAGAGTATCCAACGTGTCAGAAAGGACCATCGTTGCAAAGCTGTCTAATGCATACATATTTGGTAGGTGCATACCGAATGACGTTAGCCAAGAAATACGGCAACCTTCCATTCAACTAATTTCAAATGCAGAATCGTATATCTGGTTGGCGATCGCGTTTACCACAAATGTGGACTTTGTTCCGTCGAGTTAGGTATGTTTATAGTGTTAGATGAGGACAGTAGGTGCGTGTTTGTGTAATTGCGTCCGTATGTGGTCGCAGATGTAACGCGCGATTATCCCACGTGAGCGCGGGCACACGAGCACATATTTATGCTAAGGTCGCGCAGGACGCTCTGCGCGAGCGCAGGCTAGTGATACTATGCGTGGAAGTTTTTGTTAATGGAGTTTACTAGTAATTAACAATAGTATAGGGTCTAAAGAAGTTAGCATATTTACGTACCATCTCAATATATGATATACGCAAGAACTACAATCCCCTAAGCCTAAATATCTTATACACATAACACAAGTTTGCTATATTTTTTACCATACATATAACTGGGTAAGATAAGCAATTTATTTGCAAAGAAAAAATATGTTTAACAAGATTGCTTGAACATTTGCCTGAAAATATTATCCAGATAGATTTAAATCGCATTTTAAAAATACCTTTAATAAACCTGGGATCTCTCACTCATATTCTAATATAAATATAACTTTGTACCTCATCTTTGCTAGCAATGTTTTTCTATCCAATCCCAAAACATATGTTTGCATTTGTAAGATTTTCAGATCATTAAATAATAATATTAAAAAAAAAATTAGGAGAGTGTCCCTTCTGCTTCTTTCTACTTACATCAAGCCGGCCCATTCGTCCCTGATTGGCAATTACCACGAACTTCAAACGGCGATATCTCTTTTGATAGCTCGCCGTGGAACCTATCTTTCAATAAAGTGAATACCTTGGTGCCAGGACATAATACAACCAGGATAAATCAAGTTACACCGTCGAATAAACTGCACCTACCTCTGACAAGTGATCCCCATGTTGTAGAATTGAGTAGAAAAAAAAAGATCTGCAGCATAGATATGGTAAAGTCTGAATGAATTACTGGATCTAACTATCCATTAAAGTACTTCACCGATTTAGCTCATCTGCATTTTTCGTTTACTCTATCCCAGATCAGTTCATATAGTTCAGTAAATTAGTAACATAAAACGTCTGGATGCTACGGCGCCTTAAGTAAGTACTATGAAGAATATATTTTTGAAAATATATATCAAACTACATACCAAACCTATTCAATTTAAGATACTTTAATTGTTGGTTATGTAAATAAGTGTTTAAATAAGAAATCTGCAATGACATGTTGTTAGCTTATGATATTTAGGTTTTAAGCTTAGTATAAGATGACAATATACTGTGCGCAATAGAAACAAAACTGAAAAAATGTATGCAACAGCCTCTGACGCAGCCTATGCAGAATTCATAACCCTTGGATTATGGACGCAAATTCTACTTTTTTGGAGCCTTCCCTTTGTTAAAACACAGTGCAAGACATCAAATTAACAAGGTGCACTGATTACTTGTTAAAGCCGCTGGCATCTGATAGGCAATTTTGAATTGATACGAATAAGGCTTTTATAGGCTACTTCATAGTAGCCTATAAAAAGAAAACTTATGAAAAAACAAAGGACTTTTGTTAAAAAAAAGTGGTCTCACACGTTACTGGCTGCAGTTTAAATCGTTCTACCAACACATGCTTCTGGACTTCGTAGCTCTAAGCTTAAAACCAGTCTTTCAATGAAGACTTGGAGTCGGCGAATAAAACAATAACAATAAATCAATTAACACCACACAGTTCTCTCCAAGTTGCGTTTAATTCGATGTGCCGATGGTGTACCTATTATATAGAGGTTAGAATAAATATTGCTACAAACGCTTTACTAACGTATACTTGTTCGTTAGTTAGTTCTAACAGTTCAAAGCGAATTTGCTAAAGTGAAGTTTAATAGCAACTCACCGACATTTAACAATTTTGTTAAAGGTGGTTCACAATTTCAAAGTAGTACTTGACATATAAAATGCTTCTTTTATAGGCATAAAAAGGCTATATAGAAATTCTCAGAGGTCATAAAACGGCTTTTATAATGGTCACAAAACAAATAGTAGGTATATATATAAATAAATACTGTTTATTTAGATACTATATAATTAGACGAATATTCTAATATAATTAAACAGTTCTATTTTCTTATAATGTTAGAATGTTAGGGTTAGGTTAATTAAAAATGTCCATTGTTTTCAGAAAGCAATAAAACCTCTATATTGTATTTTACATGTCTGCTCTATTATTGCATAAAACACTCCCGCCCCACTCCTAAAAGAAACACCACATTCTAGAAAATCCTTCCAACAAAAAATACCAGCGAGGCAATAGGTAGATGATTTTTTAAATGTTTCAACATTGTTAGAGAGAATTAAATGTAATGCTCCTCAAACAAAAGAAAAAGACGCAATATGAGTGCAGGTAATGGTTGATTCGAGAAGCACCGCGAGTAAAAACAAACGCAGGATGCCATCAATCAAACCGATCAATGACGGATTAATGAAATTGAATATTCATTTGTAGGACGTCTCTATTCATAGAGTACGGTCGGCAGGAAAATTAAATATGTTAAATACGAAATTGGGGTCTTGTCGTTTCGAACATAATTCATATTCCGCCTGTTTTCCATTGTTATAAATGTTCACTCAACTCGATTAAGGAAAATCGGTCATCAACTCATCAATATTAAAACTTTCACACACGGACTATTAACGATCTCCATTTTGTTAATCAACTTGGCTATTTCTCGACTTTTAATGGTTTTAATCTCATCTTACTAGCCTAAATCATTATTCAGACTTATATAATTAGTAAGCTTTTCGACTTTGATCTTTCTACAAAATCTAAGTGAAATTAAGTAAGTATTACCTATTTTTGCTTCGTTTTATTTAAAACACCTCCTCATTAACTGGGTAGGTAGAGCCTTTACGTTACACCAAAGATAAACCAGTATGTCTCTGTTCGAGAACTTTCCACACATCCTTTGGGAACCGTAAATTATCCGGGATGAAAGTTTCCTATATGGCTTTTAGTAAACCGTGTACACCTCTTCTTTAGCGGTTGTTACTCAAAAATAAAACAATGTCGCCTAACATTTACAACAATTTTTTTACCACCAAGTCTCATTTTTAAGGTTTCGTAGTATTTAGTTAAAATAGCCTTATTTGTTGTCTGTACCAACTTTGAAACCCTACATTGAGCGTACCCCGACTTGCACTTGGCAATTTTTTAATCTTCTACTATTTTTTCTGTAAACCATACCTAACATACTTGTGCACAATATTAGACATAGCCATTCATTTTAAATGTATTCATGGAAGTACAAAACTTACGTAAATACAAACATGTTTTACGATTTAAACGTTGCAGTGCTTAAGTTGTACGTAATTGCGTATAATTAATTAATTAATATTGATATTATAATTGGATAAGGAAAACTTAAGCAAATTGCGACCACTTGTAATTAGTTTCAGAGTTGTAATAAAACTATAACGAGTCAGTTAATTTACGTGCGATTAAATTTACCTATAGCCAATGAAATTATGCATATTTCGCAGTTTACTGCATCAATTCATTATGTTTTCAATATGTTAACAGTCCAATGAATACACTCACAAAATTATAAATTGAAATGAATTGTTTGCACAGCTTAAAACATAATTACAAACAGATAGCCGAATTTTGTATGGGAAGTCTTAAAAGTGTGTTAAACAAGTCATGTACAAAATCATGTATAGACCTAACACTTGATGCAAGGGTTGTTAATATTTTCAAATTCAATTTGTGTTCAACTAAATAGAAAAATTTCATCACCCCTTGCGGCGTGGGATACGAATCTTCGCGATGAGAATCGAACGACATGACATTCCGATTTGAGGCTTAACGCTTAAACCAACAGTTTTTACAATATTTTATAGTGCTTTTCGCCGCACTAGCGAGCTTTAAATTAACGTGAATAAAAATGGAAAGAGTGGAGATGAAATTTTACTGTTTTTTTTTAATAATTAAACCAACTGTGTCAGTCAACCAGTACATTTACTTTTACGGATTTCCCATTTCTAATTCGATGACAATGATATGTACAACACTAATAAAGATTCAAGCCCGATTACATTGTCCAACCCTGAAATAGTTTGACCAGTCCAATGCGCGCATTGTCCGGTACTCAGAACGTGTTAATTGCGGTGTGAAAATTAGTGCTAAAAAATTAATTGTGCCCACAACGCCTGCTCATGCCTGAGCCAACAATGACCGCTACCACGAAACGAGACGAGATGCAATCGGCTTCCTGTCACGCTCAAGGTAATGCGATCAATTACTGCACTTCTCTACGTGGGTATGAATTAATATGTTGTGGAGATAGATAGATAGATAGATATACTTTATTGCACAAAAACTTTACAGAAATAGGTTTTACAGATTGATTATAGTACAATTTAGGCGGTCTTATCGCTAGAAAGCTTGCTTGTGGAGCTTGTTTCATAAGCGGAGTTAAGCATAGAATAGATTTTCTTAGTAGTTCAAATGCTGGATCTGCAGCGAACAATTCAAAGTAAACGATCCAAAAATAATATGGAACACTGTTAACAGAGAATAGGCTTTCGCGTTCCATTTTAAACATTTAAAATAAGTTAATACGATCTTACTACCCGACATTTCGGTTAGGTTGTACCAACCGTGGTCACGCTCTTAACTACTAAATAAAAATGGTGTCGCGTTTTGACCCGTTCAATTATTTTAAATGTTTAAAGAATAGACCATTAGACCATCAAGACGTTACTTAGATACAAATTTAGTTGATTGTAGCACTGAGATGATGTTTACCCATCCAATATTAAACTCCTACGTGCCGAATTTAACGTCGGTGTCATTACAGAATTATTAGCCATACTGTACCATGAGTTCCGCCAATATAGTATACTATATAATAATCTAGCAGGGTATATAGATAGATAGATGTACTTTTTTGCACAAAAACTCCACAGAAATAGGATTTACATATTAATAAAAGTACAATTTAGGCGGTCTCATCGCTAGGAAGTGATCTCTTCCATACAATCTTAAGGTAGAGGAAATAGTATTACGAGGGTATAACTATAACTTGCAAAATGAAATAGACTTCTTCCTATAAGCATCAAAGAATGGACACTCCATTCTTTGCCTGTCCACGTTACCCACTCTCTACATAACCCGGGTATTATTCAAACTCATTTTCAAAGGTAGCTTAACAAACAACTTTCGCTTCCAAATGAACAGGCACACGGGATCGATTCATTAGTTCCCTTGTTCACACGCCGGGCGAAAAGAATGCAAAACAAACGAAAAAAGTCGCGTCAAATTTGCATAAAATTCCTTTAATTCTGTCGGGGAATGCGATTAGGACCGCCACACACGAAAAATATTAATTTGAAAAATATCTTGCTGAATTGGTATTTATTGTTTTGCGGTTGCGTGATAAGTTAAAAGGCTATTTGCTGTCGTAAATTTTCCTGCGCGCTTTATTCTCAAGGCATTATGGCGCCTATTTTTAATTTCTAAAGATGGAAAGAACAGACCATGAAACTTATGTAGCCAATTTTGCTAAAATGACAGTAATATATTTTTATCCGATACATTTGCGAATTGTCTTTAGTTATTATCCAATTTTTTTCTAAAACAGAAAAATGCCTGCGAATATTGAAATCATTTCTGAAATGAATAAAAAATGAAAGTTAACCTTCACACGTACATACATGGCAGACATAAACATGAGGAACACTCTTATCAAGTTCGAAAGAGGTCTCATCGAGACTCTTGCAAGTGTTTTCCATGACCTTACGTTAACTGTACTATCTTTGTAGCTTTTATCTTAAAACACCTACCTATGAGTGCAAGGTACATGGCACTTCTATTTTTATGGATGTTATTATTTTTAAACTTACTCAACCTATTAAATTCATAGTTTTAAAACCAAAAGACCTATATACCCTCTCGTGAACCACGCGGTAAGCTCGCTCCCTCCGGTCAGTGGGAGGCGCCACAGTCGCGTATAAAATATGCGGCGCGGCTGGTCTTCAATTCGCATCAAAGGATCTGCCGCCTGAATACACCGCGCTCTGATAATGACGAGTGATAATTCTCGCACCGTGGATCGCACCCTGTTTCTTTAGGATAACACCGCACCGATTTTAATGGGAATTCAGTTTATAATGAAATTATTGTAGGTATGCTGTTGAGTGCTTTACACAAATAACTTAGGTAATTGTATGTCTTATCCATATCTTAGGATTAAACTTACTCATGGCGAAAATCATACACTATAATTCTTATCCGTTTCGTAATTATTACGCGTGCTGGGTGTAGTTTTTTAATGAAATAAAGGAACTATTTCTTCCAAAAAATCAGTTAACACTGTCTTTTCTAATCATAAACAATGAATGGAAAATAATTAACAGCTGTGGATACCGCATTTTCGAATAGTCTTATTTATATCATCTCAAGGTGGTCTACTATTGTAGCTAGGCCTCGCCCCAAGACTTTCACAACTTTTGGCCTTTGTCACTTGTATATTTTTTTTCCCAACTGACTTGACAAGATTGTGTCCTTATCTTGTGGTATGCCTTCGTCCTGCTCTCTCCAGTGCGTTGTCGCGTTATATATATACATTAGACTGTACCTTTTTGGCCCATCACCTATCCGTTCCACGAGCAAAGTCAAAGTCAAAGTCAATATTTTTTAGTCATACAGATTACATAAGTAATACTTATGAATAGTCAGTCTCTATATAAAACAAATTAAGATATATGGCCTGCTCACTACTAGGTACATTCGATTTCCAATTTTTAGAGCTATAACAATGACATCATTAACGTCATGGATACCCTCATTTCTAATTCTACCACGTAGAGAAACTCCTAGCACGCTTAGTGACTTTGAACTTTCGTATGAGAGCCAAGGACGAAAATACGTTAAAATTTAAATTATATCCATTTTCTTATTCGTCTCTAACGATAAGCCAGGCCAGGGGTATAAATCGCCCACTTACAATGACGAATGATCAATTACGCGCAAAATCCTGGATTTCTCGCGTTCTTTTTCTTTCTTGATTTTGATATTAATACATAGATTAGATAGATTTTTTAGAACTCGTTGAGTCTTTGCAAACATTATTTAGACATACTACATACCCAATTTTTTGTCTTTGGGAGTACGAGTAGAAGTGGCTGTTTATTTTTTTAAACTTTTTAAAGTTAGTTGAAAAGTTGTTTAGATCTGAGTTTTTTAATCATACGACATACGAGTACACGAGAATTAGATGGGAATTCTCAGTTTTCCTAAATTTAAAATTTAACATTGATTTTAATTTATTTTTGTGTACCTACCTACTTTGAGTGTGCTACAAATAAAAATAGCCTTTAATCTGTTTCTTTCCTAAGCACACACAATCAACGAAAACAAACAAAACACGAACGGTCACGTTTTAAAAATGGAATCTCGCCCAACGCTTCCCTCAAAACATTTGCGTACGAAAGTAAACGCAAGTTTAAATTGTAGATTAAAGCGATAGGCATGACGAATGGCGGCGCGGGGTCATCATCCTGCGACCCACCGGTGCCCTTCGGCGCCCTAACCTAAATAAATACCAGCACACATGCCCGGCCAACCTGCCTGATATGACTGGAGGTCGGGCTAGAGCTGCACTCGTTCACCGGACTGGGCCGAAAATTAGCCCAACTTGGACCATACTAGTTAGGAAATTACAAATACAAATATGTAGTTTATTTAGCAAAAAAGACAGATACAAAATATTGCATTACAGTGGATCCCACTAGGAGAAGTCCTGTATCGTGGGCACTCTGTTTACGGAACATAAACCAGGAGATCGACAGATTACAAAGTTATATAATTACTAATATTGACTTGTATTTTAATCTCACCTTATACGCAAGAAGCTTATTTGTTACTTTTCAAATTCAGAGCTTTCGTATATTCGCAGTTTTCGATGTATACTGTTGCCATTTCCGACAACGTATGTAAAACTGTATTCATTGGTTTGTGTGGGAAAAGTTATCAATTTCTATACGATATCTCTTTCTTTTCCAACATTAGCAGCAAGAGCTCGACAATGAGCCAGCCATATTCAAAATAAATAATAATAATAATAAAATAATAAGCCCTTTATTCAGACCATCTTAATAACTATTGACAAGGTATTTTTTTTTTATCTAGTCTTAATCTATTTGCATTTCAATTGCAATTCTTATAGTATTTGATGACTTTTTGTAGGTCTGTTTGCCAGTCGGCAAAGGCCTCCTCCAACCTTTTCTATTCTCGTCTTCATGATCTCCCTCAGACTCCAGTATCTCTTCCAGCTATTTATTATTCTTCTCTCCACTTCCTTGCCTATGGGGTCCTCTTGAGTTATCAGCTGTCCCAGGTATACGTATTCGTCAGTGTAGTCGATTTGGTTATTTCCTAGACGTATGATGGATTTCTTCCCGTTTGTTCCACGCTACTTGATATTCAAAAAACAAGGAAACAATAATTACACCCTTCAGGGCAAGGGCCAAAGTATACAAAGCTCTACTTCCAGACCAGCTTTTAACCACAAATAATCGTGCATCCATGCCAAGATTAGCTTTTAACAACAATAGGATGTCATGCCAAGCTCAGTCTACAGCTCATAAAAAATCAGTATCACGAATTTTACTCATACATAACTTTTTCAACGTAACGCGAATGTTTGTAATGATTATGAACTTTATTAAACACTAGCCGTCCCTGCAAACGTCGAAACGCCTATTGTTTTCAAAATGTTCTAACCTTTTTAACCTTCCCTGGACCTCTACAATTATTTCAAAACCAACATTAGCCAAATCGGTCTAGCTGTTCTCGAGTTTTAGCGAGGCTAACGAAGAGCGATTCATTTTTATATTAAGATGTGAAATTCAAATCAGCATAACTAAATTGCCTAAATATATAAGTCGAATAAAACCGCGCCGAAGGCCAGAGCGCCCTTCCTTACGGTCGATCCTTAACCGATCCTGATAAAGGGAAATAAGTTACTTAAAACGTCATTCGGGTTCAAGCTAATTAAGATTGCGGATCAGACGCAATAATTGGCGCGAACCGGTGCGCCCGCGCCAGCAGTGGGCGGGTCTTATCTTAATTGTATTCACATACTTAATATCCGATCTAATTTAAATTAGGTGAATGTGATATGTCGTTCAGTATTACCAAAACACAGATAAGAGGTAACTAAATGTAGAAGACGCTAACATAATGCCATGTCCCTTAGTGGATATAAAACTAAAACTATGGATGCATATGTATTAATTTATGCAAAAACAACCAAATGTATTTACATTTTATAGGAAAATATACGAGACACTATAAAAGATATTAAAATTTTTAATAGACATTAAAAAAAAAATTAGTTTAATGTTGATGTCTATATCAGTTAAATAATCCAAACGTGTAACGTGTGTCAAGCGACCTGTCCACGTTGCCATTTTATTAAGGCGGGTTCTTGAAAAGAGCGCAAGCTGAATCATTGGCCTCCACAGAATCCTTGAATACCTATTAAACAGCTTTTTTTTCTGTAACACAAGTGATTATGCTACATACAACAGAATCAGAGCAATATATGTACGTGTGTTGTCCAATATTTATTCCTTTAATTTTTTATGATGGCCGCATATTGGCCTCTTATCTTCACCTAGCCTGCGGGGTAGCGGAATGATCTTATTAAACACTCCTAACCTATTACCTAAACACCACTATCTATAAAACGCCTCCCCCGAATAATCACCATCAGGGAAAACCTGGTTGTTTTCAGAAAAAACTTTTTAAACACCAACCACTCGTGTTCTATAGTGAAATCAGAACGGGCAGTTCGTTGACAGAAATAAACTTTACCAAAGAAATCCAGTTGACAATCAATATAAAGAAGCAACTTAAAATTTGAATAAACAATTTCAGACGTTTGTCGGACTCAGACTTAATTAAGACCGAACCAATTGACAAATGAGCTGATATGCAATTGAGATTCGAGTTTTAATTCGAGTGGGTTGAATCATAACGTTATCATCTGTTGCAGCGATAAACCATCTAATGCGATAAAAACAATTTGAATGTCATCCGATTCCAATAATAATTTGAATTAAGTAACGGCGGATGATATCATTTTATATCTATAATCTTAATAGCGAAAATTGTGCAAAATCGAAATGATTCAAATAAAAGGTCAACTGAATATAATTTTGCTGAAAAAAAAGTCATAAATTAAAGAATTTTATTCCATTTTTAAGACAGATTCGCCTGCTTGAGTTACATACGACAATTTCCATAATCTTCGTATTTCCCCACATACCTATTAGTTACCTGTTACAAGTAGTAACAGGAAAATATGATCTGCATTAAATAGACGTGTTGTTTTGAATTGATCGTCATTTGACATGATTGCTCTTTGTATACCTATGTCAAAAAAATCATGACGAAAATTAACTGATAAAGAAATTAATCACATTCATGGTATGAAACTTCGATTGATCGCATTTACTGAGTAAATATATCTCGTACATGCGAACCACACATAGGTATTCGATGACAGTTAAACCAATCGTATATACTCTTCAGTAATAAGGAATGTGTAGGATTTTTTTTATTTACCATTAAAATTTATTAATGATATTTAGAGGCAACTAAAATTTTAATAAACAATTTCAGACGTACTTACGAGGTAAACGTAATTAATGATATATTTTTTAACATTTGAATCATAGCCAGATCTATAATGCCTCAATGTTTTAGTTGAGATAGTAATACGATGGGTAATGTGACATCCGTGTTCAAAAACATGTTAAGATGTTGTGGAAACTTGGTTGCCATTTAAAATAAAAAAAAATAACTGCGTATAATACAAGTATCCACATCACAATGCCTACATTCTTAATAAATGGTTAAAAAGGTTTCCGGGACATCCCTGAGGTTTACCCACTCACTGAAGGGACAGCATTTTTCCAATCTCCTTTTTGCCTTTTCTTTATTATTTAATCTAAGTGGCCCGTGCTCCAAAAATGTTAAACAAGTATCCACGGTCCCTCTCGTCGCAAAGATGAAGTAATTCGTTCGCCACTGAATTTTAAGAAGGTTTCCTTACGTCGGTGACTTATTGAATTTCATGCATATTTTAGTATCTACCATTCTGCGGTAGTCTGGTATCAACTCATTTCTAAATGAGTTGACATTACAAATTCAGCTGGTTTATAAAATGAACGCCCTTTTTTGACGACCTCGGTGGCGCAGTGGCTAAGGTAGGCGGCCAAAGCGCAAAAAGTCCCGGGTTCGATTCCCGGTCAAACCGAAGTTTTTTAAATTGACTTGGGTCTGGGTGTGCTGGGATGACGCCCCCAGTTAGTATCCGTCGTCTGGTCTCTCATAGTACAAGGGAAAACCTTAGTTTGAGACCAGGCGATTGGCGTTTAATTTTATTTTTTTTCGAACTATTGCACTTTGTGTGATACAATCATCACGTTTAAAACCCGAAATCAAATAAAAGATATAGAATCCCATAGCGTGCATGTACGTAATTAAGCAAACCAAAAATATTTGTGTTGTAGTACACACGTTGGCGGTTTCGCGTGCGACATGACAGAGTATCTGACGATTTTTTACAGGGCATACTACACGCATGATATTAGCATAAAACCAATCATAAAGTCTGCCGTTTAGCTTGTAGCGAGATCGTAAAAGCCATTATAAGCCTGAGGCTTCACCGCCGACCCGATAAAAGCAGTAGACTGAAAAATAACAATAAAGTTACGCGTTTTCGCCGCTTCTTCACCTGTGAGAATATCAATATGTTACAGGGATTTTATGTTAGAATAAGCATTGGCAATTTTGATAGTGAATCGAGTGTGTTTTCGCTTTAACTGGTGTCTGGGGATGTATTTAACGATGTCTAATGTAAGTATTGAAATGATTCCAGTCTATGTTTTGAGGTTTTTGTACTAATAAAGCACACTGATTTTATATCAGACCGCATGACATAGGCACATTAACTTGATCCAAAAGTAAATAGCTTGTCTTATGTAACTAGATTTATAGGTAGTATCACCATACATAGTGAAATACATTAATTAATCATCAATTAAAGTGAAATAAATCGTTGAAATACACCCGAACAAAACCCAAAAATTTTTATCACAAGAATGTTTGTCCTGCACCTATGGGTTCGAGCCCTAACTCGAACCCATAACCCTTGTTTCGTCTTGGTTCTATCAGTTCAAACAGTGTTGCAGCGGACCAGTCAAAAGTTGGAATACAAAATCATTGATTGTATCAGTTCCAAATCAGTATTGTATGATGTATATGTTTGTGTTTTGATAATTTTAAGTAATTTTTGTTAACCCTGAATATTTTTTTTATAGTAGCGCAGTATGTTGGCGCCTCCCAGCCTGATGGTAAGCAAGAGAGGAACCCACATTGCGATGACAACGGATTTGATACCGAAATCCTATCCTTGAGCATCGCCACACTGGCCCGCAAGATGTTTCTTCACGCTTCTTTTGAAGGAATCCATATCAAAGGAAGGAGAAAACACATGAGCCGGCAACGAGTTCCACTTCTTTATGGTCCGGCAAACAGGCCCAGCATACGCAACGCGACTATATTTTATCGCGCTCTTAACAAACGTCAAAATCATTTGAAGTCAGTGCATCAGCTGCTGATTGGCTGAAAATACGAGTGCGGTGTGCTATTAGCCAAACAACAGTATCGAAACTTTTGTCGTCTCATGCGATAAATTTGACATATTGCGTATGCTAGGCCTGAAATATAGGAGTTACCAATTTTTTTTGTTCGTGATGGAATATTATCCACGGTGAAGCGATGACGTCTTTGACCGGCTCTTGTGGTTCTGTGAAGGAAAGGGGAGGGTGGGACAATGTAAGTAGTTTAAAAAAAATAAAAAATATGTGTCACTCACAATTTTGAGCATGAACGAATTCGCAACTACCAAGGGGCATGTACGTGTGAAATTTCTGGGAAATCAGTTGAAAATGTACGCCAAGAAACCAGAACAAACAAACGCACACCCGCATAACAAGCGCGGCACCGGCTCAGTCCCCCGAGTTCAAGACGGTCGCCTCGCCTTGACCCAGATACGGTTGGCTGTTTGGCTCCGATGTGCTGTTGTTCTTTCTTCCTGCCTGCAAATTAAGTCGCATGTGTTCTACGCTCAAAATAACTTGTCATTTTTTACTGCCCTTTTTTAAATGACGACAAGACATGTTCAACTTTCGCGGATGTTATGACGTGGGTTTCTGTGTTATGCCCGGTTCGACTATTAAAAAAACGATTCGATCCAGTTACGGATAGTAATTAATTATACGCGGCGTAAGTTAAAAATGACCGACAGACGACTGATGACAGCTGATATGGAAAGTAAACTTCTTTCTGTTGACACCAACTGATGTAATTGTTCAGTGGCAGTCACTCTAAAACAAAATTTGAATTTTGATTATTTTTTCTTTAAATGTATTTTGTTATAGGACTTTGAGAGTAATGGAAGAGAGAGTGTTGGACAAACGTTTGGGCACCAAGTCATGTGAAATTGGTTGATCTTAGTAAGATAGGAAATCTAGGCCAAAATCGGTCGGGACGATATTACTAATGATCAAGTTCAAGAGGTTAAACTTTTCAAAACCAAACTGGCACACTGTAGGTAGGTTACAGTACCATCTCAATCACAAATGACGCACATAGTACCTAATAACAGGTTATCTAATTTATACATGCAAAATTATACGGCGTGTTGTTATTAAGGCTATACGCAATTTAAGCACAGATTAAATATACCAGCTTGAGGCTAAACGATGCGGCAATTACAAAACAACCAATAAGTTATGATGATTGCCTTTTTTGTTCCGCAAAATAGACGTGTTTCTGGACTTCTGTGGTTTTCGCAGTCAGCAAAACAACTTTTCCATGTGTTATCCAACTCATTTATTCCGTGTTACATGTAATTAATAACTACGACGTCGTTAATAAATTATTATTTTCTAAAACTTAGGTTGTGTTTATTGAGTGGGCTTTTTAAAGCTTTACGGTGACACAGTATGGTTTCCTAAATGCAAACCACCTCAGTTATCAACCATTTTTAAGCTGATATACATAATATTGTTTCCCTTCGTTCCCTTCGGAAATCCAGGCTAATGCAACCTAATCAAAACAACATCACCCAATTTGTAATGTTCACTAATAGCACAATAAATAATAATAATAAATAAATATTGGACAACATCACATACATTGCTCTGATTCCGCGGTAAGTAGCTTAAGCACTTGGGTTACAGAAATCAGAAACAACGACGGTACCACAACACCCAGACCCGAGACAATATAGAAATCTTCGTTTCCCATATTGACCCGACCGGGGATCGAACCCGGAACCGCAGAGATGGCGCGACGCCAAAGGCCGGCCCGCTCGCCTCTCGGCTACGGAGGTCGGTACAATATAGTATTTTTTACCAGACAGGTTACAATTGCTACGGATGTTTTCCTGCATCTACTGCAAATAGACTATTAGCATAATATGAAATAATTGAAAAGATTGCATAGAGTTCCAATATCCTATCGAAGTTATTAAGGTCACTTTATAGTCTGTGGATACCAGTTAAGGAAAACCAAAAAGAAAAAGGAAGGAGCGTAGCAAAAATGCCAATTATCCATGTTAGTTGAATTGTTCCTACAAAGGAACTCCAACTTGTTCCTACAATTTCCCTATTTTGTTTTCAAGCTTTTATGAAGTAAGTAATACCCAAAGTATACATACATAGATGCCCAGGTTTCGAAAACGACCCGCAAACAGTTAGAACTATCAAAAGTCTTAAACGATTGGTAGGGCTCATTCAAAGAATGAATACCGGATTTAATTTAATATGTAAACAAGGGTTTTTGGCGTCAAATCCCATCAAGCTTACATTTTGTAAACGTTAACACTAACGTTAACGTTTTCAACACAGATATAGTTAAACAAAGATATGTCTTATGGAAACCAGAACCAACGGTGGCACCACGTTACTTAATCACGTTTACCCAGATACGGAAAGAACAAAATTGTTCATAACACTAATGTTTGTCTCGGTTGGGGTATGAACCTACAACCTTTGGATCAACATAATATCATGCTAGCTATTATATCATCGGGGGTTTGTGCAAAGATGGACGATTTGCAATCATATCGATACTTTATTACGGCTGTTTCTCGTCTGCATCGCTGCTTAAGCCGCAGTATGCAATGGGCCTTTACTAAATCAAATTAATTAAAGTAATATACATAATAGATTTAAGGTTTCTTTAACATTAATTGAGTAACACAACTGCCAAGTATCTCACAACAACAGATAACTTATCTCGCTACTCCATCGATATTATACCTACTTACGATATCTAAATTAATTATGTAGGTAATTATGTATCTCTTAGAGCGGCGGCGACTAAATTACAAGGCGCCATAAATACATAATACACGATTAATTTGAACGCCTAATCGAACCGTCCAATTAATTCAAAACTGCCGACTAAACGGTTTTATGCAGGAAACTTTAAGTTTATTTTTAAACCAGATTTGTTGTTTATGCTCAACCTGTAATATATAATTGTTGAAACGGTGCTTTTTTTTTATATTGCACTTCAAGATTGACCTCATCCCACCTGATGTTAAGTGGTAATGAGGTCCTAGCTTAAGGGTGATAAGAACAGTATAATTATTCAAATAGGTGCTAGTGTAATTAGAATTTACTTAGACGATATAACGCAAACTGGCTGATGGCCGCTTTGGAGTTGCAAGTATAATTATAACAGTATAATTAGTAGGTACTGTCATGTGTTGTAGTGCTAAAAATTAAGGTCATTTTCATTCACATAGGGTCAGTGCAAAACTGCAAAGACATGGATGAGGGACGAAACGAGGTCAGAAGTCTTCAAAGATATCAGTCGATATCAATACTAAACGTGTCTAAATATTTAAAATAAGTTGACGAGTAAAATCAATTTCGGATACTATCAATGTAGTGTGTCGTAGTGACTTCAATAACATTTTGTTTCAGGTTAACAAGCTCCCCTGAACAGACGAAGATGAGCAAGACCAGTCAGCTCGTGACCACAGTTGGTGCAACCTAACCGAAACGTCGAGCAGTAAGTAGTTCGTATGAACTACTAAAAATGGTGTCGCGTTTTGACCGTTAACTTATTAAATTTTAATACTAAACGTGTCTTCCAAAGGGTGGACATGCTTATACACTATTGCTCAATTCGGTTCGCGGTCACCCACCCAAAATCAGACCGTGGCGAGCGAGTGTTTTGGTATCTTATCTAACTAAACCTATCAACAACACCACTTCTGATGGTTTAAAATTATCAAAACTTTCGCGTAAAGTAATAGGGTTACAACGTTCTGCGAGCTATAAATATATACTCACACGATTAATTAATGCAGCTGGCCGAACCAACTGCCAATCAAATCGTTTAGGTATTGAAATCCAATCCATGTTGTCGATCAATCAGTGATAAGATTTACATCTTTGATTAGATCCTTACCGCCGAGTTTTATCTTGTCTCTAATGAATAGATACACCGATTGTGTGATCAAAGTAAAAAACATGCGATGTAAAATTTGCACACTATTTATTACGTTTTTAGAGAGGTATTTACAACAATGTGGATATTTTAGAGTCCATTAGCGGTGACTTTGTGGTCAAAAGTCATAAAATTCCTATAAAATGTCATATCTTCGCAACGTTTCCATGCGAACTTTTCGCTTTATTTTGGAGTCATGTCGCGAAAAGTTTCTTTTTATGTATCACCTGTTTATGGGAATGAAGCGAATTAATTTATGCAAATTTTATAGTTTGTATATTTGAAATCTAGCCAGAGCCACGGTACTTTAAAATGCTTTATATGACAATAGTTTTTACCTTCTTATATATTATGCAAATATTTGTTTACGGAATTAAACTTACCTACTTAGTAAAATAATCACAACTGCAGATCTTCAATGATTGCCTTACCTGAAATAAAAAGATAAAAAATAATATTAAGATTTGCATATAAAATATAAAGGAAGCAACCTTATTCGTCTAAATGCTAGGTTGACAGACAAATCAGTTTTAAAACCTTTAAAAACTTTATACTGGTGTTAAAACCTTAAATATGTATCACAGACTTACTATATTATTAGATGTCTGTGAAATAAATGCACAAAACGATTTTTTTTTACAGGCTGGTGTTGTCACAAATTTGGTGGTCAACACATTGTACCTCAGGTAATTCTGAGGAATCTTATAATCACAAAAGAAAATTTGCTACCATTACAGTATAACACCATCTAAAAGCCTTTTAGATGTTTTAACTCTTAATTGATATATATATATATCAATTTTACATTTGACGTTACGAAGTTTAAAATAAGTTTATGTTTTCAAGCGTGCTGCTGTAGACTCGCCCTAGGAGTGACTTCGTAACTCACTCCAATTCTTCTTTTGACGCAAGCAAACTATTGTTGCCTGAATGTTCGTACACATTTATTATTCTCACTCAGTGATAAAAGGTCAAGGTTCAACCTTTTTAAAGAACAGGGGCTGTGTACAAACGTGATTGGGATTGCCGCGGCTAATCCCAACAGTGGACGCCCGTGACATGACTGACTCATCCGTCTGAGTCACGCCGAATCAAATCTCTCGTGGTTCAACGGCATCTCGCTAAAACCTGCTGCTAACTTCTACGGCAGGGCTGCCAATATTTTCATCCGTACTATTATTGTAAATGTGAAAGTAACTCTGTCTGTCTGTCTGTCCAGCTTTCACGTCTAAACCACTGAACCGAATTTGATGAACTTCTAGAACAAACATAGGCTTCTTTTTTTTGGTAAAACGGGGGGGGGGGCTAATACCGCTCTTGGAAGATTATATGGTTTCCCATGGGCGGTTGTACCCCCATTCCCTCCTCCATGTAAATTTTTCTAGGTATAAAATTTGGCACAAATATTGCTCGAAACTTGGGTTCAAATATGGACTAATTTTTTTGTTTCGAATATTATGGGATATAGGGTTGAAACCGACCATGAAAGTTTGTCCACGCAAACGAAGTCGCGGGCACAGCTCTCGCTAAAGCTCGGGAGTTTCGCCGACAGATTTGACCAATTTTGGTTTAGAAATGAATGTAGAAATTCAGTCCAGACAAATGGCATAGTTTGTTGATATACTGTTGGGTGATATAATGATAGTATAGATTATTAAACGTACTATATATATATACCAAATTATATATTCTATTGGCAAAAGTTAAATGTATCAAATTATAAGAAAATATTACTGGCTGTTAAAAGTGTATTAAAGGAGATTGCCCATAGCCAGTACTCTAAATAAAGTTTGTAGTGTCACAATCTTTTTCTTGGGGAAAAAAAGTTAAATTTTTTTACACCATTTCGGTGTTTTTCACTAAAATTCCTTTTGGGGGTAATTTTTTTAAAAATATAAGTAATTTTATAGTTTCCGATACATTTGACAATTTCAGCCATGATGGATAGTAGGGAGGTGTACGTCTTGAAGTATAACGAAAGCAATCGAATTGATTCTGATTTTTCAATAATGTGCAGTAACGATAAGAATGCATTCCTATCATTATGATTAGGTACCCATTTTAATTTAAAATGTTTTAATCGTGCAAGAAATATTTACATAATATATTAAAATGTCATCAAATAAAAAAAGATAATAACGATTTTAGACAATCACAATCATAAAATCGATTAACGTCTGGTTAATGTCACATCACCTCATGACAGTGACAATTTGACGACTGTTCTATATCTCTTTGTCTAGAGAATAGGTTCCTATAGGTGTCATTTTTATAACCTACGATACAATGTGTTTTCTTTAATATCTTCAAACTCCGGAAACGAGAATAGGTATAATTTCGTAGGAAAGATATACATAAATAACTTACTTTAAATAAGCTATTTTGATCATGACACATAAATCTTTAGGTCAGTACATTCGTCCATAGTAATTTGGGCATTGTCCTTTACAAAAGAAATATTTTGGCGTTGCAAGCCCTGTTTTAGTCAATAGGTGCAATTTTCACGATAGTAGGTACCGGTTGTAATAATACCCTGTGTAAAGTAAAAAAAAATGCTAAAAACGAATATATGGTATATAAAGAAAAAGCAAAAGAAGAAAGTAAGATTTACCTTTTTTACATTGTGAACATGTTTCAACAATTGAAACTTCGTATAACGTAGATCCGAACACTGTTGGCGTCTTGTCATGAGCTAATTATAAAAACCGATTACCATATCACGTAGTCATTTAAACACTCAGTGGGAATATCGTAATTACACATTTATTGTTATGAGGTACGTACTTAAAGGTCAAGTCCCTTATCAAGTGCACTCGGCGACAAGATAATGAAGTAAACACTTAACTTAGCCAGTTGCATAGGTGACAAACATTTGCTTTTGGAGAATTTAATGAGAGTCCGTGTTCTTTGTTAATTCTCCTGTTCGTCCCCCTCTAAATAGAATTTCGTTTGCTTAATTTGATTTCCTCTATGTATTCACATGTTTGCTTATATATTTATTGTTTTATTAAATATATATATAGATATATGATGTATATTTTATTTTGTTTTATCATTATATTAGTATACCATATACTTTTGTATGAATATTCTATTCTGGTGTTTAATTTATGCTATTTATTATTATTCATTTTGTTGTAATCCATACTCACAATTTTACTGTTACCGCACCCATAAACGAACTATCTGCATGATCTAACGGTTGACTGGTAGATAATGCTTCTAGTATTAAGTCACCCTTTGGACTTTTTATTTTGTGCAATAAAGTTTTTAAATCAATAAAATAAAATAAAATTTAATTTTACCTACGCTTTCTGGAGACCATGCAAATATGAGCAAACATACGGAATCACTCTCCTGTTTTTGATTAGGAAATGATTATTAAGGTAGACTCAAATAGTTTGAATGGGTATTCCGAACATTATATTGATGCCATATCTATTGATTTGAATCACACATATACTTCAAGATTTGTCCTGGTTTTATTGAAGTAGGACATTCCATTTCTTACTTGCAAGTGTAGTTTTGCTAAAACCCATTCAATCCTTTTCTATAGTTTAATAGTCCACTTGTTTTTGAACGTCCTTCATGAAGATAATATATTATTACCTTCACTCAAAAGCAAAATAAACTGACAGATTAAAACGCAAGTATTTGATAAAAAATAAGTAAACATTGCCATTAACCTCCTTGAATCAAACATTTATTTAAAAAAAACTGGCCTATATTCTCGACTGCAGACGACTAGGTTGGTCGTAGAGTCACTCTATTCATGACAACAAAACATTTACTCGTTATGAAATGTTATTGCAGATACAACGTAAGCCTAACCCTTCATTATTTAGTTTCATAGAATTACTTAAGTGTAAGGAAAATGTCAAGTGCTATTATCAGGTTTATCATTAAGATCTTACAAATGTAAATAATATTACGCGAAAACAGTTGTCTACTTAACGTTATCTTAAGACATATTCAACCTTTTTCTTAGTCCTAAATCTATACTGTCGACAGCCAGTTAAGTAGAATCCGTAAGTAGTGCTTACAATTATATGTTAGGTAGTTTTGTCATCCATAAGACCAGCCTATCTTTAGCTCGATTAGGTCATGCAGTTTTAATCAACCGCGACTAATGTGGCATTCTCTTGGTCTGATACTGTATCAAAGGCTCAACAACTTATTAAGTACAAATATATTATGGCTAATTTCAAAAGCTACAACATAACAAAAAAATTAATTGCTACATAAAATATTTACAATTTATACATAAGAGACTACGCTCTTGACATTATCTTGTTATATGTATATTAAACGTGTCTTTAATTGACTATATCAGTGTGGCTTTAACTTCTAGCAACAAGGAAAGCACGGAAGCTTGTGTTCCTTGAAGGGCTTTATGGACAAGATTACTGGCTTCCTTAGTCCCTTCCTAATTTATATTCCTTTCTTAGTTTCCTTGCGTGATGATATTTTGCGTCAGTCTGGACTTATCTAAACTTTGAATTTGAACCATCAGCATGCTAGCTCAAGTTTTTAACTATTACGTCGGTTAATCGATTCTGATCTAGCGCTAATTCGTTGTAAGGCAGAGAACTTAGAGAACATGGGCTTAGAATGCACTTACTTCACTTATTAAGTTATAAATCGCAAAAAGAACGTCTTAAAATTATAACAAGTTAAGGTAAGGTTACAGACAAAAAAATTGATACGATAAAATTTTACAAAATTACCGTGTTACAAACTTACTTGTGCAGCCAACCCTAATAGGGGTATCGCAACGCGGCCTACAACTTTTTACATTCCCGACCGAAGTCGCGGGCGATTCTAGTTTATTTATAAAGAGCTACGTCGCAACAAAGCCACATTCCTTTGTGCGGCCGAGTCGCGTAATAACCGGTAATAATTCGCGCTTTATCGCGGAAACTTGATATGCGTCTATCTGCCGAATTATGACATAAAACCATAGAGAAAACACTGCTATAGAGAGGAGAGACCATTTTCACGTATCCTAAGTTACCTATGCGAAACCTGAGCGAAATAAAAAAAATCGAATGAGCCAGACAATCTCACCAATCTATTAGTCGCAAACTGAGGGTTGCCCGTCTATTATTAGTACCTACCAAACAACGGTTACTGATTGGGGGCATCACAATTAGTCCCACGGCTAACTAAAAAAATCGTTTCCCTTATTAATCTGGCCGATAATCAAACCTGATAACATTCAACCTTCGGGCCATCTTAGTCATTGCGCTATCGAATTCGCCAAACAATAAAGACTTTAAGCTTGAAATTAAACTCAATAAAACTGCTAAACTATGCAGTACTTGGAATAGAAGGGCATCTTCGTTTACCAAACGATTTATAGAGAGAGCTAGATGTGAGCGGACGAGAGGTGCAGTGCAAAATAAATGCAGCTCTGACGTATTTTTCCAACAAATCGGATGAAACAGGACCGTGTGATGCATTCAGCTCGAGTAAAATCATGTGCTCAATATGTTTAGTCTAGGAGTCTGCTCCAATTTTCTCGCACGCCAAATAAATGAGTAAAGTTTCCTACAAACCCTTTGTTGTTAAATAATACTAATAATAAATGCGCCAGAAAACCACACCAATCACCTGAAACTAAGGTTTTCCCTTGTTCTATGAGTTACAGACGACGGATACTAACTAGGGACGTCATTCCAGTACACCCAGACCCAAGTCAATTTAGAAAAGTTCGTTTTCCAAATTGACCTGACCAGGAATCGAACCCGGAGCCTTTCGCGCTTTGGCCGCCTACCTTAGCCACTGCGCCACAGAGGTCGTCCAACTTGAGTTTTCACGTTTACAATGAATATACTAATATTGTCTTTTTTAGTCAAGGCGGCCAATCTCATTTTTGTGTTTATTATGCCATAAAGATTGCGGAATGCATTCTCTCCAATCCTTCACTGTCATCACTCTTCTCAACAAACGAACCATACACACACATATTCACGTTTATAATATGTATTAGTAGAATATACATTTGTCGTACTTGCTTGAATAACATAGACTATGAACTCACATTGCCTTTCAAACCTAGCCCAAACAATTTACGAAACATAGCACGGTCTGTGTCCCTTTCAATTGTAATTACACAATTGTAAATTTGAATTATTTATGCACTGTCACGTACACAACTCGTTTAATCGTGTATTAACATATTGACCTAAGCTTAAATGTTTCGTACAGATATTAAATTCGTGATAGTTCTATGCTGTAGGTACCTACATCACTAAGAATATTACGACCATAATACCATCAATTCTTTTCAATCTGATTCATAAATATTTGGAAAATAAGGATTATCATATCGCCGTTGCCATAAATAACAGCTGCCTAAATTCTAGGCGCCACTATTAGTCATTTTATGATAATTCTCTCTTAAAATACACATAAATTCTGACAAACGTTACGTGCTGCCGATAACCATAGCAAAAAATAGCAATAAAAAGTCATTTTCAATAACTCAATGCTCGTTAAATTTGATGGCAAAAATCATGAAAACAATATCGGTAAATTTATTTACAAAAAAAATTTTATGAAAAACCTTAGGAATAGATCTTTGATGTGCTTTTATGAAAAGAAATGATACAAAAATGTGAAGGGACAAAAATGTGTTAAGTGGTCGTAAACAAAATATTAATGATTACTTTATGTTCCATGGAAACGTAGTGAGCCTTTGACATTAAACGAAACCCTAGAATAACTTAAGTAAAGTAGCTGAAGCTATCTAGAAATAAGTTCAAGGTTGAAGCATACACAGTTAATCAGAACCAAGTCTAATATACTATAACATATCAACAATATGCCAGACAAATAGTGAACTCATTGTTTCATACTTTTTTTTTCTGTGGCAACACTTCGTGTAACATCTGATTCAGTTTGTCCCGATTTTTAAATTCTATTTTTAATACTAAAATCACAATAAGGCCAGTTAAATCATCACTAATCAAACAATTAATCTAAGTTTATCGTTTAAAGCTAAAAATCTGTGGTGTAATCTAAGTTTTTAAAGTGTTTGTGAAACAACAATTACGGAGTGGATGACAGTTCATGATTCGAATTTGTAAGATCATTGTTTATCTCTTTTGGATTCTAAAAACTCATTAATAACAGAAGTAAGTAACACTTAGAAGGTAAATTTATCAAAACTCGTACTCGTACTTATTTATATCCTTATTTACGCGTTGAAGTGACATTTAAGTTACTTCTAATTGTGTAAACAACTTCTTGGAACTATAATACATCTACGCGTATTTTGCTATTTACACTTGAACATTTCAATATGCTGACCCGTAGCAAGGCTTTAGCTCGCCAGGGAGGGTCTGGACTCACCTCTGCTCGTCAGGCAGAGTCTAGACTCGACCTGGCTTTGAAGGAATTGAAGGCCACCAAGGAGGAAGTTACACAATTGGTTAGGGAAAGAGAGGACAATGAGAGGGAACTGTTGGAAGTGTTGGAGAAGAGTCGTGAGTTGAAAAAGAATTTGGCTGATTTACATTTGCAACATATGTCGATTATCGAGGAACGGGACAATCTACAATCAATTGTTGATGGGTTTGGTGAGTGCAGCCAGGAGTACGTGCAAAACTTAAGACGCGTCACATTACTGGAGCATGAACTACAAGAGGCTCACCACTGCATAAATGACTTACAAAATGAGAAGCAGGAGGTTGCGGCATCCCAGACCTTATGTCTATTTGAGGAACTTATAGGTAGTGTGCCCAATCTTGTTCCTGATACACCTGACATGAACCCAACGGATTTTGAGACTGTAGACCTGATACGGGAGGATACCCTGTGTTCTGTACCTTCAGCGGGAATTGTCAAATGTAGTAGGAATAAGCTAAAAAAATACATTAAAATTAATAGGTACATTAATAAAACTAAAAAATTAATTAAGAAACAAAAGTGTTCATGTAATAAAACTAAATGTATTAATGAAAGACGTCGTTTAGGTGATGAATTAGATTTATGTTCTTTAACAATAAATAATAACATCAAAACCTATGACAGTAATTTACTAGAATTAGAAAATAAAATACAAATGTTAAAAGTTTCCTTGGACAATATGACTAGTAGGTATATAAGTTCCAAGAAGGAGAGTGAGGAACACATGCTTGCTTTGAAGAGTCTACTAGAAACATCATTGACGGCTGATAAAAACTGTGAAAATTCATACAATTTAAACAGCTCTCGGTTGGTATGTGACTCATCACTGTCAAGCACATGTAATAACTTAACACCCTTATCCAATACAGGTAATTCCAACAGTTTCCTCACTCAGTCATCAAAAACAGTAAGTACTTGCAACTTTGTTATGTTTAGTGATGAGTTGGGTAAAGATATGGGCCTATTGATGAGTACATATCTGGGACAACCTGTCTCAAATTATTGTTTACCAAATTTGCCATATAATGAAATTGTAAAAAGAATTTGTAAATATAACTTCTCAGAAAATACTATTCTGATATTATTGATTGCCAATAGAGGAAATGTAAACAAAAGGGATTTTATTCAATGTTTTGAGTGTCTTAATGCATTGAATTTAAATCAAATTGTATTGTTTACACTTCCATATAGTAAGTGTTTGTCACAGAGAGAAAATGACCTTAGGTATAAAATTAATACAATGATGAGCACATTGACATGTAATAATAATTATTCAGAAAAATTTCATATGATTGATATTAATAATATGACATTTAATTTTACAAATAAATTGACATTTAATTCAAGTTTTTATTCGACAAAAGATAACTTTTATCTTTCTAAATTTTATAAGAGACAGATAGCAATGTCGCTATCATATTTTATAAAAATTTCAGCCAAGAAATTGGCTACTCAGGCTGCTTCTATTGAGCAGAATCATGACATTATAAATGAGACTTTGGAAGTTGTTCCAAATAATTTAAATTATACCATAAGACAATAGAGGATAACTCTAGCAAATTAATTTTGACAACTAGAAAATCTAATTATTTAAATATCATACACCAAAATATTCAGGGCTTTACTGGCAAGGAACTAGAGTTAGAACTATTTTTAAATGAATTCAATATTCATGTGTTGTGTATTACTGAACACTGGTTTCGACAATATGAATTATTAATTAATATTGATAACTTTGAGCTCATTAGTTCGTTCACTAGGGTGAATGCTGTTAGAGGTGGGTCACTAATTTTACTAAATAAATCGTTAACATCAAAAAATCGTAAAGATATTGTATCACTCTCTATTGAGCGCACTATTGAACTTTCGTGTGCAGAGCTTGAGCAACATATCATAGTCTGTGTATACAGACCTCCTTCCAGTGACTTTACTGTATTTGAGTCTACCATGGAAGAGGTTCTGAGAAAAGTGTGTAAAAGCAATAAAAAAGTAGTTGTATGTGGGGATTTTAATATTAATATTTTAGATAAAAATTCACAATACTCGGTTAGGTTCTTAAACTTATTTAAGTCTTTTGACCTACATCACCTTTTTGCTGAACCAACTCGAGTAACGCCCACGTCAGCTACCTGCTTAGATAATATATTTTGCAACTGTAAAGCATTGGAAAAATCAATAATAAATTTTGTAAGCTCGGACCACAGCGGGCAGAAAGCAGTGCTTGAGCATCATCATACCTTAGCTTCTTCAAGGTTTACTTGCAGACCAATCAGTACGAGTCGCGTTGAGAAGTTTGTGAAACATATTCGTGATGAAATTTCCCTTAGTCCAATAATGAACAACAACATTGATCAGTTGTACGAAACATTATTCGATACAATTATAGACCAATTTAATTCACATTTTCCTAAGAAAGTTATTAAAATAGACAATCCTAAAATCAAATTTAGTGATTGGGCGACGAAAGGTATTTATAAAAGTCGAAGAAGACTTTTTGAATTATATGATATTAAACACAACAGTACCGATATTAATTTAATAGAATATATTAAAATGTATTCAAAACTTTTTAAAAAGGTTTGCGCAATAGCCAAATCAAATTTTTTTAAGGAAAAAATTAAGAAATCGACTAATAAAATAAAGGCCACTTGGAACATTATTAACAAAGAGACTTGTAAAAATAAAACTCGAGAAAACAAGTTCTCTCTTAAAATTAACGAAAATACAATTGATTCTGACAATGAAGTGGCCAATGCATTTGAAACATATTTCTCGAAAATTCCTACAGTTACTACTAGTGGAATAAATTCTAGCCCGCATCTTGCTCAATCTCTCCTCCAGTCTAATGTATGTGAATGTCTAACCTCCTTCAGCTTTACTCACATTAATCATCATGAAATTGTTAAAACATTCAAAGAGTTAAACATTAAAAAGACTGAGGATTTATGGGGGATTTCTTTAGAGATAATAAAAAGTATTATTACTACTATTGCCCCTCATCTAGCTTACATATTTAATAAGTGCATAGATCTGGGTCAGTTTCCCAATCTAATGAAATTTAGTAAAATCATTCCCCTTTTTAAGTCAGGGGTAAAAAGTGACCCTTCTAACTTTCGACCCATCTCCATACTACCAGCACTCAGTAAAATCTTTGAGAAAATTATATACAATCAATTAATAACACATTTTAATGAAAACGATCTACTACACAACAAACAATTTGGCTTCACCAAAGGTAGATCGACCACTGATGCCGGAGTGGCACTCGTCAAACATATATTGGATGCGTGGGAGAGAAAGCAGGATGTCATTGGTATTTTCTGCGACTTGTCAAAGGCGTTTGATTGTGTCAATCATGAAACCTTGCTTTTGAAGTTGCAACATTACGGTGTCTCAAGTCCTGCTATATCTTTAATCCAATCTTATTTAACTGGCAGAATACAAAAAGTTAATGTTAACGGAATCATTTCTTCTGGCGCACCACTAGTCATGGGAGTGCCCCAGGGTTCTATATTAGGACCTCTTCTCTTTTTGATTTATATAAATGATCTTCCTCACTTTGCCAAAAGTCTATGTGAGATTGTGTTGTTTGCAGATGATACATCTCTGATTTTCAAAGTTGACAGGCATAAGCAATCCTATGACGATGTAAATAATACGCTCTCACAAGTTTTGCATTGGTTTACTACAAATAACCTCGTCCTCAATGCAAAAAAGACTAAATGCATTAAATTTACAATGCCAAATGTAAGGCAAATAAAAACTGATATAGTTATGAATAATGAACAAATCGAAGTCATAAATACAACAACTTTTTTAGGAATCACTATAGATTCGAGGCTACAATGGGGTCCTCATATATGTGCTCTGGCAGGAAGACTTAGTTCTGCCGCATATGCAGTTAGAAAAATTAGGCATCTTACTGATGTTGAAACGGCGAGACTAGTTTATTTCAGCTATTTTCATAGTTTAATGTCATACGGTCTATTGCTGTGGGGCTCAGCTTCTGACATACAAACTATATTTGTATTACAGAAGAGAGCTATTCGATCTATTTACGGCCTTAGATCGCGTGATTCACTTAAAGAATTATTTAAAGAAATTAATATTTTAACTGTAGCCTCCCAATTCATCTTTGATTGCATCATGTATGTACGTAAAAATCTTCATTTGTTCTATAAGAAATCCGACACACATAATTTTAACACAAGAAATAAACATAAGCTCGCTATTTCAAACCATAGGCTTCGTAAAACCAGTAGAACATTCGTGGGATTAAGTATAAAAATATTCAACAAGTTACCGCAATGTATTGTTGATTTACCTATGCATAGATTTAAGATCCATATTAAATCATGTTTAATGCGAAAAGGATACTATAAACTTGATGAATATTTAAACGATAAACATATATGGACATGATTGTCTGTTCGCTCGCACACCATAGTTTTTAAGTTCTCTAGCTCTAAACATTGTAAAGATTAGGATAACTACTGAGTTTCTTGCCGGATTCTTCTCGGTAGGATTAGGTTCCGAACCGGCTATAGCTTCAATTTTGGTTTGTATTCATTCTGACGATGCATAAGTGTTACTTGTAACCTACATGAATAAATGAATTGACTTTGACTTTGACTTTGACTTTGACAATGTCGTCGATTCAATGAATGTTTAATAATAAACATTACGCAACAGGATTACTAACGCCCGGTGGACTTCTGATGTCGTCAACGTTATTGTGTCAGCCGTAACACAATCATAAACCCAAGACCAATCGCAGGAGTGGGAAATAATATTTGTATGAAGTTTGGAGACGTGTAAAAGCAACTCCATGTCCTTCGGTATATGTATTGCCTAAGACAGGGGTCCCTGCGAAGCGTATCTTTTATGGGCCACATCCCCCTCCACTCAAAATATATAAAACTGTGATCCATTTTTGTAAAATGACATATGTAGATTGGAATCTATCACAAGTACTAGGCTTCATTAGTGATGGTTTTGAGGCTCCCAATGTAAAGGGCGTCGCACTAAAATGCTAAACCTGGAAGTGCACCGCGTAGCCAAAAAGTTTAGGAACCTCAGGTAAATACCCTTAGTATTTATAAAAATTGTCGCAAAAGTAAGTACGAAGAACATATACATTTATTCTTCGTATTTACTTTTCCTACAGCATGAAGCTCAAATGTAGGCCTACGAACAACGATTTTTCGAACTGGGCTTAGGTTATAATACCCTTTACACTGGTAAAATCATTTTATCTTACCTAACCCACATTTTGCCTAAAATAAACTATAATATAAAAATAACCATAGTTTTATTTATACATTTTTAAGAGTTACATATAGTTTGTAGATATCGAGAGCTATAATGCTGCAATTTCAAGATTAGTAAAACAATAATAAGTCAGCGTCACATACGGCTGCTACTGCCCTGTGTAGCTTAATGTACGTATAACTAAATGTAATAACTAATCCCTGAGTTAAGGTTTCGCGTTAGACGACACATCTGTTATACTAAACCGATCAATCTTAGTCAATCACAAAGGGTGACACAATCTTGCAATAATTGGGAATTACAAGAAGCTAATAACATATGAGTAATGTGATTTGTTCGAACAAGTTTTATACAATAATTTATTTTCATGTACATACATAAATCAATAAATGAATAAATATTGGACAACATCACACACATTGCTCTGATTCTGCGGTAAGTAGCTTAAGCACTTGTGTTACAAGTAACACACAACAAATCAGAAACACCGACGGTACCACAACACCCGCGAAAATATAGAAAAGTTCGTTTCCCATATTGACCCGACCAGGGATCGAACCCGAGACCTCTAGAGATGACGCTAAAGTTCGGCCCGCTCGCCTTTCAGCTACGGAGGTCGTAAAAATTTACATATTTGATATAATAAAGGCTAGTCCTACAATACCCAAAATTTTAAGCAACTAATGTTGATTTGTATACTGTTTTAGACTAAAAATACTATTATTTAACTTTGTACTCAAGTTAAGTTTTTTAAAGTAGATACGAAAAACGTTAAAGGAATGTTAGATCAGATAAGCTTGTATAATATATTACGCCCAGACATAACCTAAAGCACGCGATACATCAATAGACATAAAAATAAGAACATTATAAAATCTATCAACGATTTTGTGCGGATATATTCATATGAATGATGGTCGGGCGCAGCAGGGAACCGTAGCGGAGCAGACGCACCTAATATAATTACCCATTAATAATGCATATGACTCAGGCGTGGAAAAAATGCGCAGAAAAACCCAGGTCGAACCTCTAATCGGTTTAGGTTGATAGAAAATGTCAATCTTGAAATGCTGTAGGTCAGACTCGACAGCTACACATTCAGATTAAGTTCATCTCAATACTGACACTACAGTGCTCACATCAGTTGTTTTTAACATGTCAAATTTGATTCGCCGGCTTGTAAGCTCAGCCAACGTATGCGAAAGTAGATGAGGAAAACGTGGTAAATCAGGACTTTTTAAAGATTTTAAATAACTATTTACTTTGATGAGTGACTTTAACGCGTAGATGAAATCCCTACTAATATTATAAATGCGAAAGTAACTCTGTCTGTCTGTTACGCTTTCCCGCTTAAACCTCCCAACCGATTTTGATGAAATTTGGCATAGGTATACGTTGAACCTCAAGAACGGACATAGGCTACTTTTTGTTAGAAAGTAAGGGGGGGGGGTGTAATGCCAACTTTGAAAGTTTATATGGGAAAATGTTTATTTTTAAGTTAGAGATATGAAAGTTGGCACAAATATAGCTCTATTAAAATATAGACTACTTTTTGTTTCGAATATCAGGGGAGATAGGGGTAAAACCGACCATGAAAGGATGTAATCCACGCGAACGAAGTCGCGGGCACAGCTAGTCAGTTATAAAGGTCAATTACTTACTACGATTGACGATGATCCCTGACCATTTTATCGAGTAGTAGGTAACTGCGAATTGGAAATAATAACGTGATGAAATAAAATGATGGATACATCATACAAGAAAGTATAACCACACCTGTCTATAAAACATTCAATCATGCATGTCACACAAAAAGGAAACAAGAAAGACAAGATCATAAGGAAGTAAAACAGCATTTCGTATTGTAACGCGACCATTTTCTCCGAATCCCATTCGGCATCAAAGACAAAAGCGCAAAATTGATTTGTAAAAAACAAAACAGGCGACAGACGTAGACTTACATCTTCGGGTAGAGACATCGAGTTGGCAAAGTTCCACCGCTTCGTCTCCTCGCGATATGTCAATAGTTCCGTGCTAAATGCAGACGAGTCACGTGTCATTTGTTTGTGTATTTTTACATGCTAAATGCCATGACGCTGAGCACGGAAATAGTTTGCAATGTCTGCAATGCAGGGCTCGCGCGGCGCGGATTCGCTTTTGCCTATTGAGAAACCTTTGATGACAAGTGAAAGTACTTATCTCCTAACAAGTGATAGTATGTAAAGATCATTCTTATTTTGTTTCTGATCAATCGAGGGTTTGTTTATGTATTGACGGTATTCGTTTCATATTTCATCAAGGCTTTCTTGAATAATACTTTATTTTACTTACTATTTAGAAAACGTCACCAATCAAGAAACTGTAAATAGCTACACACACACTCTCGATGATAAGTCAGCTCATGTAAGGCAACATGTCCGAGTCATATTTTTATATAAGAAAAAAATAACAAATTTATGAAATAATTAAGTTTAAATCGCCTTTTCTGAGCTATTCTTGAGATAGATTTCACAATACGGTCTCGGTATTGTGAAATCTATCTCATTCAATCTCATGAAATCTATTTCATAGGATCTGTCTTGTAACATTGTGCTCATTTTATTAACATATAAACTAAGAAACGCAGGTTATCTAATAATTTTTCGATCTATTTAACGTGCTATAAGGTACGGATCCTGCTAATAGAATATATAGTATACTATTAACAAGAGGTAATCTTCTTAAAGCTCCACGAACGCTTATCTCAGATAAGACAAAAGATTAATGACTGTCTGTTGGCAATTCAGTTACTCTTAAGTTATATTGCTAGCTAACTGTTAAATCCGGAGCTTTTTCATTTGCAATAACGTCACGTAGCTGCACCCCAAGCATAGTTATTTCAACGACTCTGTCCAGCGGAGGTAAGACAATTCTATTTTCCACGCTATTAAGTTATTTAGGTGATTTACAGCTTCTTAGAGGGACCCCACACTAGCGTCTTTCGAGCGTCAGCGTCTTGCCGCGCCGACGTTGTTTGGGCGTTGCGTCGACGCGGCGCCCGCCCAGCGTCGGCGCGGCGTTTGAGCAGCGCTTGCGCTGGGCGTCCTCTGCACATCGCGTTCGAGCGTCGCGCCGCGCTGACATCATGTACAGTTATTTCGAAAATGGAAATGTAAGATTTGAATAACGCACAATATAATGTTTTATATTGCAGTGATAAATTAATGCTTTCAACTTGTAAAGGAAAAAATATATTTTACCTATTTGACACATGGCACGAAAAGGCAACTTTAGCATTTATTTTCTCGAAAACTAAAAGTACTTAATTGAAAATGGGTTTCTTCGGCAATATGAGCTAGTATTTTAAACTACATCCATATTTGCTATCAGCTAAAAAGTCTTCTACCTACTGATTCTAAAACACGGGCGGGCCGAAACAATCGAGTTGATCATTGTACTGTTGTCAAAATAAACGCTGCGGCAGGCGTCGGGCCGGCGCGGCGCCTGTGGAGCGCAGTCCTGGCGTTCGTCATTTCGACCGCGCCGCTGCGCAAGCGTTGCGTCGGCGCCGCGTCGACGTTGCGTCGACGTCGCGTCGGCGTTGCGTCGACGCCGCGTCGGCGTTGCGTGGGCGTCGACGCTCAAAGAACGCTAGTGTGGGGTTACGCTTACAGTGATTACGTTCTGGTGCTTGTAATTGTATTGAATTTTGTGAACTGAACCTTACAACTTATAATTTGGTTTAATTAGATACTGGTATACTTAAGCATAAAGAGAATGAATATGTAACCTCATAATTTTAGATATTATGCATTACTAATACACTACCCTTAAATTCCCTACTTAGAATGGTTCCACGGACCACTTAGGATGCTTCTAGGGACCACCAGCTGTCCACGGACCACCGGTTAAGAACCACTACGCTAGATGATAAAGAGTGAACAAATATTTTTGGTGTTCGGCATTCTGCGTGATATTTGAACGAAAGTTCTCCAGACTTATTAACATCATTTTAGGTATTAGGTAATTCGTATGTATGAATGCGAATGATATCGGCATCGTCTGCGTTGTGCAATTTGCCAAGTAAGCCTATTCGTAAGCAAGATATCCCCTGAAAGGAGACCTTTACCAAAAAATCAAAGCGTATTTTTTACGTATAAACGTTTCCAATGCGAAATCCATTCATCCATTCCATTCCATTTCTTTCTTGTTAACAAAATGAATATTAGATATAGTTTTTGAGATAACGATCGTTTCGAAACATCGTTTGATTCTTTTAATTGGATTTTTTTCAGTCTGATGAAAAATATAGAACACTCTTGTTTTCTTGTTATTTACGAAAAAAAGTACCTGGTCTACAAGAAAAGATTGAACATTTTGATAAATATCAAATGTGAACACTATTATCAAATGCGAACTAACAAAGAATTTAAACATGTTCTAAATACTCAAACGTAGTAACCCTGAGAAAATACGAAACGCAAGAGCCGCGAGAAAAATACTCGTATTTGAACTTTGATGTCAGCTAAGTTTACCCGTCTCTGAGTGTACTTCGCAACTAGGGTTACCTACAAACTGTAATATCGAACTAGACTTTTAGACTTAAACCGAACACTAGTGTGATGTCATTCATAACCTGACTTATATTACTGCATCCTACCCACTTACATTGTTTCGCCGAGCCATACAAAGTTCTATGATTCGGCGAAATGATGTTCGGCAAACCGTAGCGTCGGTCGAAAAAGATTCGGTAAATCGATATGAGCCCACTTATTTTAACTACTAACTTTTGTCCGGTCCTTGTATTATTTTCGAATAAAAAGTATCATCTATGTTAATTTAGTATTCCATTCGTGTTTATTTTTAATGTTACGAAAGAATACAGTATTTTTCGTGAGCAATTAATACGAGTATACATACTTACTGGACTTTTGTCTCTTTCTTGCGTGTAGGTCGATAATAGAATTTCTCGGGCAACATAAGTTAATTTATTCTGTTGCTTTCCCTATCTGCTGCATCGGGTTTTCCTTCATCGAATGTAAATAAAATCAAAATTAACATAGCATCAGTTCTGCGGAATTTGGAGTTTTAGTGGTTCAGGAAGCATAGTCAAATTCCAATTATCAAACTTAGATATCGTTTGTCTAAACGATATCTAAGTTAAAAATATACTGGATTAATTTTACAAGATCACTTGACTTTTCTAAGTAATGTCAATCTCATATACCTACTCAAACATGTCGAATCGATATCTAAATTTGATAAATGGCACCTGGCTACTTACAGAATCAACATCACTACAATTAGAGTACAATTTTGATTGAGTGAAGAATATTAACACAAATAGATTCTGATAAACTTATCTTTGGACAAATCGCTGAAATGTTTCTTTACGAAACATACAATCAAATTAAAGAAATATATTTAATGACTCGCGCGCTGTACTTTACGTCTTCTGGCAACCCTATTCGAGACAGACAGAGTCAGGCGGCGGCACAAAGTCTGCAACTGAACTTTAGATGTCAAATGCAGCTTTTTTACAAGTTCGTCCAACTACTCTGCAGAGACTATGGTTTCACCAGACTTCAAGAAAAGGGGTGGGTTATTACAATCACAACTGAAGGCAAAACTTCAAGCCCAAATAGTGGGAATGATCCATTTCCGTAAACTATTCTTGGATAGCTACCTGGATTTAGTAGTTCAAAGGTTTCCGTAAAATTTAATAAATTTCGTTAATGAATAATTTTAATGAATTGATATCTTAAAATGTATTTATTTTTTGATGGTTTGGCTCCGTACACATAAAACTGCTAATCGTGGGCTGCAATTTCACCTGTATATTAACTTTTTAAAGTTTGTGAGATTAGATGCATTGTACAAAAAAAAGAAGTTGAAATAAATATATAGGTACCCCTCATTTAACATTTATAGATCCACTTCTTATCAATATAGCGCGCGCAGCAGTTGCATCGCAATGTAAATACTGCTTATTAAGGCGCATATTATTAAGATAAAAAAGCAAGTTTTATAATTTAGAACGTCATTACTTCATTTAAATGTCGTCGAGCAGATCTTGTCAATACAAACCGAACATCAGTCAAAATACTTGATAAGTACAAGTAAGAAACTGATAGTCAACCCGCTAGAGTTCATTACCAACTTTATTCATCAATGCACTTTTTTATTGACTGATTCCACGCTAATCGCAAGCAGCTCTGAGGTAATTAAACCATCGGCGCGGTTCCTTCCACTCTACAGACGTTTTATTCTATTTCTGCAAGAATAAGTCTTATCTCAGGATAAGCAAGGTATATATTTGTTAATTAAAGTTTTGACTACTTTTAATATTACCATAAGTTAGGTATATTGAAAACCTAAATTATGAGTTAAAGTACATATTACTTCGTCTAGAACCTGAATCATGCAAAGGTAAAAATAACTAATTAAAGACTTCCTAGGTTCCATTTTTTTTATATGTCCCACGTGATGTTAAGTGGTAATGAGGTCCTAGCTTAAGGGTGACAAGTACAGCATAATAAATCTGTTACTGGACTTGTCGCCCTTACCTTGAAGGCTTGACCCCTGCTACTAATGTAGCACCCCCCAGGAACTCTGGAAACCTTACTCACACGCAGGAACACAACAACACAGAAGTGATTGTTATTTGGCTGCGGTCTTCTGTAAGTTGGAGGTATTTCACCAGTCGGGCTGCTCCAGTTCGAGCGAAAATCGCTATGCCTTACCTCTCTTACACGCAATTGTTAAATAAACGCGTATTTCCAAAAGAAAAATAGTCTAATTTCGAACTGTAATATATATCAAAGCAACGAATTTCTTGTCCTATTTTATGTGAAGTGGGTTGATCCGCCAGCGTAACCAGTAATTTATAAAGGATTATCGTATCTTCCACGCGCTGTTATATTCTATACACACTTAATACCAACGTTTTCAGCTCAGTGCTCAGATATGGGCCATAAAGAACAGTATTAGTGATATATCCAGAACATATTGTGACGTTTAATACCTCCAAACTGTTTTATTACCTAATGGAAGCCGTGCAAGCTGTATTGCTCAAATATGATCACATAATATAGCTTTTTATGGGATAATTATAATCGTATTAGCTTTTGATAATCGCTTTAAATATGAATCGCCTACATTTACCTATACATGTACTATGGACTACTAATTCCCCTTAAAAGATTTAGTAAAGATCTAAGCTTGATAAACTGGCTACACAATTTGTCAATTGCATGTCATAAAAATAACGAAACAAAATCATGGCTTATGATGATAACACATTAAAAAAATCATATCTTCTAAATCTGCAGATATTATGTTGAAATTAACGTTGATTACCTTATTCAGAACTATGACAAAGATGAGCTCTTCATATCAATTACGAAACCTAAAAATATCGGAGAATTGATTGCATGAAACAATAGACAAACCATTTCATTATGTTGAATATTCACAGGAGATGAACAATGGATTCGGATAATTAATTCATTCTCGAACACACACAACGTAATCCTATTCAAATGTACAATTAACTGCAAATTACTGCAATGGTAATAATAATCAATTCTAAAATTCGCGATTGATCAAACTATGTGAGATTTATTAACACATGTGTCGTATAATTTAGTTTCCAAACGCACTAAGTGTTCCCGTTGATGTACATTTTGAAAAGGTATCAACTACAAAGCAATCCGTGAGTATAATTAAAGCTATAATAAATAAAAATAATAAATTTGAAAAGATTTTTTTAGTTGGTTTTGTAAGATTAGAATACTTAGATCGAAAAAATAATACGAATTGATACAAATAAACATTCAAATTATTATAGCATTCTCAAAACTAACTCCTTCAATGTGTGAGTGACTTTCATGTTATAAATTACAAGTAAACAACTTTGAAGTTTAAACATGTAACAAATATTGATATAACGTTTAAACAAATAAGTCACATGTTTTATCCAATAAGAGGGTGTTCAATCTGTATACGCCTACAATAAAAACAAGCATGAGTGGATACAAGAGTAGGTGTGTAATCCGTGTATCACGATACATCAGACAAGTACCTCGTACCTACTAAATGGGAAAAAAACAGCGGACGTTATATTATTTTAGCTTCTGGCAAACCATTGTACTCGAATATCAACTTTATTTGTACGACCATTCAAATATTAATCGAAGTGCGGAATACGTTTCCAAGAGAAGTTTTTGCTTAAACTGCCTCTTAAAACTGCTTTAATACTTTTTAAAAACAGAAATCATATTAAACCATTTTCAAGCATTCAATCGCTTTGTTATTATAATCTCCATATATTTTCCTTAATATTATTTCCACAGAAGCTCGCGGCTATAAATGGGTATATTATGTTCACCGCGAATCAATTTGAAAAAATATTTTGTGAAGGATTCAAGCCCATTCTTTTGTTTTTTTCTACACGACTATCGATGATGGCTATCGATGATATCACCGAGCTTTCGGGGGAGCGTAGATGACTCTCATCCCCTATATTTAAGCAACAACCGGAGGGTGCCCCCTAACGGGGCTCGAACCTCGGCTCATGCTGACACTATGTAAACTAACGTGCGTTTGGGGAGAAAAGAGGCCCGGCACGTGCCGGTATCGTGAAAAGGACCCTACTGCTAAGGGAGGATGCGGCGCAAATCTATTTATCGAGAAAGGTTATATGCTATTTAACACTAGACCTACTACAACCAAAAGGAGCGAAGAATCGACAGAAAATGTGGAAAAACGAGGATAGTACGCGTGTGACGCCGTGACGAGCCACTAGTACAGCAGAACAAAAAGGTAAGCAAAAAAATTCACATTACCAACACGGATACAAATAAAGCAATGAAAATCATCTTAGCAACGAATGTTTAAACTCACACACAACTTAGTAGACATTCAATGAACAAATAATTAGCAAAGTTTTATCAATAGAGTACCGGAGGCGAGAACTTTTAATGGGCAACTTGCCCGAACTACTCTACCTACAACTTATGCGGCTGAATAACAAACGATATTCGTTACGTACGAGTATCATAATATTTTCCATTACTAAAGTTTATCAAATTTTGTAAAATTAATTGAAGTTCAAAACAAACGGGTCAGGGGTGATGTTATGAGGAAATAGCGCGAATGCAAATCAGCTGTTTTTGCTTCAGAAGAAATGTATTTCGAATACTGGCTAAAATTAATAAGTTACAGAGCCGCAAGCCACGCTTTAAAACATTTGAAATATTAATACTCTGTGCATTCAATATACAAGATATTTACACATTCGTTTTTAAAAACTTCAACAATACACACGACATTAAAACGAAACTTTTATAACAGTCACAGCACAGATACACTTATATCTTTGAATAAATACTCCAACAAATCAAACTCAGTAAAAAAGCTAAGTACAAGTTACATAAATATTAAAACAGTAAGTAAGCTAGGTATATTAAAACAGTAACTTACATCAAAAAGGCTAGACTCGACTAAAAGACTCATACACGTTACATTTAGATGATTACATTTTAATGATCCAATTTAGAGTACTTGTACTTGTCAGATATTGAGCTGCTAGCTTATTGATACGACAAACAAGTTCATACATATTTCACTCGTACAAAAGTACAAAAAACGTACCGCCGTATCGTCAAGTTCATTCACATGAGATCATCGACGTTGAGTAAATAATTTGCTTATCTATAAATCAACAGTGCGTGTTATTGCTCTCGTGGTATCGGTGCGTGAAATCAAATGAGCCCATGGATTTTTATACAATCTGTGACAATTTTAAATTGCTTCCTAGAACTAACGCGCTAACAAATTAATTGTTACAATGTGTGGATTCGACGAAGCGGAAAATTTTTAGCAATGTGTCAACGATTTTTAACATTGAGTTGTAGATACACATGAATTAATGTGTGGTATTATTTAAATAAAATAATTTTATGATTTTAAGAGGGGGTATGGTGCCGGAGTAATGTCGAATTTCACCCGCGCACCTCACACGCCCCGCACTCTTCCCACGCATCGAAATAATCACCGCGTCATGTTTTGCACTGGCACAGTATACGCAAAAAATTTAGATAAATCTGATAAGGATTGGCTAAGTGCGAGTCGGATTAACCAAAGTTTGCACACAAAATAAATATATTGATCATAATAATGTTGATAGTGGTAAATAACTCGAAAAGGTAAGAAAGTTTATAATGCTATTGCGTGACTCTAATTATTTATTCTACCAGTTATTTTTAATACTTACTAATAATAAAATATGACTGAGATAAAATTTGGCAAGACCAATCAAGATAGCAGACATGATTTTTATTACAAAAATAATAATAATAATCATTTTTACTTTTCATATGTATCCATATTAGGTATATTGCATTTATATTTAACAAATAAAGTGGTTACAAGTAATACTTATGCATCGTTAAAATAAATACAATACAAAATGAAGTTACCACCAGTTTCTTATTGGTAAGTAGTTATTCCATTATTTACAATTTAGGACTATAGAAATCTTATAAATATAGTGTGTGAGCAGACTGTATGGATATCAGTCATGTCTATATATTTTAAAATTCATTTATCAGTTTGTAGTCACCTAGTTTTAAATAACCATAATTTATTTTTATACTTAACCCAACATACATAAATATTTTTTTTCTGAAATTTGTTTAAAAACGTAATAACATATTATGAATTCAAAGATGAGTGATGAAGTAACGAATAAAAAGTCGACTTTGTTAAATAATTATTTCAGTGAATTACACGGTCTAAGGTCATCACGAGATCTAAGGCCATAATATGTATAGCTCTCTCTTCTGTAATACAAAACTATTTTGTATTTAATCTAATCTAATTATTTTTCCTACTGCAAATACAGCCAAACTAAGTCTTGCTTGAGGCGCACTGATATGAGGTCCCATTGTTAGTTTTTAGTTTAAAGTGATTCCTAAAAAAAATTATAAATAAATGAGTTTAATCTGTTTATATTAATTTCAATATTATCTTTCCACTAATGCATAATTTGTGAGAAAGAATTATTTACATCGTCATACCATTGTTAACGTCAGCTTTAATAATCAGAGATTTGCAAGCAAGTAATATAGTCTCACATAGACTTTCGGTGAAGTAAGTGATATTATTAATAAGATCAAGGTTCTAATACAGAGCCGTGAAATGCTCCCAAAACTAGTGCTGCGCCAGAAGAATTGGCTCCATTAACATTAATTTTTGTAGTCTGCCAGTTGAATTTTTAATCGAATTGAATTTTACCAACTTGTGAGTATTTGTCAATTTAAAGAAATATGTAAAAATAGAAATATGTAAAAAAATTATGTGAGGGTAACATACCTACTCTTTAGTGATCCACACAACTTTGTCATTAATATAGTCTTCAACTTTGTAAAATATATTTTGATAGACAACTTTTAACAAGTGTCTTAAATTTGTCCCCAGTTAAATCAACAATAATTAGAGGCCATTTATTTAAAATAATACTTAAACCAACAAACAAATTACCAATCTTAAAAGTCTATACTTAGGGACCACAAGCTTGTGTTTATTTCTAGTGTTAATGCTAGGAGAGTCTGATTTTTTTAGGGAAAATATGCAATTTTTTTTTGTATACGTACATTAACACTTTCAATGCTCATCAATTTTCATGTTTCTGCCACACGCCAAAAACTGAGCAACGAGTATGTATAGGACTCGGTAGCCGGGTGCACGGGCATCGCGGTGACGCACAGCATCGCGGGACATCGCGCCACGCCGAGAACTCGCCTCCCGGGTGCACTAGGGTTGTACATTTTCGCAAAGAAAATGTAGTCTTTTACAGTTATATTGAAACATTATTTTGGCTGTGCGTAAAACATGGAGGTGATTCGTAAGCGGATTGTAGTTTTTCTTATATTTATTTCTACTCATACTTCAAAGGCGTGGTGCATATTTACGCGATAAGGTTTTACAACAAGGTACATTTATATATTTGCTTTCAAATACGACACCAGGTGTGCGCCCAAAATACTTTCCAAGTACGTTAAAGTATATTAAGATGCAACAAGCGGCACCACGCTTTCCTGAAAAAGTAGCAAAGATATAATTAATTATAAATTTTATGGTTACAAATTGAGATATACCTATAATCGCGGCAAATGAAAGTAAGACTAAAATTTTTGCAGGTGTAATTTTATACTTCAATCTTATGGACATTAAGATGAAATACTTTCTATGAAATACTTTCAAAGCGCGCGCCTCGTGTTCTTATTTTCAAGGGTTGATTTTTTGTAAGAAGTTATATTAAAATATATTTATAAAGACTTGTTCTGACGTTTGTATAAAACCTTAGTTAAAAACAGAATGGACAGTGTTAAAAAAACACTTGACACGTAAAACAATAAAATAGTAAATTTTAAGCCAAAAACAAAACTACTTTCATTTTGTCTTAATCCCGCAGGTGCACTTTAAAACAGTTGTAAAAACAATTGTATCAGTTACACACCTGATCTTTGGTGACACTAATAAATGAATCATAAAATTTTAATAAAGGATCATCCTCTTTGTCGGCTAGCTGCGGCGCGGACTACAATAACTGATTGCAAATAATAGATACTTGACCATAAAACTTGGAACCATAAAATAAACTCCATAATGATTCAATTTTTTTTTTCAATTAGTGTGTTTATAATAGGGACGCCGAAATTCAAAGCGCCTTTTTTTGACAATGAGGTAAGTTAAAAGGGCACCGCTCAGCACGTGCACAGCATCGACCGAATCTTTTGTTCTAATTGTTAGCCGGGATTACTAGTGACAAACAATACAGGTTGTAATTCTATATTATTTTTTTAATCTCTGGTATTTCTGGACCAGGTAGATTACAAAGGTCATAAAATTTATTTGTTGAACAATAACAATGACTATTTTATGATGCTAAAATGCAGTCCATTTAACATTGCAAAGGGTTTGAGCACAATCTAACATTTTATTTATTTTAAACATCACCTTTAAATTATTTACTTCACGGATAATTGAAAAATTCATTCAAATAAAACAAACATAGTAAGTTCTTACATCTTTAAAAAACATTATTTGAATTGTGAATATTTTTGACAACCCTTGCTCTTGCTACTTTCGAGAGAACAATAGGACCCGGCTAGCGGGTGCTGGGCGTGCGCATAGGCGATGTATAGCTAGCTATAGGCCGACTCGGGAGCCGGGTTCTGGGCGTCTGGCGAAAATACTGTAGAACCCGGGAGCCGGGTTTTGGGCATTGAAAGTGTTAAACAGTTGAAAACGTATTGAGATAAAACTGTTAGGATTTTGAATTCCTTAAATAATTATCTCAACGAGTCACGTGATCTTAGCTTGTAAATGGCTCAGATGGCCCTCTTTTGTCACACAGAGATACTACTGGATGTCGGCCACAGATCCCCATAAAATCAGACTATACGACATGACGCTGTGAAAATAGACAAAATGTACCAATCTCGCCGTCTACAAATCAGTCAGTTACAGCATATGCCGCCCAATTCAGCGTAACAAATAGTCAGATAATGCTTGCCTTGGGTCTATTTATTGGGTAAGGCATGTTTCTTATTGTACGAGTAACCTTTCAAAGTGGCATTTATAATTTATTAATGACTCGAATGCTATCATACTTTGTAAGACTAGAAATTTTTTTTTTTATCTAGAAAAATAATGACATACCTCTGTTTACTTCTATTCGTTCACGTTTGAAATCCCTACTAATATTATAAATGCGAAAGTAACTCTGTCTGTCTGTCTATCTGTCTGTCTGTCTGTTACGCTTTCCTGCTTAAACCTCTCAACCGATTTTGAAGAAATTTGATATAAGTATACGTTGAATCTCAAGAACGGACATAGGCTACTTTTTATTAGAAAATAAGGTGGGGATAGGGGTAATACCACCTTTGAAAGTTTATATGGAAAATTTTTTATTTTTGAAGTTAGAGATATGAAATTTGGCACAAATATAGCTCAAAACTTGGATTAAAATATAAATTACTTTTTGTTTCGAATATTAGGGGTGAAAGGGGAAAAACCGACCATTAAAGGATGTAGTCCACGTGAACGAAGTCGCGGGCACAGCTAGTCCAAAATAAAAGACACAAACTTACAAAGTTCTTGTTGAAAGGTGTTTCTTAAGTGCTTTAACCGCATGGCTTAACTAGCTGTGGTGATATTAAAAGCTAAAAGATATAAACTATAAATACCTATGTAAAAAATGATTTGTATGAAAAATTTAATAAAAATAGATTCTTTCACATTTAATTTTTTTCCTACTAGTACTATGGTGGTATTTACTATTATGTAAACAAATACATAATAGAAACTCATACCGACATCATCACGTGGTGTCACTTGGTTGAAGTATCGATTTATTTTGCATGTACTGCATGCACCGCCAATTTACTTCAACGCTTTTTGACAACACAAAGATAAACAAATACAATAAATGAATACAAACCTTCGGAAATACGTCATAAATTGAAGTTTTAACTTATTCTGTTCTCCTCTAAAACGTTTTCTTTTATCATTTTTGTTTGCTATCATGAGCATGAGCATGGTGACATAGACCTCCCGTCTCAACAGAGCAGTCACGACTGATTGATGAAACAAAACATGCTGACATGCATGTGTCAGGTGAAATAGAATGACAATTTTCTACGCGGAATAAAAACGTAGTAAATGCCGAACTAGTTTTTTTAAATATCTCGCAAAATAAATTATATTTTCAAAAACCGCTAGTACAGTCCCTCGAAAATATATTTTACTATTATGTATTAAAATATAAATTCAGTTGAATGAATAGCTTTGAAAACAAATCGAATCTAGTTAAAAATTAGACCTAACTTTGTAATATTTTTCTATCGAGAAAATATTACAATTTCATGTTTCTGCTCAGACCAGTCCCTGCTAAATATAGTCTAATATTCATATTAAAAATCTCAAATTATTTAAAGCTGGTTATCAAGTGTAAAAATCGAATCTAAAATCGAACATTTGGCATGGTACCCCCTCTTAATGTATTTCACCGCTGCAATTAATTATGTGAATTGATTGCAATCGTGAAGGAAGAGTTGCATAATGTTAAATTATTTGGTATTCAAGTATTTATTTTGTGTTCTTCAATAAGCGGCTATCGGCTATATACCATTTCCGTTGCACCGATGTTAATTAATTTGAAATCCCTTTGTAATACGTACTTAAACGTAACAACTGCAAATAAATCCGTACATAAACAAAATCCTCGAATATAATACCTATTTTGGTGTCATACTGAAACAGGATGCCAAATTTAACTAAGAGTATTATTATATATCAAAATAGTAAGGATTATTTAATTAATTTAAAATTATTGGCATTCATACTAACCAATGTTATTTTCATAGAAACCAAATAACAAGTGTTACAAACACAGAACGGTAACACACCACAAAAATCCGATGAACAAACGCTCATTCTCCATTTTGTTTGTCCCCCCGTCCGAAAATATATATTTATTTATTTTAAAACTTTATTGCACAAATAGGTACAACAGGTGGACTTAATGCTAGGGGCATTCTCTACCAGTCAACCCTTGGGTCATGCAGATAGTTTGTATATGGGTGCGGTAACATGGAAGAACAAAAAAAAAGAAATCATTTTAAACAACAACAAATTAAGCATTAAAAATAACATTACGGTATCTTTTAAATATACGATAATAATACACATACTATATAAATTAATTAGAATATAATATATAAAATATGAAGGTATACTTAGATTTACATAATATTAATAATTTATATATAAAAACAAATATCTACATAACTATAAATTCAGAAGATAAATAAATTGGTTCAGCAATTGACAAATTCATGACTATCATTACCTACTTGCTAGCGAGAGAGAAGAAGTATTCACGAACTTTATTTTTAAAAATTCCCTTAGTCAGGGATTGTCGGATATCAGCGGGCAGAGCGTTCCAAAGCCGAGCGGCTTGCACAGTGAAAGACTTAGAGAAGAAGTCACTTTGATGTCGAGGAATGTTTAAGCTTAGGTTGTCTGAGGAGCGAAGAGATCGGTCATGAGATTGACAGAGATATTGAAATTGTTTTGTTAGATAGGATGGGGACATTGGATTGTGAAGAATATTGAAGATCAGGCAGAGTATCCTGGTATTTCTACGTTGACGTAACGGAAGCCATTTAAGTTGGTTGCGAAAATTAGAAATGTGATCATACTTACGGAGCCCAAAGACAAATCTGATGCAGTTGTTTTGAAGACGATCAAGTTTTTTCATTAGGGTTTCAGAGAGATCAGGATAGCATGCGTCTGCGTAGTCGATGATGGGTAAGATTAGAGTGTACACAAGCATAAGCTTAGTAGTGAAAGGTAGAAAGAATTTAACCTCAGACAAGCCACCACCTTGCGACTAACCTCAGTGACATGAACAGACCAGCTTAGAGTGGAGTCTAAATGAAGTCCAAGATTTTTCACGGACTCACAGTAAGGGATGATTGTTCCATCAAATTTTATTGTTTCTAGGTCGGGCACGTGAAGTTTGGCCAGTAGTCTGGAGCTGCCAACGATAATAGCCTGACACTTAGCAGGGTTAACAGAAACACCAAAATCATGAGACCAGCTACGAATGCGATCCAGATTAGCGTTCAACTTGCAGATGGCCGAAGTTAACTCACCCACCTTTGCACTGGTATAAAGTTGTAGATCATCAGCGTACAGATGATACGAGCAGTCAAGAATATTGGAAATTAGGTTTATAAATACTGAAAAAAGGATGGGCGAAAGAATACCACCTTGGGGTACCCCAGTAGATAACTCAACCCAATCCGAGGTAGCAAATTGAGTAGAGACGGATTGCTGACGGCCGCGAAGATAAGAGGACATCCAATTCAGGACAAGAGGTGATAAATTTAGTGAAGATAAGATAGCAAGAAGAAGATCATGATCAACGGTGTTAAATGCATTAGAGAAGTCAATCAGGACGAGAATGGTGAGCTTAGTACTATCCATAGCCTCTCGTATGTCGTCAGTTACTTTGACGAGTGCAGTAGTAGTGCTATGAGCGGGCCTAAAACCGGACTGTAGTGAATTGAGCAGTAATATATCCTATTGTAATACTAAAAAGGTGAGAACTCAAATCAAGCGCTATTTTTCTGCACGAAAAACCCACGAAATGTTTTATATCCCCGACGAAACTACATAGGTACGTGCACTGAATGGGGCAAGAGAACTTATGTACTAACAATACCAACCAGGGCACAGTAAGATATAAATAAAAAATACTAACGTTCTAATGTTTACTACGCCCACAAAAAAATCTGTTTAACTTTACCAATTCAACGAATACATGAAATTGTAAGGAAAACAAACCTTTTACGTAATAATAGTTCTAGCACAATAAGAACCTTGTAGTAAGCAAACACAATTAAATAAACATCAGCGAGACAAGTCCTAACTGAGCAGAAAGAAACTAAAGTATCCGACGCATTTCCTTTACGACTAGGGTACTAAATACAAGATAATAAAATTATATCTAATTGTGTTTAAAAATGCTTTTTTTGTGTCTCGAAATAGTTTATTCTAATTTAAAAGGCATTACATTATAAGTGGTTAACAGAAGTTTTTGCAGTAGATAAATTGTCAAATTCAGCACAGACATGTTATTTTTGTAAGCACCATAGCAGAATACTAGATATCTTTAAGTTAACACAGAGTTTTACTTGTTTTAGCTAAACCTACATTAAAGAGAACAATAGATAATATCAATTTACTTACGTTTTACAGATACTACACACTCCGTTCTTGTCGACGAAGTTAAAACAGAATTGTATGGCCTATTTATCCACTGATATGCGTCTTACTGTGACAAAATCCAAACCGAAGAAACACATTTTAGTCAGCCAGGTTCTCAATATATAGGCCACATATTACATAAGCTTCATTATACCACCCACGCAGCCCACAAAATTACTGTCATTCATTCATAGCCTTCATTGTTTTAGAATGACAAACCTTACAATCAATAATTTACAACCATTTCCATTTCAAGTACAAGAATTTACTCCAAGCTAAAGTAGTTTTAGTCATTGAATGAATCATTCATGGATTTAAGTATAAACCAGTGGTACGTTTCAGATGTAGGAAACTTCAAACAAAGCGTTTTACTTTCCTTATCCTAAGAGTCACTAAGATACTTGTTATATCGCTAATAAACATATTAATCCAAACCATTGACTTTGAATGTTTGCTCTGTCACGACCGCTAAGTAAATAAAAACTTACCAAAGACGAGTTTAGCTTCAGAAGTTTTGAAGTAAATATTCTTACGACATGTAATATTATTAGTCTTACTGAACACTGTCTACACTTTGCCACGACAATACAATAGGTTGTCTAGGACAGAACTTGGCAGACTTATTAAATTGAAGAAATATAATTAATTCATGAGTGTAAGAGACAGATGAAAGTCGGATCTGTCTGGTAAATAAAATTTAGTATGCTGAATTTTTGTCACACAAAGAGCCCTTACATTACACTGTGGGTCATATTAGCTATGGTTTAGAATTTCTAGATTCCACCTGCAAAAATTTACTCGGAATCATTTCCCACTGAAAATTCTTTACTCTTAAGTAGTACCGAGTTAAGCATTCATAGAAACATTAGCGGGCCCCATTCCTCAGCAGTTCGCATTATGAACGAATTAGCATGCCGCTTCGCAGATGGCTGAAAGTGTTGAAACTCAAACTAAACTGTTGGGTAGTTACTTCCGCCGATTTTACATCGCCATCTTTGATATTGAAATTAACATTTTTTTAATTTTTCTAATTTTTAATTGTAAAGAAATAGCGTTTGCAAGCGGGTTCGAATGTTTTTATTTTGTTAAATATAAAGTACTCTATGTAGGTACTTGTGTTATGTTGTGTTCTCTGGGTTTATTTGGTTTAGCGTATCATGAATACAAACAGTTCGTTTGGTTAGATAACGCATATCTTTAAAAAAAGTATTTAAGAATTGCATGTAATATAAATAACTAACTAATCGCCCCGGCTTCGCTCGGTTGCAATGTAATACATAACATTTTCAGTTTTTATGTACCATAATACTCGTTTTTATGTTTTACACATATAAACCTTCCTGATCACTTTATTTACGAGTATTTAAAAACATCAAAATCCGTTACGTACTAAGTTTTAAAGATAAGCATACATGAAAACGCAAACACGGGAAACGACTTTGTTTTATCCTACGAAATGACTCAGTACTAATAGATTTTAATTATTTTAGTACAAAATATCTACTAAAAACACTCATCAGTATACCTAATATTAATAGTCAAATTTATACCAACTTTTAGGACCTCTTTTTTCAAAAAGAGCAGTTAATACCAGTGATAAGAAGGTCTCCCTTCACACCGAATAATTAACAATCCACGACTGGAGCAGAGGAAATGGCTTCAGATTGTATCTTATTATATATTCCCACACACCAGCTTTAACCAGCAGCTGTACCAGGTTCATTGGGCCATGTCTGGCATGTTCGTTGTTTCCGCGAGAAAACGAATGTCATCGTATCAATCTTGGCGCGTCCAAGCGGCCGACCGCGGGCCGACAGTTTGCGCTATCAATATCAATCAGTGTCGCCCTAGATCAGGGCTGCTAGCCGCGGTTGCGTTACGTAATAGGCGATAATCGACAGCATTATATCGACGCTGCTATTTGTCAGCGTTGCCTGAAGGTACGTTGTTACTAAATAAGGGCGTCTACTCTTGAAAACGAAACGAACAAACGAAAGGTTTCGTTTTTGAAGATTGATCAAAAGTTAGGGAATTAAAACGTGATTTTTGATTTGTATAAATAATATTTTGTTTTTTGATAACGCTTTATTCGCATTCGAAGTGTGTTAGTTGTGATAATGAGCAATAAAAAATACTAAACGTCATCGGATCCGACATATTTCGTTTTCAAGAGTAGACGCCAAGTAATGATCGCGCAGCAAGTGTGGTGTTTTTTTCCGAACATTTACCGTTGATTTTACTCAACCGAATACTTTTCTAACATAATTTGGCTTCTGATCTTTCAATGCAATTCATTCTTTTACAAATATAAAAGTCTACGTATAAATTAAATAATGCCCAATACATTTAACTATAAACTATTTATACCTACATTTTAATAGGAACATAACTAACTACTTCAATTCTTACAAAGTATAATAGTTTGCTATTATATTGTGTGAACAAAAACGCAAAGATAATCGTATCAATCTTGGTTCCGCAGACCAACCGTCTACAGATTGACGGCATTCGCTATTGTTATCAATCTGTATCGCCCTGGACCAGGTCTGGTCATGTTACGAGTACGTTATATAATAAAATCTATTAAATAGATGACAATAATCAATTTGATATCATAACTTCCTGATTTTTACGTCATGAAATTCACTTCCATTTGTTGCATTTAAATTACACAGTTTAATTATTTGATTTTGATGGAATGTAAACTAGCAACTACAAATCTGCAACATACAAAGCGACATCGCTTCGGCAAGAACAGGCCATCCTATCAATCTTGGCGGCGTCCAGTCGACCGCGGGCCGACACTTTGCGCTATCAATATCAATCAGTGTCGCCCTGGATCAGGGCTGCTAGCTAACGATACGTAATCTATGCTAATATTATAAAGCTGAAGAATTTGTTTGTTTGAACGCGCTTCCCTGTGGAACTACTGGTTCGTATTGAAACATTATTTCTGTGTTGAATAACCATTTATCGAAAAAGGCTTTAGTCTATATTATCACACTGCGACCAATACAAGCGAGAAATCAGAGGAAAATGTGGTAAAAACGGGGATAGTACGCATGGCATACCGCGTCAAGCAGCTAGTTGGCTATACTCAACAATATTACACTGATTTTGTTATTTATCTTTGTTGACAAAATATCAAGTGTCAATATTGACCCTCACTTACACAAATAGACATTACGCTATAAAAGCTTCAATAGCACTTTAAAATAAAAAAAGTAATAAAAACTAAAATCAGTTAATTAAGGTTACTAAGCCGTTAATTGAATTAAATCGGAGGATTCGTTTTGTGGCCGAATTTAGACTTTGAGAACCAATTGTAATAATACATTTAAGAGAGGTCCACATGTGTAAATATTCAGTCTTTCATCAATAACTACCTATATAAATCTGCAGCATAACATCTTGACATAAAAATATATTATTATTTTAAAATTTCATTATTATCTAGTAGCTTTGTCGAATGTAGGTACGAACAAATTAGTCTTGATTACCGTTATAGCCGATACAAGCAAGACGTGGCTTAAACTTCCTGCAGGAGCTGCTATTTGTATTAATATGTTAAACTAGATCGAGCGAACAGTCTGGAACAAATTGAGTCGGGAAGAGCCGTCTAGAACTTAATCGAAGTCATTCTGTTGCTTAGTGAGTTAGAATCTCAGATGGAATCTGTTGACTAGAACGCTGCTATATTGGTTCCGTATCTCCTTACAAGAGGTGATTGTAGTGACATATCGGTTACTACCATCGACTACCACGACGTAGTCCGATATAAGATGGGTGACCGCCACTTTTATTTAAGAACCTACATCACAAATATCTCTGCGCTTCGAAACGCATGTTAAGTGTTTCATCCCGGCTGATATTTAGGCATTTTCAGAGAAGATGATAAAAATGTCGACAACGTTCATTAGCTGATACCGTACCACACTCATTCAGCCCAATAAGCGCATGAGAAACTAAATTTTATCGATTTTGACACTCGAAAAGAACTCGTTGAAATTTACTCGCGTGGCGCATCTTAAGCCTACTAGACTCAAATATTTCACCACACATAGGTACCTATTACACGGCTTTCGTGTAGGTAGGTATTAATAATGTAACGATCGGTACCTTTGCTTAAGCAGACAGGAATCGATGAGGTTGTAATATTTATCGTTTACATGGTGATTGACGTCACTTAAGTCTCATCAGCCCATGGACTTAGTATAATAAACAGGACCGAGCACTCGCAACCAAAAAACGAGCCGAGCGAGATAGCTACCACAGAGGCGCGTGTCCCTTTCTAATAGGGTGACAACAAGATTTATTTTGATAACGGACATTTGATTAAATAATTAAAATTTAGCCCGTTGTCCGCACTACATCTAGTAAAATAAATAAATAAATAAATATTGGACAACATCACATACATTGCTCAGATTCTGTGGTAAGTAGCTAAAGCACTTGTGTTACATAAGTCATAAACAACGACGGTACCACAACATCCAGACCCGAGACAATACAGAAAAGATCGTTTCCCTTATTGACCCGACCGGGTTCGAACCCGGGACCTCAGAGATGGTACAACAACAAAGTCCGGCCCGCTCGCATCTGGCCACGGTGGTCGTCATGTTCCAAAGTTATCGTCTGGACAGATTTGACTGTTGAAAACAACCGGGACAGCATTACTTTTATGTTTATAGGTTTAAAAAAAATTATCTTGAATTATTTCAATAGAATTTATGTATAATTTTACTCCCTTTTACTCCAATGGGGACAATGGCAATAAATTTGAATCATTTATTGAATTTTTCACTGTCCCTACTGCTGGGGACGCGCCTGGTAGGGACAACGAGAATAACCCTAAATTTATTTATTATTATTATTATATTTAGCCATTTACATGCTTTGGTTGATACAGATGACAAGAAAATATAGTTGAAACAATGCTTAAAATAATTGCTAGTAAGTACAATTACAGCCGCTTCGGCTACATGTTTAATGAATGGCTTTTGTAATAATTGTACGCCAGTCTATGTCTACGATTTTTTACCTAACTTCTGATCACGGTGGGCAACAGATTGTTTTCAGTGCCAATATTAATATTAACCAAAAAACATCGTTTGAACATTTTGATCGATTAAACGACTCTTTAAACATGATAATATCTTCAAGAGGTGGCAGGATGTAGGATTTCTTCGTCAGAGTCTGGTAGTGGTCGGTGGCTCAATGTATTACTGAGAACTTATTTTTTTTGGTCTGTAAAATAAACATTACAGTTAACTTAGTGCAACATATTACATCCAGTTTATGACCTACAAAATAATACTCATATAAATAATTAAGTAAAAATAAACCGGGCCAAGTACATAAGTCGTAAAGGTTTTACTATATTTGACTGTAAAACGACTCCTTCTTAAGTATTTATTTTATTTCAATTTAATTATTTGTCTTTAAATAAAGTGTATTCCGTCAATATTTTAAGTGTCTAACTGTAATAGCTATCAATATCCGGCAAGCTATAAAATCACGTATGTTGTATGGGAGCTCTTTACATACGTATATTATCTTGTTTTTTAGTATTAACTATTTGATGTTGTTATAAAGGCATCAAAAAATTAAAATTATAACTAACTATCACTGTTCACAAGATACAGCCTGATGGCAGTTAGACGGAAAGCGAAGTCTTAGTAATAGGGTTCCGTTTTACCCCTTGGGTATGGAACCTAAAAGACTATGTATAGAGTATATACAAATAGTGTTTTTTAAAATACTTGATTAGGTGTTTAAACAAAGATTCCTAAAATTAAATTTTGTTTTGTGTTGTTGCGTTGAAGCATGATAAACAATTACTAATGATACTTACCACAGGAGAAATCGTAGGTATAGCAAGTCCCGGCTGCATACGACAGAATTTTTAGTGATTTTTTGCTTTACGTGTATTGCTGAGCCATTTTTGTCGCATTACTTCATTTTTAAGGTAGGTAACTGTAAATAAATGTACAACAGTGAAGAACTAACTCGAGCACACAATTGAAATATAACGAGAATTATGGGTACCCTAGTGGTAAGATTTACAGTAAGATTATTTTAAGCTTACCTGTGGAACGATATATGGCAATCACTATATGATTCACTTGAACAAGTATAAACGCAACATTTTTTCACCATTTTATCTTAAAAGGTGCCTAAGAATTATATTAAGAATAATATTTTGATAAACTCAATCAATGACAGTTTGACTTACTGACACCATGACAGTTCATGGTGATGCTTTAGAGGGTTACCACATTGGTTACCACTAGGAAATTAGAAATAAGCAAATACTATTTTACGTTTTCTTTATAGTTTATGTATAAAATCAAAGAAATAAATTAAAACATAATTTATTATTTTACAATTGTTGAAATAACAATTAAATACAAGTGCATAAACTGAGTTTTTGATCAGGCAAAATTTAGATCAGAAATATTATTTTATGCTGGCAAGATCTAAGAAAGATCAAAGAACGAGACACACGCCTCCGTCCTGGCTATCTCTGTCGGCTCGGATTTGCGTCTGTGTAAAGCGCACAGGAATTAATACTTTATTGCATTGCAATAGTGTTCATTTTTCATAATGAAATTTTTCAGAGTTATCAGTCCTGTTTATTATATTAGGTCCATGCATCAGCCTGTTACGTGACAAGAAAGTGGCCTTGAGTAGGTCAAGGCTAACTCACGTCCACGGTAGTCACGTGCACACCTATAGTTTCTATTATTTTAGCTTATGTAGTAACAGTTTTTCAGAATTTTCTAACGAAGCAAGAAGTTGTTGTACAAGTAAACTTTAAGTTACGTTATTACATAATTTATTACGATTAATTCATATCTATCAAATGATATAAACGTATTTTAATTTAAACTAAATTTTACTTTAATTTGTCAGTAAAAGCAAATCATGAAATATTTACTGCAATTAATCTATCGATCTATTTATAAATCTAAAAATAATTCTACCATCGTGTTGGAACCTCTTTCCACCGTCCGTCAAAAAATTCAGTTGATAGGTTATAGTAGAAGTATCTAAGTTTTAAATACGCGTAAATTAATTTGTATGAAACCATACAGTTCTCTTTAATTGAGAGTAGTTTCACAATTTCCAGGATCACTTCCAATGCACCATAATCTACACTTCATATTCCTAACTTTCCGACATGCATGAATATGATCAGATTAGGCATGTCACATATCACAGTAGACCATTTATCGCCAACCGATTTAACTGTTTTTGAGAAGAGTGAAGTGAAGAATGTGTGAAGTGCGAATCACGAGTTCGATTCTCACTTAAGTCTCTTTAGGAAATTATTTTTTGTAAATTGGCTTGGTACTTAGTATGTTGCGTTAACGCCCCGAATTAGGCTCTATCATCTGGTTCTTATATTTCGAGGGGAAACATAAGTAAGAGACCAGTTGATCGGTGCGATTGTCTGGCCCTATTTTTTTCAGGGCATTGCCAAAAAAAATGTATAATACTGGCAGCCCTAAAGGTGTTAGTCGGACGAATGAAGTCCAGTCCCACAGCCGCGGCACCTTCAAAGCAGGACGGGCTCATTTATAAAATTGACACGTGTCCACATTACTTGAATTTGGACCGATACAGCTACGACCTCAAATAAAACCAATCAAACGAAAAGATTGCCTATAAACAAAATACGAGATGTGATCTAAATAGGTACCTACTGTACAGAAAATAAAAAAAAATCGCAACATGTGCAATTAAGAAAATTAATATTTATCTTTAATATGAAAATACAAACTTTTGCATGGAATGATTTCTGTGATTCTTTTTCACACAAAAGCTACTGAATAGAATAATAGTGGTGGTATTATTTTAACAAACAGATAATAAACGAGTGAGTATATTCACATTCAGAATACTTTTCATTTCCAAATAACGCGAACAATGTCATAGACAAAAAGTAGTGGTTTATATAGTCTGACATGCAATTTTCTATCATCAAAATACTGGCATCTCTAAATCATAATCAAAATTTATGAATAAAACCTTATAGGCTTCTAAATGTAAGAAGCATATAACAGCAGCTAATTTCTTAAAACCAAAGTCTTGATTATGTCATCAGGAGTAACTGATATTGTCAGATCGATTTCCAACGAGTTAAAAACCAGTATGAGCTTTAATGAAATCACCGGACATCTTAATTAAGCTGCATTGATCGTTCAGATGTATGCAGAGAAGCAACCAGGAAAAGACAGGATACAAATAACAACTCTCGTATCATTAATAACAGCAGCGTGTAAAATCTCAGTGAGAATCGGTGATAAATTGCTTCATTGTTAACTTGATTACGACACCGCAATCAATCAATCAAAGGATTAATTACAGTTTAAAAACAACATCAATTACTCGGCTTAGTTTAAATCGCCACGACAGTTTTGATTTCGAAAAATAATAATCCCACTAATTCACACGATTTTACGAGTTATCTCATCTTTTACTGAAAGTGTTTTATGTTTGCTCAAAAAAGTTTATTTTATTTTATTTTTTGTTACAATCTTATACTCGTATTTGTACGCTCATTTATTTATTGTTAAGTTTGAACAACAATTATTTGATCTTTTAGAGGAAATGAAATCTTAAAATTTGAACCTTAAAAAAATTCAAATAACGTCTTTTCAAGCTCTTACGCATGAATAAAGCGTTGAATAATGTTCACATGTTTTGTAGGTTCTTTGTTTATTTTCGACCCAGTTACGACACACTCAAGTTCTTTCCGTTACAGCTTAACTTAACTATGTCGAACACCGAAACTGCCTGTAAGACAAAAAAGTAAGAAGCCTGTTTCCGATTACCGAAGCTATTTGGAAAAATGACACGTCCCCAACGAAACGGCCAACTCCGCAAAGTTTGTGGGATCGGAGACGCGACCCGATGTGATTAAAAATTTAATGGGTCTTCGGAATAGCGGCCAGCCACTTAAGGTACGGACGGGTCACAGTCAAACTGAGAGCTCGCCCGTTCGGAACTCGGAACTGCTATAAGATCTTTCGTTCTATTTTGTAGCGAAAAACTGTGAGGAAATCTGTGAGATGGAACAGGAATTTCGATGCATTTAAATTTCCTATTTAATTCCGATAGCCAATACTTTAGTGTTTGTCTTTAACTTAAGTCCACTCCTATATTAAATGACAGTTTTTTCTGTAAGCATGCGTATTATATGCTCATATCATGCAATGTATAAATCGTAAAAACAATATATCAGGTTAGTTATTACCTTATAAATGATATTTAAATTGTAAAATTTTATACCCAGCAAAGAAACGAAAATAAAATTAAATCTACAAGATATGCCAACACCAATCATTAAATTGTATTGTTTAAATCGCATATTTGACTTCGTTAAGAAAAGTAACAAGTTAACTTACTTGAGTAAATTGTTACTGACCAAAAAATCACAGCTAAGCTTGCTTACCAACCCGAAGTTCATAAATTATCCATAGGTGAGTGAAAATGTACCTGGAACAGAAACAATAACATGAATGGAGCAACTTCGAGTGTCATTTGAATATTCATGGCCGATATCTAACATGACAGCTTGCACTTACTAACAAGAGAAACCAAATCAAATATGCGTAGGGCAGGGTTGCCGAGCCAATCACGGGCTACAAACGGAATATTAGAACTTTCTTTGTTTCCTGGACTTCGCGGGTCCAAAACTAGATGCAAGCAACCGCCGCCGCAAAACCATATAAACTTTTGGAAGATACTCTAACTAAGCATACAATTTTTGTCTGCAACTTGTATGCCCGGGTCCAGTATTTTACGATTTGTAATGTGTCAAAATGACTACCCGTTTTTCTCCAACCGCCTACGAGTCGTTAATACCGTTCTATAATTTACTTTCCATTTATTAGTGTCGGTGGGTCGTTTTTGCTTACGCCTCGTATAGTTTATCACTATCCGTAATTAGAACGGATCGTTTTTCAAATATTGAAATTGAGCATTACTGTATCACACAATAACAGAAAAACACGTCATAATTGCAGTTTTTAATGCACAGATTTTATGAGTTTTTCATTTTCAAGATATCGATGGATTTATTTAACCACCTTTGTCTGTGTTTTATCTATATTGATAAACCAATTTAACAATCAGAACATGAATTTAAATACAAATCGACAAATTAAGTACCTATCTCATTTAATGAAGTGCACTTTCGCATCCAGAAGACCTTACGAGTACTCGTTCGAAATTGTGCTAGGAATGCATTCGTATTAATGACAAAGGAAGTGGCACGGAACGAAATATGCGTAACTGCTCACTTATATCAAATGACAATCCACAATTCGCGGTAGCCTGTCCTCCTGTCACGCTCTGTTTTACATGGCATGTGACCTGGCATACATTTGTGAGTATGCAAACGCGTAAATGTGGATCGGTTACACAAGGCGACTGGCAGAAATTAGACAAAATCAAAACATTTATTTGACAACGTATCTTACGTGAGATGTTTCAATCGCATGAGGTTTGCTTTATATCAGCCGGAGGATGTTCCCTCCTGGACCGCGTCTTCCCAAAACTTTCGCAATTCTTGGCTTTGTGCCACTATGAAGAGTCTATCCGACTCATGGAGCCATCTTGCCATACTATTGGACATCGGTTTGGCGAGCTATGACCTGACCATTGCCACATTAACTTCGCGATATTAGAATTATTTTCTGCTATAGATATCCTAAGATAGCCACTGACCCAAATAGCTAGCTGATTAATAAAACGTACCCCTTGCTATATAACTTTGGTGACCATTATTTGAAACAATTATGCCCTCAAAACAATGCTGGTCTAAATCTAACTTCTATTGTAGGATGTGAGGAGTTTTGGCATACAATGCGAAAAAATCGGACAATAAAAACATGAGAGAATTTAAAAAATTGGTTCTCAAAGCATCCCGTATGCAGGTCTTATTGACCAATGAAGACAGTTCCCCCCATGCGGGTCCAATATTATGACTTCATTCTTGAAGAGGTCGAACTTTAGACCAAGTCGAGTTGAGCCAGAAATAGGTATACTTGTATGAAAGTTCACGGTTCGAGTCGGTCCGCCGCTTGACAGTGACGTCACCGGATCTGCTAAATATATTTTATGGCACCGCAGCGACGGGCTGCGACCTTTGTGGAGGCGGCGGCGGAACGGAGGCGGGGACTACTCCGCAGCCGCGGTTAACTATCTGTGGAAAACGCCTGACATTTGCTGAAAGGGGTACTAAGAGACAGGGCTACCGAAGTTTGACGGGTAGGTACCAAGACTATTTGCAGTTTACAGCGCTTCTTTGCAATCTATGTCCCTTTTAATATTATACTTTCCTATGTGAGAACCTGCCTGATCCGCCCCCAATCGATTTTCATTATCTTCACCTAAATACACTGCCATAAGCTTCCTCATTTTCTAAAGTACCTAATAAAGAACAGATTAAAATTATCTTAAATATTAACTCAACACGTGAGATACTGAGTTCGATCGTTTCGATAAGTCTTTACAAGGCGGTTACATATTAATAATAAATGCAGCAATTCCAACAGAATCCTATTACTTTATTTCCTTAACCCAGACGAGGATTGGTTTCGAAACTCTCTGACTGTTTCAATAATCATGAATACAAAAGGCGTGAACATTTTTTCCTCTTGAGTTGGCACCCCTAATAGCCACTTCATTTACGATAGATCGAAAAACACACGATTCTACACTTTCCTACATTGGCATAAGCGCTAAAAAGATATTATCTTTTTGCTTGACCGTTCTTGTAGGTGATTCCTTTGTCGGTCTATTAACAGCAGCGCAAGGAACTTCTTTGGGAAGTGCGCTCCATTACTCCACCCTAGTAGGAGCATTGTGAATTGCCCGCTATTTAAGGTCAAGTTCAAGAAACTTGCGACGGTACAAGAAAAAAACAATTTAGTTAACGAAGCAAAGGTATGAGCAATAATTATATTGCTTAAGATCCAGACTATCCAGATTAAATAGGTAGATAATATATGATTTCATGTTAATATGAATTCGAAATGAATATGATTCATTGCTCCCTAAAAGGATAATTCTTATAAATTGGTTAAAATCCATACAATGTTACTAAAAAGCCGTTAAAACGAGGCGTGTTTTTAACGTTGCACTCAAAGTGAACGAACTATAATTTTAGGTAGCAACCAGTTCGATCGTCGTTGCTGCCGGTTTTAGTGAAAACAGTCTCATTTAACCCTTCTTACTCTCAACCCCAACTATTTTGATTCCGGCTTACTTGTTTTGATTAAATCGGATGGTTGGTGTTCTTAATAACTTTTATAACATCCCACTAAAAGTCATATCTTCAATTAAATCGCTTCCCGCTTGAAATCAGCCAGTGGGTAACAGCCTTAGTTCCGCAATGTAATTATATCTTGTAACAATTCAAATTGACTGCTGTTTGGAGAGTTCGTTCATCACGATCGCATGCCAGCACTGCACCGTTTACAATGTTGTTATGTTTACGAGTACGCTTAAGTTTACTCAGTGGAGATTTAATTCCGGCCAGTTTTGTCACCAAATTAACATAAATAAACAGAGGACTGGACAGTGCTGGCATCAGGGAATTTTTACCGATAGAAATCAAATTACAATGAAATTACACAGTATGACACTAATCTACTGAGCATTAGAAGCATCTAAATTAGTGGATGCCCTTTCATTAGGGAGGAAATAAGAAAGTAGATTACAAGTTTATTATAAAACGTAAAAGCTTGGCTAGTCGTAAAAACCACCGATACATTGCAATACTTCTCTAGGTGAAGCGTAATAGTAAAAAGGAAGGAAGCTATTAGATAAAAAAAAACACAGATGTAAAGTATAATAGACCACCCCAATGAATTCGAATATCCGCTCTCAACGACGAATGTTCGTAACATCTGAAGAGCCCTTCTGATTTCGTAGCTCATGAATATTCCAAGCATATTGCAGCCCTCTCTGCCAGCTTGTGTCAGTCACATCACAAGAGGTGATATACTTAACTACTGGACATGCTGCGTCGTTCTTTCGACAGCTAAGAGTACTACTTAGCGCATAAAGAGAGAGAAATCCTGCGAAACGAAAACCATTTGTGACAAAAACAAAAACTTTTTTTTTCTGAATTACGCATATGTTTTAAGATGCAAGAATATGATGTATATATTTTGTTGTTCTCTATATTTTAAAATTAAATATCTTAAAATCAAATAAGAATTGGTGTTACTTATACTTACCTAAATCAATGATTTATAACGAAAAAAAAATGAATTTTAATAATATGATTATAACTGAATGAAAACTGACTGTCCATTATGTTGATGTGTCACCAGAAATAAATATCGAAAATATGTAATAACAGAAGCTTAATTTAAAAATTATTGTATTGCATGTCTTGTGATCAATCGAAACATTTTTAAGGCAAACTAAATGTGGGCCAGGAGTGAGGGTTTAATTCGACTGTTAAACTTTAAATATCCCTCCCTGAAATCTTCTTAGCTGCAAAACGATAAAGTCGAAATCACCTTGTTAGAACTACTTCAAATTTTCAATAAAAGCTTTAGTTCTGACATCTGTCCTTCGACTAACCTCCAGCGCCAAAATGGCAAATGTTAAACAACCCTACCAGATATTCGAGGTAGGTACTTAAGCATGTCACTTGTCACAAGACAATGAATGATTTATATACCAAATTGGAGTGAGCACCGAGCCCCGATCGCATGACGTAGCTCCGTCGCGTCAGCTAAGGGGCAATTTATCGGTTGATTAGATTAATTCAATTTATCCGCAGCTGGGAATGGGCCTCTTCCTGCCGCATCGGAACCAGTGCTCGTTAGTGATAAGAGTTCGACCGAAAACTGGCGATAGTCGTTGAAAGGCGCATCAGTCAGTGGCGCCAGACGTACCGGATTTCTTCTGAACGTACCAGTTTTTGAGACTTTGGCCTTGTACCAACAAACTTTCGGATTGGTATAGAGTCGTACAGCTATAGTTAGCATTTTTTTTCTTAAGTTACTAACTGTACTTCCCTGTGAGTATAATGACACTGAAGTGCAATTCATGAACAAACACGTATGCCAAGTTTTAATTAAATAAGTTCACTCGTTGCAACGTGAACAAAACAACAAAAACAAGTAACCTCACAATGTTTTAAGATGTAATATAAATATTTATCTACCTAAACGACAAAATTACATAAAACGTAAAGGCTTCGTGTTTTTAATAATACATAAATATAATAAAAAGTTGTGGTAACTCCAAAATCCTAGAAATTTAGATTACAAACCTACTTTTTTTAAAAAGCATGTACTGCTCTAAATTTCTGAATGCAATGTTTTTTTACTATGACGTTTCCAAGCTTTACTAAAAATGCCATCTGAAAAGTAATAATAAATGTAAAGGCTGATTTTTGACCCTTAGTAAAAACGATTATATAGCCTTATTATCACTTCGTTGAAACGGTAACCGTAATAATCTGAAGCAATTAAAGATAAATTCTATTTTCCTTGCATACCAACATTGAAAGACATCGATACCAGGCATGTACCAGGTTCAATCAGGCACTCCGTGGGCATCACTGCTTGCGCCGCGACCGCCTCCGTGGGAGAGTATTCATATATTGTAGACGATTCCATTCACAGAAGACGGGATCTGAATAGTTCGCAAAGGTCGGGTACTTATGTGCCATTAGTCGAGGCGGAGTCGAAAGGATAAATATTGACCCGGTGAAAAGGTCGCTTAAATTAACGACGAAGGTTCGTTCCACGTTGAAATAAAATAAGTAAATGGTCAATAATTTAAAATCACGCAGTCATTATGGTATCTTTTGAATGAATAGTTTAGACATTTAACCAGAAAGAAAAAAGGAGTTATTGTGTAGTAACTACTCAATGATAGACCACGTTACAAAGTGCAAAAAAACACGTAATTGCTAGACTTATAGACTTATAAAGACATCAACGCGTTTATCCGGATAAGAAAATTCTCATAAAGTTGCATTAAAACCTCAACATCAATAAAAAGTTAAAAAATATCAGCGAGATTACGAAGTTATGGTACTAAAGCCTTACAAAGTACCTCTTAGCACGGGCTGTAAAACTTAAGCCGCTAATGTTATCATTCTGGTCCCAGTGTTGCCAGCCATCTAACGCACTACTCACTGAATTGGGCAATTTTTGTTAATTCGCATTTTATTTAGTTTGACGTAAATGTATATGTTTTACGGAAAAACAATTATTTGAGAAGGTTCAAGTAATAATTAGGAATATGTACATTTTAACTAAAAAGTCATCTTGAAAAACGTTAACACATGAGCCGCATTTAGAAATGTATGAAGATGATTACAAACTTAAAGAAATGCTGACGTATTAAGTGGACATTTAAAATTTACTCTGGCAACACAGTCGTTTTGTGAGAAAGCTCGGGAAGCGAAAGGAAGTGATGTTTTTTGCACCTTAAGCTTAGTCATACTTATAATGGCACAGGTAGAGGAGCACCGTTGTCCCACAAACAATGGGGCACAGTCAGACACGCTCTGCAAATATTTATTTGCATATTTGGCCGGAGCATTTTGTAAATGTTCTAAGAAACATGAGATAATGAGGTCGCATTGTTTTACAAGAGATACAAGAACGAAAATGGAGGATTAGGTGCGTTTTTAAGGACATTTTACGTTTGACACAGCTAATTTTGAGCTTTTAATCTTTATTAACTGCCTCCGTAGTATTGTGGTTAAACATTAGACTTAAAACCCTGGTGGCCGTGGATTCAAATTCCTCAGTGCACACTATTACCTTGTGTGATTTCCCCAGTTTGCTTAGGAAATTACGTCCGATAAGAATAATGATACAGTGCTTCGGAAGTCTCTCCATTATAATAACAAGGCTCGTCAAAATTGGACCATAGTCGAACGAACCCGGGGTCCGTAATAGATTCACAACCGGGTACACGCGGAAAAATAATATTATCAGCTTTTCATAAGGCCAACAGTAGTTTTTCAACTTCGTTTTTTAATCCAAATTTCCTGAGTATTAACTTAGTATCAATTTATGTTTAATTATAATAAACACACATCCATACAATCTCACAAACTCTCGTAAAAATATTGTTTTTGTTTTAAATTAGCTAACATTAGCACTATACACAACTGTTTAAAAAAATACGCGCCTAATCCGAGTAACTAGTTGAAATCCCTACAATACGATAAATAACACATGTTTGATGGTGAATACTAAGGAACTTTTTATTAAGTTACGTTCCTTTTTTGTCTTAGCTGTTTTCTAAAGCTAACATCAAAGCCGTGACATAATCATCAGAGGTCTAAGATAAAGCACGCACGCTCAAGAGCTTACAGGGACCGGGCGTTGCCTACGTTAACGACGCAAGCCCGCAAATTAATAGTTGTGAGTCTATAATGCGTATTCGAGATCAATGTTTAAGAGCTAGTGTACCTCTACGGAGATATTATAGGTGATGAAGCTCGTCCACAAACTACACATACCCTACTCACATTTTAACTGTTACCGCACCCATGAACGTACTATCTGCATGACCCAACGGTTGACTGGTAGAGAATGCTCCTAGCATTAAGTCCACCTTTTGTACTTCCTTTGTCCACAAAAAAGTTACAGTAAAGTTACAATAAAGTTTTTGAATAAATAAAATATACATCTTGTGATTTTTTATAGGAAACTGCCTATAAAAATCACTTTTAATCATATTAGGTATTATTTGATGCCCAAAGGGTTTGTGTTACTACGAGTATGTGAGGAATTTAGGGTTCAGGTATACTAAGTTAATAATTCTGTTCAATATTTTTAAAATTGAAATTCCGTTAAAATGCTTTTCGGCATTTTCGCCTAAATTTCATCCCAAATATTCGGTCCCAGAGCAAAGATATCTTAGTTAGATTCGCATTTACTGCAAAATTAATTAACGCGCGATAAAGCCGGCGCTAATTATTCCGAGCAGAAGCTATCGCAAAGATTAGCAGACTAGTCTCTCAACTAGCAAATAATTATTCTTTGACCCTATGTTAAACTTTAAACTTTATCAAATCAAGTTATTAATTACTTTATTCAATGAATTTCCGATGAACGTCTGATAGAGTTTAATTCGGTATTTATTTATTATCAGTGGAAAAATCAATCATTTTTATGTAGGTATTTCATGGCTCATAATTTTGAAAAACAATTAAGATCTTCCACTATTTAGTAAAAATATTAAATGTGTGAAACAGCTGTATAACACGGTGCAGCTATGTATATAAGGTATTAAGTATTATTTTATGTGTTAAATTAAATTATCTTATAAAAGGCAGAGCTGAAATTACTATAGGTACAGTCAACAGCACATCACGGTAAACACATGTAGTTCTTAGGCCAACATAAGAGCGATATAAAGTTTAAAGTGTATATTCTGACGTGCTTTTGACATATCTAAAATCAACGTACGATAAATCCTATAATCTGTTTTATCTTCAATTGCCAATGCTGCTTGCTTATGTATCCTATCATATCTCTAAGAAAAGAAAGAAAGAAATTATTATATTTACTATTTATTAAATCAACTTTTTTACTGAAAATGAAATGAAAAAAAAAACAGTTTAATATCAGCCTTCTGTACCTACCTAGTTGTTTGGCAGTGCTGTGGTATGTTGCAGTAGAAACATCAGAGGTTATCGTCGGTCGAGTCCTGCCCTCCGCACAAATGTGCGTCTTGAGGTAGGCGGGAGGTTAATTTGTACCTACTTTACGCTGTTTATTCTGCACTCTGAGGAACAGTGTAATGTTTGTGTAAAAATTCTTATTATAATATAAAATTTAAAGTATGATTATTCGGATGTATGAATATTTGTTGCTCTTCCACCCAAAAACGACTGAATGGGTTTCGACGAAATTTCGGTAACTAAACATGGTGGTCATTTGATACTGCAATAACATTTATTATAATGATAAAATTGGAAGTGTTTGGTGACAGTATAATATGATTTTTTTTTTTAATTTATTTGAGCTTTGGCCATAGAGCCATCAGCTAAACTGAGTACAAAAAATATCATTAAACTAGTAGTTTTAACATAAAGTAATGTAAGAAAACACACAGATACCAGTATAATATGACTATGATTTAGTTTTTTTTTTCAATAAGCCACGGAAACTGGTAGACTTTGTTAAAAAGTTTAAAAGATGTTTTGTTTTGAAAATGAAAATGCAACATAGTAAAATAAAGACAAATTATTTCTAGCCGAGTCAATTATTTATACCAAAGTGTAATTTGTGAAATAGGTTATTTTAGATGAAGATATTTAGATAAAATAAAAAAATAACCTTTGTGGTTTTAAAATCTACACGCTGCCTACAGCAAATATAAATTAAGTTACAAAATCAAAATCTAATGTAATTTTTGAAAAATAAAATCCTACAGTTGATATGTGAAAGTAAATGTCGCTTGGAGCTTAGTCACGTTCGTAAATTAATCCGGGGCAAGCAAACATGCTTTCCTCGGATCGAAGAGTTCACGTGTCGAATCGATCGGGTGGAAGGTTAACAACCAGTGTCAGGTGTAACCGAGCCGAGAAGCCCGGCCGGATGCGGCCGGTCACCAGCTGTCACCAAACCAGCCAGTATTAGCTGATGCATACAATATATTAAATTAATAACTAAGAACTCTATTAGAAAACATAATTAAAAAAAAATATATATATCTTCTTTTTTTTCAGAGCATCACGCCACACTAGCAAACCGTTAATAAGAAAAATATTTTTTTATTATGAAAATTATGGTTATATGACAGAAAAAAGCACAACTTGCGGTTATGTGAAGTTTTGATTATTTTTTTAATAAAGATAATAAAAAATATTTTGATCATTTGAGGAATAAAAAGTTTTATTACAATGGTAGACATCTAAACTCCCCCCTCTAATGCCCGGTTAAAATATTTTACGATTCGTAATGTGTCAAAAATTACTATCCGTTTTTCTCCAACCGACTACAAGTCCTTAATACCGTTCCATAATTTACTTTCCATATCAGCTGTCATCAGTCGTCTATCGGTCGTTTTTAGCTTACGCCTCGTATAATTTATTACTATCCGTTACTAGAACGGACCGTTTATAAACGGCATACATCAACATCTCTGTCAATCATTAACCAACATAATTTAAATATTCGTTTACCTAAGCCATACAATCCTCACAAATGAATAATATAAAATGCGAATAAGCTACGTTCATTTGCAACTTTTATCTGCCAACGACTAGTTCTCGCTCGTCAGATCTTATCGTATCTACAAATCAGTTCGGTAATTTCCTTGTATTCGTTAGACAATCGGGTCCGTGTGGTAATTAACACACAATTAGGCGATGTTCAGTCGCGAGCTCGGGTCACGGCGCGGACTCGAAGGTGATACTAATCACAACACGATTAGTCGTAGTTTAGTTTAAGCCCACTTTGACATTTAGTGCGTTTCGCAAGACGAAAACGAGATATTACATGTAGACGAGTTAAAACTAGGTATTGCATGTAAGCATTTGGTACCTCGGTTAATATCCGTACAAAATAATTTACTGTATTTCTTTGATAGGGTGTCGGCGCTCCTCCAAAAATTCGGCGAATATGATAAGGCTTTGCCGACATCTTGCATGACTAGGCAAGAAAAAAACAACTTTCCCACAATTATTTACTTCTTTCTTTTCCGTGGTCACCAGGGTCCATAAATTGTACTTTTAGTTTTAAGAAACTACATGTTACATCATTACTTACTTAACGGAGTGCAATAAATATTATGAACTAGCTGTTGCCCGCGACTTCGCCCGCGTTATTTCGGGATAAAAAGTATCCTATATGTTAATCTAGTATGTCATCTGTCTTCCTACCAAATTGTATCCAAATCCGTTCTGTAGTTTTTGCGTGAAAGAGTAACAAACATCCATACATCCATACTTACAAACTTTCGCCTTTATAATAGTAGTAGGATATGAAACCACTTTCCGCTTGTGTTTTAGGGACATTGTACCAACACATACAAATACCGAACAAGAACTAGACATTAAATTATAAACGGTACGAAATTACTCCCGTTGACTCTTTTAATGTTTACTCTAACAACATCTCTCTACAAACTCTCTGCATGACTCTTAATCCTATCTTTAGTTGCTTAGAAAAGGATATCCGTTTCTTTAATAAATGAAATAATCATTATTCATTGGCACTTCTTATTTATTGAAAAATGTATTACTTGACAATCATAAGATAAAAATACTCCCAATCTTATATTTAACATAAATTATGTTAAACGTAATTTATCTAAATCACTTATAAATAAGTAATTTATATGAGAAGAGTCCGATAAAACCGAATTTAACTCGCTTATACTTAATTGTATCACATTCCGACGTCCTTCAAACCTGAATTAATTACCTACACGTAAAAAAGAGTCGTTGATACCACATGTGGTTTATACTGGCGATAAAATATTTATGTACAAGTAGCTAACACGTAATAATTTGAAGATGAAACCTTTATTCTATGGACACGTGTGACTAGATTAAAAAAACAAGTCTTTGGTTTCTCTATATTTTTTTTAACTACAAGACTTACTTAAACCAACTGTATGTAATTTACTGTCTGTTATTGTAATTTACGACAATAAGTTTAATGTTTTTTTTAACATGACAGTCCGTAGGCAGTAATAACTTACTGAATAATGTTGGTATAGGTAGGTACTTTATTGGTTTAGTAGGTAAGTACTGGGTTATGATTTGAGGTTCGATTGCTGCGTAAAGTATATTACATTTCGGACATAGCTCAGGTTGGTAATAACTTATTTCGGATTTGGCAAGCGTGGTTTTTAAACCAGTACTTATTGATTATTGTAAGGATAACTTGATTTCATTGAGGTTTTTAATGAAATCCCAATAATCTCACAATTGTTATTTTTTGTATAAAAATAAAAAGATACTGGATTAACAATTAGGATACTTTTTATCCCAAAAGTCCCATTATTTTGGGATAAAAAGTATCCTTAGTAAGAAGCCGCAAGCAACCGTACATTTTCATAATGCAGATAAAGTACTCACGTATCTTACGTGTTACATCAACTTCCAAATTGCCTATAAACGAGAAACAAGTAGGTAACTCAATGTTACAAGTGTTCATCACGTCCTGCTACAACCATTGGTCTATTCTTCTACCAAATCGATCATTTAGGCAGTAAAAAACGTTTTCATACCAATTCGGGGCACGTGCTCAGAAATTAGCGATACAATCTGCTGGGCCGCCGGGGCACGTCCAGAGGCCCTTTCAATTAGGGCGGCGAGAAGCGCCACTGCCACGAGTAGAAAAATAAATAACCGCTCTATGAATAACAATAAGGCCTGCTAAGTAGGAAACTCGTATGTTAAGGGCGTGCGTATACTAATGGCCTAAGATATGTAGGCCCACTACGAAAACCGAAACGAACATACGAAAGGTTTCGGTTTTGGAGACTAATTGAAATATCGGGTGTTAAACGTGGTTTTGATTTTGCATATATTTTTTTTAATGCTTTTTAATAAGCGCAGTTATTTGGTTGCGATGAAAATTAAAAATTGCTACTACATTGGATCCGTATTTTGTTTTTGGCCTCCAGAATTAGAGGCGATTAAATCTGTTTAATAGCGTGAACTTTGTACACTTGTCCAATCCAACTAGGGGTGAGAGCCTTCCGCTCCCCCGAAAGCTCGGTGAAGATGAAAAGGCCATCTAAGGTCATCATCTTTTGTCAGTTAGGAAAAAAATAAAAAAAACACTTATCCAAACCGAACGCGTCGAATGAACCGCACAAATTGAATTTTAGAAGTATCAATATTAAATCCTAGGAAGCCCTGCGTATTTACCTGCACATGCATGGCGCACCATATCATCCAATTAGGGGGGAGGCCCGGAAACTCTACGCAGACGAAATAAATCTCAAAATTTCTTAAAAAAATATATTTATTAGAGTAACTGAAAACTTATTTGTTTCATTTTCCAAAGTAAAAAAAACCCTTAACTGGACGAACTAGGGTCGATATTTGTTCCCCTTTGTGTGCACACACTTACGTGTAACTTCCGTTATAATTTAACGTTTAACATGTTATTTATTCCCGAATGGCTGATAATAAGCCCATTAGGTTAACTGATGTTTTGTTGACGGCAAATGGATCGGAACACATTTCATATTTAAATTAAATGAATTTGCCTCAAACCACTGAATCCGGTATTATGAGACATTATTATTTGTACTGGTTATGACATAATAGGAGAAAATATAATACTCGTGAGTAATTATACTAATTTGTCTGTTAAAGTCAAAGTCAATATTTTTTATTCACATAGATTACATTAGTAATACTTATGAATAGTCTCTATATAAAGCAAATGAAGCTACCTCCGGTTCGGAACCTATAACTAAAGAGAAGATACCGGCAAGAAACTCAGTAGTTTTTTTTTTACAAATGGAAGCTAAACTTATTACTAATTTTGCACTAAGACACACAGTTAGTTTGTCAATTTAAAATAAAAATTAAAAATCAATTATTGAAAAAAAAAATGTTGACCTTTTGACCTTTTAAATTAAGGGTTTTTGTCTCAATCGCCATTCAACGAGGTAATGCGGGCAGCATTTTGGGTATGTAGGTAGGTACCCCGGGGAATATATGTAAAATAGAAAAATATTTTTTCTTTTAATTTAATTCGTATACAGATTAGTTAATTTTGTTTATTTTATATTTGTTGCCAAATTGTTTGTTGTTATGTAAATATTAATAATTTATTATTTTCAATAGGTACTATAGACAAGAATTCGAAACACAAATCTAAGCCAACAAGACTTGAATACTCCAAAAACTTTGCAGTCATTATTCAAGATAAAAAGTACAAAAATGATGTTACTGAAAACAATTTTATAAACTTCGCTAATTATTCTGAGGAAACTCGAGCTCCAGCGAATTGAAGAACTCTCTAACTTCTGTGAAAACGACACAATTGCCTCAAATTTTAAAAAAATAATTACTCTTTTTCTTTAAAAGTTCATCGGATCCCAATTAAGGTTCGAAGCTACAAGTTTACTGACTTTTGAACATTGTATATTTATTCATTTAAAGAAGCGAGTCAATTATACTAAAGACTTTCGACATTGCAATTAAGTAAATATTTAATTATTCAATAATTAAATATTATAATTATGACAAGTGAACATGTTAAGTATAAAAGATAATGGATTTTGAAGTTGTGCTTTGCAATAAACATTTATATGAGTACTACTTGTTTATTTGAATTAAGTTTTAAAATTTTTAAAAATGTTAGGAAACATTTTAAATGCCTTCTAATTGTTACAATCGGATTCAAGTCAGTGACCTTTCGGATGTAGATAGGTAAAATGCGTAAATGTCTCCTACATGTTATGTTCAGCACCGTTAAAAATGAATAGCTTGCTACTGAACACATTGATTTATGTAAGTAACACAAGTACAATCTATGTATAGCAAGTCGGTAAACAATTGCAGTTCGATTTTAGTTCTTATACGAACGATAAAAGAGCCGTACAAAGTCAAAGGTGTGTAGTCTAACGCGCTTTTATCTGTACCTTCATACAGTAACCCAAAAATTTGTTCTACCACTGTACGGTTGAAAGTCATTTGCATGTCATAAAATATTCATGTTTATCTTCTCATACCATCTTTCATTCGTTAGAAATACTAAATTTCACTGTTACATTGGTGATACAAGACGAAGTAAGTTTTATCTAAACAAGTACACACATCTTTGCCTACTGTACCTAAGTAAAAGATCAACTATAAACCACAGCTGTACAACGCATACAAAATCCCCAACACTAAATACCTTTTAAAACTGTAAAAAAGCAAGTGTTAACTGCGACGATAACGTAAACAATAGAGCGCCACCCCAGTTGATAATAACACTTCGCGACTAACTCGCGTTTGTCAAAACGTACAAACAAAACAAGAGCCTACCTGCGCAGGTAGGCTGGCCCGCAATGGCATTCCGGCCAACCGAAATGAATCAAAATTCGGCGCAGCAAGCGGTGATACCGGGATAGTGTAATGAGGACGCAGTACGGAATACGGGTCCATTAACTCTGTAGCGTCAGCAGTCTTTGGGCAGTAGGTCAAAGAAGCGCACACGCATCCAAATATTTAAAAGCGTAACACCACTCATTGACTAACTGACTGGACTGAATAATGACTAAATCTAAGAACCGTTAATAAACTTCAAATTTGGCAGGACAAAACATTGAGTTACATTGGCAGGTTTCAGGGTGTTGACATCTGCTAAGAACTAAGGGTTTAAAACGGATTATGGAAGATTAATTAAAGTCCCATTTTTTTATTTATTTATTTAAAAACTTTATTGCACAAATAGGTACAACAGGTGGACTTAATGCTAGGGGCATTCTCTACCAGTCAACCCTTGGGTCATGCAGATAGTTTGTATATGGGTGCGGTAACATGGGAGAAAAAAAAAAAAGAAATCATTTTAAACAACAACAATTTTTAATTTTTAATTTTTAATAACAATTTTTTTGAAGTAAGAGATATGTAATTTAAAATGTATGGTCTATAGATGGCGTGGAGGCGTACTTATAATGTATCTTTAAAAATCATCCCCTTTTTGGAATTGAAACTGGCAATGGTAGTTTCTACGCGTACGAAGTCTTTGAATTAAACCACAAAAATTAAATATTAAATACCCTTGACCGTGTTTTTTAAACCTAATCCCGTAAAACAATTCAACTGTGATTTAAACTGTGTATTTTTATACTTTCATTTTGCAACAGTAATTTAAGCTTCCATGAACATGCCACACTGTACCTTATCGCACTGTGTTACGGGTTTCTGATAAATTACAATAATAATGGGTATGTCTATTGTTATTATTGGGGATGATTTCATTAGACTAGCGCCGCGCAGGTGCCTCTCGGAATGCATTCCCCACAACCGTTAACTAGCATTATTACTAACCATTATCAAAAAACTGTAGATTATCTTGTGTAACTCATCCTTACATCCGCGTTGTTAACATTATAATAAATGCCTACGTAAATATAAATCAGATAATAAATTAAAAAGACGCCGTCAACAATAAATTGATTGGTAATATTTTATCCACAATTTGGCATTTTTTTCCAGAATGACGGCTAGACGACAAGCTTAAACATTGCCAAGCAATTAATTAAGCTGGCGAAACTATTTTCCTCTGTTTATCTAAATAGAATTGTGTTAATAAAATGGACAACCGCATTCATTCATACGATGCAAAACTCTACTCATGGTGTTTTAGTTCAAAAACATTTTAACTCAGTGTTATTCAATTAGTTAGACAAACTAATTGAATAACACTGATCTTCCTCAATATAGACATAATAACCCGTAGCAGAGTAATAAAAAAAAAGTTCACATATTCCAGTTAAATTTTCTTAATAAGATGTTTACCATATTCACATAGTTAGTTGCTTATTGTAGTTTTGGAATGTGACACTAGACTGATCATTACGATATTTTTTTTGCATAAAATAGCACACTCAAGACTAGATTAATTGAAGCGCAAAATAGTAGGCAATATAATAACTTTAAGAGAGGTAGGGCATAGCGATTTATCGCTCGAACTGGAGCAGCCCGACTGGTGACATACCTCCACCTTATAGAAGCCAAATAACAATCACTTCTGTGTTGTTGTGTTCCTGCGTGTGAGTAAGGTTTCCAGAGCTCCTGGGGGGTGCTACATTAGTAGCAGGGGTTAAGCCTTCAAGGTAAGGGCGACGAGTCTAGTAACAGATTTATTATGCTGTACTTGTCATTCTTAAGCTTCCTAGCTTTTGAGGTCCTCCTCATTACCACTTAACATCAGGTGGGATGAGGTCAATCTTGAAGTGCAACATAAAAAAAAATACAAAATAGCACTCATCGTGCACGCGCCTATAATTTTATCGAAAACTACAAAGGTACTGTCAAAGCTCACTTCCTAAAATAATTAGATCAGACTTGAAATCTGACTTAAACAAGAGCTAAATCACGAAATTTCCAGAATCGTTGTAAAAATAAAGCGTTCGTTCGTGATAAGTTAAAAATACGAAAGACTAATAGAAATGATTCAACTAAAGTCAGATAGAGACCCAAAATTAAAAAGACGTATCAGTAAATGTCATTTACGGACACTCCGAACGTATTTATTGGACTGCGCCAGTCATTTGAGAGTGTTGTTCGTTCACAAATTGGAAATATCGATAGAAAGTATGGATACATTTTAGACCTTCATTTCGAATTGCAATTTTTTAACATAGACTATTTTTCTTATATTTAAAAAACGATCCGTTCTAGTTACGAATAGTAATTATTTATACGAGGCGTATGCTAAAAACGTACGACAGACGACTGATGGCAGCTGATATAGAATAGAAAGTAAATTTGAAATTAGAATTATCGACTCGGAGACAAACAGATAAATAGTAATTTTTGACGCATTACGGATCGGTAAATATTGGAACCGGGCATAAGCCGAACTACTGATATATGCTTCAACGATAATAATGGATCCGCATAAAGCCTCCATCTACGTTTGAAAAACGTGGTATTTTATTTTTACAGTTGCTTCAATAAACTTAAATTATAACAGAGGTATAAAGGGTTACATAACTCTAAAGCCAAAGCATAAGTAATTCATATTCCGCATTCAGAATTCACCCACACTTTCCAAACTCAGCAACGCATATAAGGCAAGTATACATATGCCTCGATGTGGCAGTGACTAGTGAGAACTTGTCAGTACAACACTAAGCGAGTGGCGCTGGTCCCTAAAACGACTGGTTCCATTATTTGTACGTAGCGACCTCCCGTGCCGGCGGGAACAATGAAAGTGAGAGAGGCAGGAATGCGCGGGGAGGGGCTCGTTCCCGGTTCCCAGGCGAGGAATGCCAGTGCAAGCAACAAAGCCTGGCCGCCGCCATTCACCCCGCGTCCGCCCCGCACCCCTCCAGCGGTCCTGCCGACCTAGGGCTACCACGCTTCCGATTCTGACTGTTCCCACTGAATAGTACAGTCAGCAACTTCAGTTTGTAAACAACTCAACACCTTGTCATATTAAGTTCACTGTCTATCTGACTTGCTTAGTTACGTGAAGGTGTTTACTTACTAATGATGCTGAGTGTACATTGTTACAGAAGGATCACTTCGAAAGCAAATTCAATAATTAATCTTCGAGTCGCGGCAATAAGGTTGAAAATAACTGTCGAGTGCTTATTCGTCAATCGATTATACATGGTGAATCAGGTGAAATTAACTCTGATGTTAGCGTTTCATTGCTTTTATCTGGCTTTGTTAAAATCAGATTGGTTTTGTGTAAGGCTAACTGAAATGATTTTTGTTATCAGGAAATTGGTAACTTGAAACTGAATTCACATTAGGTATTGATTAATGATGCATCTACCTATATACAGATAGCTGTCACGTTCCCAAGTCTGTGTCTAATTGTAATTCGATGGGTTATTTCTATAAGCCTATTTCAGTGTTTCAGCTATTCACTGTAACAGCACAACAAATTCCTACTTTGTCGCTCTTAATGTCGACAGTTACCATTTTAGCAAATGCAAAGCCCGCAGCCATGATACACAGCTTGATACAGACCAGGTTTCAGCTCTTAAAGCTAACTTTGTTCAACCCTAAAGGCCAGACACGTAATTTTTCGTGAGTTTCCCCTAAGTAGCTTTTACGCCGGCCGGGATAGGAACCGATACGAGCGCTCAATATTCAAAAATCGTCGCATGCCCCCATTATCGGCCGCGAAACGGCCGTTCGTTTGATTTTTGCAAACGTAACCTAATAAATATCGTGTCAATGCGTACTTCGATCGTCTAATTTCGGTTTAAATTCAGAAAAACTACCTCCAAGGTGTAAGAGTTGGAGTGTTAGGCTCAAAAAAGAGTTCGTGGGAAACATTTTCACTTTTTGAGCTTTTCCCAGTATGGTTAAGTCATTGCAGGTTCGAATCACTGTGTTCTGATAATGATGATTCCAAGCTTCGGAAAGTACGCTAAGCCGTTGGTCTTGGCTATGATCCAAATAGGTCTGGGTTCTCTTGTCTGCGCAGGTCAGAGGACAATCGCTCCAATTTAATTACCAGTCTTGTCAATAAGGATCAAAGTCATGTGGACCCCGAGCTTTAATAGATGCACATAGTATACATGCGCTTGGAGAAAAATAAAGTTTAGGAAACCTACTTATCCGTTCTCGTCCGTGTCATCTTGTTTGCACGCCAATCATCATAAAATTCCCCCTAAAACAAGTGCTGAACCGGCGTCATTCGAAGGCTAGGACCTTATTAGCACATGTTTCTACTCATATTCCTTACTATTCGTAATAAAAAGAGTAAAAGGACAGATCCAGAAAGTCATTTAGGTCATGACATTTTTGGCTCTCTAGCAACTCTCTGACTTTTCAAGGTCAACGAAAACCCTTTTCTACAGGGAAACGGGATAGTGATAAGGTAGTACATTCGCGAGCAATAAAATGTAAGGAATTCAATCCTAATGACATTACGGTAGCATTCATTTTGGAATGAGGACATACATAGACATCAAATATTTTCAAGAAACACAAAACATGATGATTTTTTTGTGTTTTTTGAAAATAATTGACATCCCCTTGTGATGAGGAATTCGAACCCACGACCTTTACGTATCGCGAGTGCTGCTCATATATAAGAGACTTCGCGTGAGAAAAACTATCACATAATATTAAACTAGCATCACATCTATCTTTTTACTTAGATTTGAATTTTACTTGACTAAAAACTTGGTAAAAGTAACCCAATGGTACTATTATAATATATCTATTGGTTACAGAATAGTTTTATGAAACGAAACAAATAAACTAACTAAGATAACATAAAGTAAACTATCACTAACAAAATATTCAAACTAAAATAAATAAAAAATAAATATTTTAAATAAACAAGGTGTGGTAAGGTACCCAAAATGCTGGCGGCATTACTTCGCTGAATGGCGATTGAAAGACACTGGGCGAGGTAGCAGCCAGACTTTGGGTCTCCTGTAACGTTGATAAGTCTTTTAGAAATGTCTTTTTACTTAATTTTTTCCCAAAGCTTTCTCTAGATTTTGCGAGAAAGACTAACAAACATACGGACAGACATACATACAGATGTTCTTACAAATCATATTAGTAAGATAGCAAGACATAGACTGTAGAGTTCAGCGTGGGTGTTTATTACTCCGCGTTTAAGTCTGTACCCACCGTTGTAGTTAATTTTGGTTGTTTTTACCAAAATTGTTTGCAGAATTGCCAGCTATTTCAATGTAGAGTCATGTAGAGTGACGCACGCGGTGTTATTACAATAAGTGTCGTTGTTCGTTGACACGCGGCGCGGGTTCAGGGTCGCCCGCGCCAGCTGACTCTACATTGCAGTGACGCTGCAACACAAACCTTTTGCACTTTTCTTCCTTTTGCAAACCGGTTGCGGCGGCCGATGTCGAACTCTACAAAATTGTTCCAGGTTGTATTTGAAACAGAACTACATTTTGGAAGTAACAAAAGTGGTGGAATGTGAAATAAGTTGAGTTTGGTGTACTATAATAATAATGGTCACTTTATTTCGTATAATCCAAAAGCTATTTGAATTGTTACATCTTTTTTGATGAAAGATAGATTAATTCCTTTCTCAAAAACCAATGCAGCGGTTTGCGAGATTCAATCAACCTTCTTAAATTATTTCTTACACAGATTTTTTTTATCTGTAGTATTAGTTTAAAGAATATGTTTAGCCATTATTGCTACCAACCTTTGCAATGTAATGATATATTTGTAATTACATTATATTTGAAGTATATGGTGGCCTTCATACACCCTGAACTACAAAAAATGTTTTAATTGTTAAACAAGTGCAGGAAATCGACTTTCTGACTGTCTGAATTTTAATTAACCAACGTCTAATGATTTAGATAAACGTTGGTTAATTTAAATTCAATATATGTATATCAAAAGATAGGTAGGATTCATTATAGCGTAAGTAATGTAGAAGTGAGTAAACAAGTTAATATGAAAAATATTTTTTTTTTCCGTTGAACCGATTTTTGTAAATATTTTGTGCAATAAAGCATATCCATCGAAATACTTTCACTTTCACTCTCTTCGAACACAGGTATTTCGGCGCCATCAATGAAAATATTCTAAAGACGGAAAATATGGCGATGAAATACACAAATAGAGTGATTTATTACGGGCTATTAAGCGTAGAGTCGCTGAAAGGTAGAGCGCGCTCGTATTGAATCTGTGGTGTGTATAGAACACCTTATGGTACATGTGGTGGGAAGTTATTGAAATGTATAAGGTGAAATGTACGTTTTTGCTCCCTTTTTAATGAAACATTTTTAATCTATGAGTTTAAATCTAATTGAGAAAGATAAATGAATTAATCAATAAGGTATAAACCCTGACTGAATAAAAATATGTAACCAGTTAGATAACTAAAACATAAAAGACACATATTTTTACTTTAATTGTGTACGATATATTACGAAAAAAATTAGCGTGACGTCACTTCTAACCACACTTTTTAGGAATTATTGACGTAACCATTCCCTTGCACCAAACATTTTTCGTTTTTTTGCCTGAAGCAAAAAATACATTTTTATTGCATTGTATATATCTAAATAAGAACTGACGTCGAACTGCAATTTACCTTGATGTGCGATTGACAATGTGATTGTTATTTAAGTTTAATTACTATATTTATTAACGTTACACGTGCAATTCAGTAAAAAATATATTTTTTTCAATTAAATGTAGAAGTATTGAGCTTTTGAGAGAAATGTAACACTTCTCACAAGCTAGAGATAAGACAAACTCGACAATAGGCAGCACAGTCAATTAGATATTAAACCATAGTATTAAACTTTCGGTCGAACAGCTGTGGCCGTCATCGGAGCCAGCTGAGCGGCGCGTGCTGTCACCCGACACCGACCACTCTACATCTCTATGTAGAGCTGTAAGACAGGAAGATAAAAAAACTGTGCATGACATATATATTTTTTTATGTCTTCCTTTCTTAAACCTCACTGAATAATGCACTAAACAGCGTAATTTTAATTAAAAACTCATGGTCAAAAGTATTTCTAGGTAAATAACATTATGATAATAAATTAGGAATATTTTGATTCTAAATATTAAGGACTTGCATCTCGCGCTTTCCGATATTATTATAATTTTATTAGTTATTTCTTATTACAGAATACAACTAATATCCAACATAAATAAAATAAGTTAACCTTAAATCAGGTTTGTGCAAAAGGCAGACAAATTGACTAACAAACAATTAAAAAAATTTAGTACTGCCAATAAACCAATTGGCATTACATTATAATCACTGTCTGTTTCTAATCTTAATTGTATCTTCTAAACTCTACACCTACAAAGATAGTCTACACGCAAAAATCCAATGTCAATTAAATTGGCCAGTACAATGAAATGATTCATCATACGAAGCAATTGCGGACTCTACTTACATCTGCGCTACATACTCTATATGAGCCGCGGTAACGAGTCAATTGGTCCTTTGGCCGGTCGCTGACAGCTGCGGTTAGCACGCTGTTATTATACCTCGATGCGCTTCATCAATTTCATAAACGAACGAACAGTTGCCATCAACATTATACGAGTAGATCCATTTGATATGTTCCGACATTTAGAGAAAAAACAATCAATTTCTTAATCTTAGCAGCCTCAATATATCATGGACGAACCGATATCTTCGCCGAGTCCTCTATAAAAAACGCCACTTGCAGGATCTTCGTTCGTCAGTCAGTCGCATAATATTCAGTTGTTACTAGCGGACCCGACAGACTTAGTCCTGTCAAAAAAAAATTGGAATGTGGCTTGACTCTAAATTATAGTTAGAAAACATTTGTACTAGAAAAAGAAAAGGGCTGTCTTTAGAGTTTTCCCGGCAATTATTCGAATTGTTCTCGAATTGGACCGAATTGTAAAACCATCACGGGGTTTCAACGAACATTTAATGGTCCAAGCGTTGTCGAGTTACGCGCTTACCTACTAATTTTGCGATTCATTTTTATATAACAGATTAAGGTAAATTCGTAAAACAAACGAATTGGTCTGTACTGTAATCATAATATAATTAAGCCGCATATTTATATACTGAAATAAAAATTGTAATGCTAAATCCTACTCGTAATTAGATAACTACTTTTTTTCCATTAAACGTTTAAAAATTAAATCAAAACACGTATATTATTTTGTACACTGACTCATTTTAAAACATGTGTACTGACTACTAATGGTTCCTATAATATATATAATTCCTTGATGCTTGAATTTATTTTATTTATTGTATAAAATCCTAGTTTGAAATGACCCCAGTGGTATAATGGCTAAAATAACCCGAAGCACGTAAGGTCCTAAGCTCGATTCTCGAACGGGTCAATTAGGAAAATGAATTATTATTATTAATGAATCTATATTGGGTTGACGCCCCAAATTGGTGTTCTCAAGTCCTCTGGTACTATGGAATACCAGATTAGTAATAAAATAGTAGATTATGACATCTAGGGAAAATCTTAGCTTTTTATTACAAAATTACTATCAATACCCTCTACAACAAAAAAAGGTATTATTTAATTACGTAATAACAGCTTTGTAAAGCAATTTCAATAGTTTTACTACTGAAACTACGTAATACTGATCTATTATCGTTTTAGTTTATGCTAAATGACTGAACCTCAATGCCGAATGTACAAATTCACTTCAAGCCATCACAGCGGATATAAAATATCAAAGGACGTACTTGCCAATTAAATATTCAGTCAATCTCAGTCATTAAAAATGTAGAGTTCTTCTCAGATTATATGTAAGTACAAGTAGGTAGGAAAAGTTATACATAAACCAATACAAGTAATCACATCTAATCAAATACTTATAGCATTGCTAATTAAAATGTAGATAAATTCATTCAGAATAACTCCTTAAAAAGAATTTAATAATTATCTGTTTGCATATCAACAAATTCGTATTCAGACTAGATGTAACAGAGGTTGATAATTTTAACTACTTAAAGGTCGCAAACAATCCGACACGGGGAATCCCATGCAATCATACCTAATAATAAAGAGTGATAAAGACTTTATTGTAAGATTGTGTTACTTCTAGAAGAGCATAAAGCTTTTGTTACGGCGAATCAAAAAAGTTCTTTATTCAAAGTGTATTACAATAAATTTGACTAATAAATTTTTATCTGTAGGCTTAGTTATTTTTTTTTGCTATCGGATAGACATATTTGGACAAGCACTGGTAGATTTAAATGCGGGAGGGTAAAAGGAGCGGAAAGATCGGAGTATTTACTCCTAAGGGGCCTCCAAATATTTTAAATAGTTTGGAGGCCCCTTGACAGTAGATGGGTGCAGCAGAAAATGTATCATTGTAACTTTGATTTTTGATGATATTTATGCAAAACCGACAAACACACATACGAATTCTCAATTCAGAATTCGGGAAAATCTTAATGTGGGTTTTAAGCACTAACACTTCGTTGAAAAAGCAGCACTTTTTACGTCGTTTTTTCTGTTTGCTATAGCTTAATTGAATAGTTCTCGGATTTGCTTCTTGATCAAATGAGCGTCGAGTTGGGAGCTGAATATCACTTACGCACCTATATTAGAAATTTTAGTTTGTGTCAGAAACTTTGTTGAAACGACACGAGTATTCAAGATGTTCATTCAAAGAGCTATCATAATATAGCTTACATTAGATATATGATAGATTTGCTGGACAACTTTGATTGGATTTGCCTTCTTAGAATTAGCACAATACAACCCAAAAAAGCGGCCGTATACAACTTTGCCAAAATTTTCCTTCAAAGATGCCTAATCGAATTCCTGACCGGATGCCCAGGAATTTATCTTAACCTTGTGATTAAAACGCCGCTTTACACTTCCAAAACTTTCTTTCAAATCATCTCAATTATCGCTAAAGGACTCTCGTGAAATGTATCAAAACTTTTAAAACTCTCCTTTGAAAGATCACTAATCACAATTCATCCTAAATGATCTGAGGAAATCCAGCATAAGCTTAGTGATCTAAAAACATTTTCACTTGCAAAACTTCCCTTAAGGAATGCACCAATTCAACACAGAAATGACCCCACCACAGCTTAAACGAGTGATCTCAAGAAATCTATCTTAAGATCGATCACAAAGAGCTGGCACTTTCAAGACCTCCACAGATCTGTCACAATTCAACCCAAAAGTCACATCCACAGAATCAGCCATAACTTCGGAAACTTTCCTCCCAACACATAGGTAATTCTCCTAGCACTTTAAGAATCTACCACAGGCCCTCGCACCTGGTTCGCCGGTCGCATCAGTAGTCGCGTTGTGCCTGACGAGGAACTCCTGGCTGGAGGAGCAGGCTGCAGCGGCGGCGGCGGCGCCCAGCCAAGCCGCCAACACAAGCACTACACACTTCATGGCACTCACTGACACTCGCGATGTCGTCGGCGGGACGGCACGCGTGCACCCACTCCGAGACGCGCAAACGAACTGACTATATTTCTCTCTCTATGGGCGCGGACTTGTAGACGCGGTACGGCCAAACGAACAGACTATTGTGAATTAACGAGTACAAGCAGTATCTTTAGTTTGTATACACCTCAGTAACTTGACATATTATTATAACACGTTGACAGCCCTATGTAATGCACGGCCACTACATCCAATCTATTCATAAAATCAGCGTTAGGGTTAGTTAGCGCATAGGGTTCATTTTTCAATCGTCAGATACAAAATTACAAGCCGATAAAGTATAAGCTGTTTTAATTTAGAACTTCATTTAATATTTTTATGACGGAATATGATACAACATTTAAAATTTGATATAAATCGAATTAGGTACACTTTTTCGAGTGTTTTTTACTTTAGAGTTTATGTGACAAGATACTGAGGGATGGTTTCTGTTTAAAATTATTTCCATTATAAATATATTTAATGAGATTATTAACCTCGATTGCGAAATGTAAATTAATTCAGATGCGATGAAGATTTAAAAACTTCAATCACGACATTATGATTGGTAGAAATGGCGTAAATAAGTAAATTATCAATAAATCAAACCCGTTTTATGTAACAACATCGAAGGCGATTAAAATCGTTTTATTGGTAACTACGTTTTTTAATTTTAAGGCGCAAAATAATTAATCGCCTAAACAAAGATAAGTCCAAAAACTCTACTATTTTTTCCACAAATGTTCATTATAATCATAATTTAAAAAATGGTCTATTCACAACTAAGTTCATATATAAACTGATTATAATTTATTTCGTGTTTATAAGTAGATAATAACACAGACTTAGGCAAACAAATAATATATATGTTTGACTTGCATTTTGCATTTAAAAAACATTGGTGTTGAGAAAATGAGAGAAAATATGAAATTTGAATATTAAAATAATAGTAATAATTATTTTTTATTTCGCATAACCAAGATTCACGGACAATAACAACAACAAAACAAGAAAAGAAACATGACACCGCAAAAAAATAACAAATACAACAAATAACAACATAAATTAAGACTCACAATTATTAGAGCCTGCTCGGCTAGATAGCCGGAAAGGGTAAAATTAGGAGCTTAATTATAGGACAGTCATATTTCTATAACTTGCGTAATATTGTTGGTAGGTACTGTTTCGCGTTGTGATAAGTAAAGAAGCAGCTTTATCGCATTATATCCATCAGTACGCGCTCAGTAAAACATGCCAGAGGCGCCCCAGGACCATGCATAAAACTAATGAATAATACGCAATTAGATACTTCTGCTGTAACATGAGTTTCTTGCCAGTATTTTCTCGATAGAAATAAGTTCCAAACATTTTATGAAATCACTTTGTACTGTATTTAATGACGATTCAAACGTGAATAATTAAATAAAAATATTTTGATTCTGAATTAAATTTATGAATAGCGTGTGATCATCAAGGCACGAATATCGCTGAGCATTGCGTAATCCGTAACTGAGATCATTCACAATTGGACACAGTACTGATCAAACGTTTAACACCGCGCTTAGATCATGGCAATAATGCCTAACAACAAACGCGCTAATAAAGGCTTTTCCGATGAATGAATGATGAATTGACAAATTTTTTTTTTTTCAAAATAAAATAATAACCATTTGAGATATTTCAAAAACTCTATCATCGGGTTGAAGCAAATTCAAAACATTTATGAATGGAACTCGGCTTCGCTCATATGGCCACCGCAGGCACGTTTGCAGCGGTCGATTCGTCGGACCTATTTTCCATGACTCGGCCTCACATTTCGGCCGAAACGGCTGTTATCGCATTCAATGTTGCCTTTGAGCTCTTCTAACGTCGTCGGCTTATAAGCATAGATCAATGACTTGACGTAGTCCCAAAGAAAACTGTATAAAGTACGCAAATGCATTGTCTTAGCAGAAGTTTTAGGATTTTGTTTGTTTACAAGTTTAGTTCTGATTTGTACCAAGAGATGTCACTATGCCTATTTACATCGCGATGGCATTGTGTTCCGGCCGATCCTATATAAAGGAAATGTTAGATGTCAATAAAGACTATTTTGGTTACTCCATAAACTGTAGTTTCATTCAAGCTTGGGAACTAATTGGGAGGAGTACTACAGGGAGTGGCCAGTAGCCCAGAGGTTTTACATGGTCCTTCGAGCCGGATACCAGCAAGGGTGGTGTCTTTTTTGTCAATCATCGCTACGGGCAGTGGATTGCTGTCGCAACCGTAGCTTCAGGGATCAGTAACCTGATCTCGGATGGCGCGCCAGGCTGGAGTGGAGTCGGCGCGAGTCAGGATTTGGATGGGTGTGCAGCATTGCAGAGTGGAGCTGTGGAACGGGAACAGCTAGTGTGACCTACATACAGCGGGGTACACGCAAGGAAGGGAAATTGAAGAAGTGTGGTGTGTGGTAAAAATGGAAGTGCAGTTATTGTGAGTAAATTTGAACTTTATTAACAGGAAGATTTAAACTTATCAAAATTGGTGATTCTATTTGGAACTTTGGACTTAGAATAATTTTAGATGTTAGATTTAGAACTTAGAATAATTTCGTTAAAAGTGTAAAGACGGGGAACCTATGCCCAAATTTTGATCGATATCTTTTTGTTTAAATACTTAGAAAATTTTCACTTAAAAATTAACTTAGAAAATTTTGCATTGTTTTGTCAAAAATATGGAGTCATTATTACATTATCAAACGGAACTATACGAGCGAATAGTTAAGGCCAAAACTAATTTTAAGAAAAGCCCAAAAGAACGCATTAATAAGCAGTATATAGAGGGTCGAATAGAACTGTTAGAACATTTTTGGTTTGAGTTTTTATCAGGGGATAAGGAGTTCAAACGAAACTCAGACCCTAAAATATCATCTGCATCTAGTTATGTTAAGGAGGAAATTTATGACAAGACAGAGGAATGTTATTTGGAGTATAAGTGTGAGTTGAAAATAGCATTGGAAAAAATTACGGCTGAGATTGTAACTGCACCTAGTAAGTGTAATCATGGCTCAACACAACCCAAATCCTCTCATATAAAATTGCCAAAAATTAACATTCCTAATTTCTCCGGTCAATATGCAGAATGGTCGACATTCAAAGATCTTTATACAGCACTGGTACATTCTAACGCGGAATTAAGCAAGGTTCAAAAGTTGCATTATTTGAAAAGCTATCTCACCGGAGAAGCGGAGCAGTTCGTAAGACATATTCCAATAGAAAATGATAATTATGACAGATGTTGGGACTTACTATTACAAAGATATAATAACAAAAAATATATTTGTCACGTTACACTCAAAAAACTGTTTAGTCAAAACAATATTTTAAAGGAGTCAGCCTCTGGTTTAAAACACTTGATAGATACTACTAATGACTGTCTTGCTGCTTTGAATAACATAGGAGTCAATGTATATAGTTGGGATGTCATTATAATACATATCCTAACCTTGAAGTTGGACCCGGAGACTAGACGTCAGTGGGAGTTTCATGTTAGTGAAAATAGTTCGGCAGATGAATTGCCAACATATGAAAAATTCAAAGAATTTGTTACGAACCGATATCGCGCGATAGAATTTCTCGGCTCCGGATCAAACTCAATAAAGAAACCTATCAGTCATAGTAGTCCACCTGTAAATAAAATTAAATCTTTACATGTAACTAATTTTAAGTGTGTTTTTTGTTCGGGAGAACATTCTCTTCCATTTTGCAAAGATTTTTCAAAGGAATCTGTTGATACTCGTAGAAATTTTGTAGAAACTAATAACGTGTGTTTTAACTGCTTGGGTATCAATCATTGTGCCAAATTTTGCCGTAATAGTTCAAGGTGTCACGTGTGCAAAAGGAAGCACCATTCTCTGTTGCATCCTAATGGTAATGATGCTTCGGGGGCCGTTGAGGTCAGAGATAACTTGGAAGTGCCAGAACAACCAATGGCATCTTCCGCTGAGGGAGTAGTAGAGAGAAATGTTACGTTACCGTCGATTTCTTGTTTTTCGTCAGGTAGGGTTTGCAATCAGGCTCTTCTAGCAACTGCGCTAGTGGGAGTTCAGTCGAAAACAGGTATAGACACGGTACGGGCTTTACTTGACCAGGGCTCACAATCCTCTTTCGTGACTGAGTCGACCGTGCAGCGTTTGGGATTAAGGAAGACTTCAGTGTTAGGACATATTTCTGGATTAGGTGAGAATTCGTCAACTACTAAAGCCATGGTAACTTTGGAAATCAATTCACTGGTTGACCCTAACTTCAAGTTGAAGGTTGAAGCTTACGTTTTAAAATCGATCACAGCGCCGTTACCATCATGTGAAATTGATCCATCGAAATGGATTCAACTAAAAGGTCTGGTATTAGCTGATCCTAAATATCATACTCCAAGTCGCATTGATGTGTTGCTTGGGGTGGGTGTTTACAATCAAATATTATTGGATGGGATAAAAAAGGGGCCAGAAGGAGTACCTTTAGCGCAAGCTACCTCTTTAGGTTGGATTCTGTCTGGTTATGTGAATGTGGCTTCAAACCCAAAAACTCCAATAAATGTACTGCATTGTCGAACTGATGAAAATTATCTTCTCAAAAGGTTTTGGGAACTGGAAGCGGAACCTGAAATAAAAATTAATAAATTATTAACAAATGAAGAAAAAAGGTGTGAAGAAATATATGCACAAACCACAACGAGAGATAATGATGGTAGATATGTTGTCCAACTTCCTTTAAAAAATGATCCGCCTCAAGTTGTTGATTCTCTGGATATATCTAAAAAAAGATTTCATGCATTAGAACACAAATTCACTAAAAACAAGAATATGAAAGATAGATATACAGAAGTCATGAAAGAATATATTGAACTAAATCACATGGAACTTGTACCTAAAGAAGAATTAAACAATCCAAAAGCAATTTACTTACCTCATCACGCGGTGGTACGTGAAGACAAAGACACGACAAAGGTAAGAGTAGTATACGATGCTTCCTGTAAAGGAAAAAATAATATGTCGCTCAATGATAATCTGTTAGTGGGACCTACCTTACAACCGGAATTACGACATCTTGTAATGCGTTGGCGCTTACACCCTATTTGCCTTACCGCTGATATTGCAAAAATGTATCGCCAAGTGAAGATTGCAGAATCAAATGTCGACTTCCAGAGGATTATCTGGCGAGATAATCCTGAAACTGAAATAAATCATTACAGAATGCTAAGAGTAACGTTTGGAACTGCTTCTGCACCTTACTTTGCGATTAAAACGTTACAGCAACTGGCTCAAGATGAAGGTGGCAGGTATCCTATGGCAGCTGAAAGAGTAATGACTGATTATTATGTGGATGATTTATTAACAGGATGTCAAACTATAGAGGAAGGTTTAAAAATATTTCGAGAAATGAACGAATTGCTGAGCAAAGGAGGATTTGAGTTAATGAAGTGGACAAGTAACAATGAAGAACTACTAGATGTTATGAAACTTGAATGGGATAATGAGGATGATCAAGAAGGATTAAAAATTAAATCAGACGAAATCATGAAAATTGTGGGACTTACTTGGAACCGTGGTGAAGACTGCATCCGCTACACTGTTAAACTCCCACCTCTGGAACATCCTGTAACAAAAAGAAAAATAATTAGTGATATTTCGCGATTTTATGATCCATTAGGTTGGGTTGGACCTAGCATTATAAAATCAAAAATAATAATACAGCAATTATGGTTAGTAGGCATTGATTGGGACGAAGCTGTACCGGAAAGTATATTAAACGAGTGGCTCACTTACCGGGAAGAGTTAAAGTTGCTAGAGGTTATTAACATACCGAGGTGGGTCCATACCAAGGTTAGTAATACAGTCGAGTTGCACGGCTTCTGCGACGCCTCTAAGGTTGCGTATGCGGCGGTTATTTACATCCGTGTAATAGATTCCGAGGGAAGAATACATGTAGCTCTGGCAACTGCAAAAACAAAGGTGGCGCCTGTCAAACAGGTCTCAATTCCCAGGTTAGAGCTGTGTGGGGCGGTTTTATTAACAAGGTTAATTTTGGAAACTGCACAAGTACTTGGTATTGACAAATGTAACTTGCATGCATGGACTGATTCTACTGTGGTTCTTGCTTGGATTAATGGCCATGCAAGTAGATGGAAAGTATTTGTTGCAAACCGTGTTTCTGAGATTCAATCGAACCAGGACTCTCATTATTGGACACATATTGGTTCCAAAGAGAATGCAGCTGATGTCGCATCTAGAGGATTATCTCCAGCTGAATTAGTCAACAATAGTGTCTGGTTTGAAGGTCCTGGATTTTTAAGAAACAAAGAAATAAATTATGAGAAGCCAAAAGACATAACTACGGATTTAGAAAAAGTGAAAGGTTATTGTGCTGTAGTAGAAGATTGTATATTGCAACGGTTCTCTTCACTCACAAGAATGAAACGAGTGATAGCGTATTGTAAACGTTTCATAAATAATTTAAGAGTTGAACCTAGTAAAAGAAATAAAGGGTATTTATCTACGCAAGAACTAAACGATGTGTTGAATATATGTATTAAGCAAAGTCAAGCATTGTATTTCGGAGAGGAGATTTTACTAGTCAGAGAACAAAAGAACTTACCGAAAAGCAGCATTCTTCGATCGCTGAACCCTGCACTCGATGAAAATGGATTATTAAGAGTAGGTGGGAGATTAGAGCATTCTGGTTTAAGCTTTAACCAAAAACACCCCATCTTGATACCCAAAACCTGTCACTTAGCAAATTTGATCGTTGCAGATGCACACAAACAAACACTTCATGGCGGTCCCCAGCTAATGCTTTGTTTTATACAAGCTAAGTATTGGATTCCACGAGTCAAACAACTGGTAAGGTCTTACTTTCGTAAATGTGTAATATGTGTGAAAAATTCAGCCAATACTCAGACACAATTAATGGGCCAGTTACCAATGGCGAGAGTGACCCCAGTGCGCGCATTTAAATGTAGTGGTGTAGATTACGCGGGGCCTATCCAGATACGTACAGCAAAAGGGCGCGGACACAGGTCTCATAAAGGATACATATGTCTGTTTGTTTGTATGGCAACAAAAGCCATACATCTGGAAGTAGTGACGGATCTTACTTCGGAAGGCTTTCTGCAAGCATTCAAACGGTTTGTCTCTAGACGTGGACATTGTTCCGATTTATGGAGCGATAACGCGACCAATTTTGTCGGAGCTTCTAGCGAATTAAAGCGTCTTTTCTTAACCGAAAAGGGATCCATGCTTCAGGAAGTAGCCGAATCTGTGGCCAGTAACGACTGCAACTGGCATTTCATTCCTGCTCGATCGCCTAACTTTGGTGGCTTATGGGAAGCAGGAGTGAAATCCGTTAAGTACCATTTAAAGAGGATTATTGGCCAATCAACTTTGACTTTTGAAGAAATGTCAACGGTTCTAGCACAAGTGGAAGCTTGCCTTAATTCTAGACCCCTATCGGTAGTTACTGGTGATTGCGACGAACATACTGTCTTGACTCCGGCACATTTTCTTGTGGGAGAGCCTGTTGTAACTCCTCCTGATCGTAACTATGAAATGCATAATGTTAGTTCTTTGAGAAGATGGCAGTATGCACAAAAAATGTTGCAGGATTTCTGGCGGAAATGGTCTCAGGAGTATCTTACCAAGTACTTCCATAGGTATAAATGGTCATCGCAACAAAATCAGCCTAAGGTGGGCGATGTCGTGTTAGTGAAGGAGGACGGGCTTCCTCCCTGTCGTTGGTTATATGGCAAAGTGATTGAAATCCATCCGGGTCAGGATAATTTGATAAGAGTAGTCACAGTTCAAACTAAAAATGGTAATTTTAAGCGAGCTATTTCCAAACTGTGTTTGCTCCCAATTGCAAATAATTAGTAGGTGACGCAGGTAGCTAACTGTGTATAATTTTAAGGGTTTGTATTTGTATTTTAATGTGTATTGTTTAAATATAGATTTTAGTTTGGTTTTGTTAAAGGACAAACGTCAAATTTGTCCTTGGTGGGCGATTTAATGTATAAAGTACGCAAATGCATTGTCTTAGCAGAAGTTTTAGGATTTTGTTTGTTTACAAGTTTAGTTCTGATTTGTACCAAGAGATGTCACTATGCCTATTTACATCGCGATGGCATTGTGTTCCGGCCGATCCTATATAAAGGAAATGTTAGATGTCAATAAAGACTATTTTGGTTACTCCATAAACTGTAGTTTCATTCAAGCTTGGGAACTAATTGGGAGGAGTACTACAGGGAGTGGCCAGTAGCCCAGAGGTTTTACAAAAACAATCCAGAGGCGTTAAATCGCACGAACGAGGCAGCGAATCGACTGGTCGTTTACTTGAGATAACGTACGCTCTTAAAGTAGTGGCCACCGACTCCCAATTTCAAAAGTTATTTTTTTAAATTTGCAGATGTTATTCGTTCGTATGCTTCATTTTGATAAAAAGGTTATTTCTACGGAATAAACTGTCAGTACAGTTCGATGTTCACAAAGGTCGTTCACAAACTAAATTCAAAATTGACAAGTCCCTATTGAAAACCCCCTTATGTAGGTACTGGATTTGCTGTACGTGTAGTTAACAACAAAATTTACAAATTTTCTTGCAAACTAATTAGAAAATATACACCGGAAACTTTATTAATAAATACAGGTTTTCCCTCAGCATAAAGGATCCTATTGCTAATTTTATGCAAATCTAATTAACGGTGTTTGAATATCTAATTAACAGTTCGGTATAAGGTTAAAATATGGACTCTCATTTCTGTTTTGAAGATATGTCGATCTCGTATCGATCTAAGTATAATCCAACATTTATGACTTTTTAATTTCTGCAAATTATCATACGTTATTGAAAATGATTTAGCGGTAGTATTATGCTCGTTTTAATAATTTTAACGGTCATGTTTATGACATATTTCATAAGGCAGGATCAGACAGGTATATTATAAAGCTATTTAATACGCATGCATTAATGCAAAATACCTACTTGCCACTAAAAATCAAAAGAAGATTAATCACTACTTAAGATCTAAAGAAGGTTAAGAAAATCGATGAAATTAATTATTTTAATTACCCTACACCAGTTTAATAGTGTTGGAGGACAATTGTCTCGTTCATGACGTCACAATAGCGGTATGAAATGTTTAATTGTAATACTTCAAACATTTCGTTTCTTATTCTCATTATCAATTATAGGCTAAGACATCAAATAAATAAATGACGATGCGCCATTACACTAACAATTAATCTCAAACTAAGGTTTTAACTGGAAGGCTTTAACATTAACTGAGGCATCAACCCAGCACATCCGGATCAAAGCAATTTAGAAAAGGTCATTTCCCAAATTGACCAGACCGAGATTCAAAACTGGGACTTTTTGCGATTCCGGTGACCTTAACCACTGCACTATCACCAAGTTCGTAATAAATTTAGCGATACAACGTATCGACGACGAGACGAACTCTACTAATGTAGTCCTTTTCTAACATTTTGACGTCATGAATGAGGAAAAAATTGGTACTCCCAACACTTAAATTTAGTAAACAAAGAAGCAGTGGTACGAACAATTATAACAAATTACAATACTGTGGTAAAAAAGTGATTTTGAAGTATAACTACTTTCCACTATGTATTTAAAATTACGGTCCGTTCTCATTGCAGTTCTAGATTTTCACTTATGATGCTTACGTTTTGCTATCATTATGTCAAACTTATAAACGTTCCATGTTTGCAATATCTGCTTCTTTAGATATTTTATGGTGCAAACTTTTAATGATGATTAGTTTATTTCTAATTAAAAAAAAAAAAACTATTTTTGTTATAGCATTTTAATTTTAAGAATACTATTGCATCTTCACCTTAAGGAAATTATATATGTATTTAGAACTTAAAGACGTTAATGAACTACCTACAGAATTTTACGTAATATATTTTTGCTTGCCATATATTACCGTGTGTATATCAAAGATCCAAAATTTTGTCCTTTTTTATGGTAAGAAAACTAAGTAAAATAACATTCAATGTACCTCACCTCATTTGAAGTGGAAGATTTAGCTAGCTCATTATAAAAAAAGAGGCCACTCTTAAAACTCTTTTCTATGTAGCGTCCTTCCCAACACTACAATGAAACAAAACGGCGAGCTGCCAACGACTAAATGTAACGAAGTAGATACGTAAAAGCCACATTGTCCTGTCCATTAGCAAATTGCAAGTTAATTAGCCGATCATCCCCTATCACTGTGGCAGATGTAATCGCTATCAACCGCAGCTAGTCGCTTTTGATACAGATTTTGTATATCACTGGCTGTGAATGGTGTGAGGCGTGTACGTGGTTTAATGCCCGGTTTCAATATTTTACGACTCGTAATGTGTCAAAAATGACTATCCGTTTTTCTCCAACCGACTACGAATCGTTAAATAATACCATTCCATACAGCTGTCATCAGTCGTCTGTCTATCGTTTTTAGCATACGCCTCGTATAATTAATTACAATCCGTAACTGGAACGGATTGTTTTTTAAATATTCTCACTCAATCTCGGATGCGCTCTGTTGCTAAAGCTTTCATTCCATTGTCGTACAATCAACATACCCTCTTTGCACTAGAAATAAAAATAGAAATATGTTTATTGACACACAACATGATTAAAAAAACAGAAACACACACACAGAACATAATGTGGTCAATTAGGTTCCACCTCAGCAAATGCTGCTATGGCATTATTTCTAACACCGCAACAGCGCTGGTATTCTGGTGGTAAAAAGGTGATAAATTATGATGTCAAATAAATTTCAATTCAAAATAAGAATGGAATAGCTATTTTACGATTCTCACTTTTCAGCACTTATTAGTGGACTAGTGGGCTAGTCACATCAAACGGACTCCGTGAGTTTTTGATGACCTCAGTGGCACGAAGAAGGGGCCCGTAGAAGTGTTGCCGACCAATAGTTGACTTTTTTTATCCATGGACTATCGATGGTCTATCTATAGCTAACGTCATCTAAATAGTATCGATATCTATTGATAATATCAATGTTATGGATAGTATTGAGCTTAGAACCAGGCAATAGGTACTATTGCATGACAACACCCTTGACCGTGCTTTTGAGATAAATGATGGATGAAATTTGATGATGAAAACTGTCCATAGTAAAGCCGGCAATACAAGTTGAAAGCGAGTTCGAGATGAATTATCAGTATGGCAAAATTGGCCAATTAACTAATTTCTCTCAATAGGCTTGGGTTTGAATTTGTTGTGTTGACGCCCCCACCCGACCGTCATCCGTCATTGGAAGTAATAGTACAAGGAAAACTTTTAGTTCAAAGCCTTAAAGAAAAGACGCATTTTTAATTTATATAGAACCAACGACAAAAATATCAAAAGAAACTTTAAAATCACAACAAAAAAAATATTGCAACGATAGATTATTAGCTTCTTTTTCTAAGGTTCTAGCATAGTGGACAAAACGAAGTTTTTAAAATTTGAATTGAAAATTAATTACCTACCTCCGGAATAAAAAAAAAGGTTTAAATTTTCAAACATTCAGATGATATGTTTGTATCATCCAAAAGTTCATTTCTATTTTTTCCTCTAAGTTTCCTTCTTTGAAATCAAAACATCATTATTATGGTAAAGATTCCGAACTCAAGTCGACCCTCTGAAAACAGGAAACAAACGAAGCATAAGGATTGGGTTTCCGCATAAAATCACTCAAAAATTTTGCTTGTCTTAGAAAATGGACATATTTTTTTAATTAAGCAGGTAATTAATGTATATCATAACGTTAATTATGAATCGAATCATATGTGTGGGGGTATTGTATCGATCAACGAGATTAAACACATTGGAGTCCGCTGATCCTCAGGTGCTATTCAAGCCTTTTCCCTCCCGCGAGACATTACAGGCTTTTAGGTAATTTATGCTTCATCACATATTCCATTACTAAATTACCGATTCTCACTCAAAGGAAATTTTACTGAAACACGGTTAGGTTACTTTTACTAGATTAGCGTTTCGTGTTATAAAAAAAATGCGCATTACTTCCAAAATTCTAAGCATATAAGCATTAAATTTATTTCTCAAATTTGCATGCAGTTTCCATATGTTAGGAAAGGAATCCTGTCTTTTTAAAAACTACCTGCTTATTTTTCATACGGTGATGGACCATTCATCAGTTGAATATTTTTGGGTCGTCATATTACTACTAAGGCCTAAGGCTAAGGTTACTAAGGCCCAGGTGCAGCAAAATAATCATTATTTTATACAACAATGGCACACCATTATTTTCCATTTGTATAAAGCATTGTTATCGCATAAAATATATCGAAATAGCTTTGAAATTTGCTTAGTAATTGAGGAACGGTTAATCTCACTGAAATCAGAAGTGCTTCTGCTAAGCACTCTTTCATTTCACTCAAATTAGATGAAAGTTAAAAGTTGCACTCCACTTTATAGTGGCCATTATAAAAATAAAATCGCGAGTGAACAAAGTCTATTCAATGAAAATTACAATTCAAGTCTGAAAGTAAATGAAAGGCAAGTTGTTAGCGAAGCAAATTATGCATTACTCATCGCGAATAGAGTCCCAACTCCAACAGTCGTTAGTGTCTGGCGGTTGGTTTAGGCTTCGGATCAAAAGTAGTGGGACCACACCTTAGGACTTTAGAGTGACTTCCATAATTACAAGTAGATGCACCTTCTTTTTTTTTTCAACAAAAACTTAAAAGGATCCATACCTGTCGAAGAAGTAACATAGAAGTTACATGGCTTCATCTCGTTGGCACGAATGAATCAAACAAACAAATTTTGAGGAATAGCGAAGTAAAGATATCAAATGGTTAATTGAGCACATATGCTATTGTTTACATGACAACTGTCAATCTGATCTAAAACATTCGAGTCAGTAGATTGCATGAGAGCACATATCACATACTTGCGTCCTGTAGTGAGCGTAGTTAAATTGCGATAGACCACTGCACTTCCGGCACACAACGACCTTCATAAGTGCAATAATAGTTGTCAAACTGATCCCAAGCAGGCGAGTCGATAGACACACGAAAGCACACTATGCAGATATAATCGAAAACGTGACTAGACGGCGGGGCATCTCTTTTACGTCCTACACAACACCAAGTACGTTGACAGCTGTTATGTTATTTCTAGAGCCAAAAGCGCGCAAACTATGTGGGGCTCAAGGTCTTCGTGCATAATATCGAGCGCGAACGGATGACGAGATACCTCCTTGCCTTCGACAGTTTCGTCCTACACAACAACAAGTGGAATGACAGCTGTCACATTAGTCCTAGGACACGCGAGCTGGAGGGCGCACGAGCGCAGACTATGTGGGGCCCCGGGTGCGCGCGCACCGTATCGAACGCGGCTAGACGGCGGGACACCTCCGAGCGTTCGACAGACGGCCTATACAACACTACAACACCCCATGTACAGACACCAGGAGAAAACCTATGCGTTTGTAAAAAATAAGCTTTCCACTTTGGAGCATTTGCAGCAAATGCAGATGAAATACCTACGATATTTTTTGTAAGAGAACATTTTTTAGCTTACGCCTCGTATAATTTATTACTATCCCTAACTAGAACGGATCGTTTTTTAAATATTAGAAGCGGGCATTAGGGAACTCTACTGTCACATCTTCTGAGTTTGTTACTGGTATCTTATCAGTTAAAATAGGTTCCGAACCGGTAAGTGTCATTTTTACATTGTATTCATTGCCTATTAAAAAATTGTTATAATGTAACCAACTTAAATGTATATATTGTTTGATTGATCACATTATCTCGAACTAGTACATTCTCATTATTAACTAAATGAGACGTATTCATTAATTCCCATTCAATTAGACGAACCGAATACGCTGAAAAAAGCTATCTACGCAACGTTCCCCTTATACTTATGATTGAATTTCTCCATTTAATTTCCAAATCATTCGCCATATTCTGAATTCCCATTTTCTTTCAGACATTTTCATTATCAATGGATTTCAATTCAATCAGTTTCTCAACAAGCGAACATTGTTGAACCCTACGCAGTTCATTCCAACCAATAAAACAGGCGAAGCGAGATCTCGGAGCCTAAAGGGGCTCCTACACCTGGAGCGTTTGGCTCTAAAGTCACGTTACAGAGACGAGCATTACATCAATGAGGAAGACGAACCAAGCATTATAGTGCTTAATCAGTGCACTTCCGGATTCACATATTAAATTCATTCCAACTACGTCTCCTTTACTGTACCTGAAAGAAACCTCGGAGACGCTTAGAACATGAAAGGTCCCAACCCAAAATCGATTTTTGGCCAAGTCAATTCGGGACACCACCCTTTCTAAACCGGCTTAGGTTGTACTGGGTTTAACTCCCAGTTAGTACCTATTGTCTGCTACTCATAGAACATGAACAAATCGATTCAGTGAATTGTTGTAAATATCTTGCGCGTTTTTTAACACTCGTGGAAGAACTTTATGAAGCGTAACTTAATAATGTGTAATATATTGTAACAAATTGTTGTGAATTTGTGTTGCGGATGCATCGAATTTAATGTTAATTAATATACAGGCGAATGTTTGCTCGCTAAATTACGCAGGATTGCAGAATTGTAATATTTTGCTCAAAAGCTAAACTGGCATGTTATAACTATAGGTACGATTTAAACCTCGTCAAAAAAAATACTATCAAAACCAGTATGTCCCAAAGACAGTATTTTAATGTAATACTTAAAATCAATGCCCCATGTTACAATACAAGATAATGGTCTAGACGAGGAACACCTTCAAAATTCAACCCCGTTCTACAGATCCGAAACATCGACTCCATTCTTGCTAAGAGACAAAACGCTAGCATACAAAACGCGATCGCTTTTTAGACAATAGACGGCGGACTGGAATGACCCATTCCGATGATGAATGCCGCTCAGATGCCATATTTTTAATTTATCACCTGATAGATAATCCAGGTAGGGCCTCATTGAGCCTCTTTGGCCGCGGTGCCGCCCGCCGAGTGGTGCATTGTTAGAGACTCACTCGACCGACCAACGAGCCCGGCTAAGGCATAGGTGACAGCGTTTAACTGGAAATTCCAGTTATGAAGTGTGAGCCACATAAAAATTACATTGGTATTTACGAATGTAACTGTGAAGTCCCATGCTATACAATTCTACGTTTCCTTTAAAATACGAATGCAGAGGACGACTTCTTAATAATGTTCCTAAATACTTAGGTACCTAAGTCTAGTTTTCATAGGTTTTTGTGTTTGTATCAAGGGACACAAAGACACAAAGCGATTGGAAGCAACTATTCCCCAATGTATGAGTATTTTATCAGGCCTTGTTCAAACAGGACGAGCTGACAAATATGTTCACATTGTCAAAAAATATTACATAAGCAAAAAAAAGGTTGTACGTTATGATATAACAGCTTGAGATAGTATCGAATTCACAATGTTGCGGTTGTGGACTTGGTCAAGTGAGCTGGAATAGACTTCATCAAAAACTTCTCTTCTCTTTTAGAATAAAGTGCACATTAAATGTTTAAGCACTTTCTATAAATGGGCGCAAACTCCGCGCCCGCTCATAGATCACATCCGAACCCAATTTATTTATGTGGTTCTGGGCTCCACTACACCGGCTATGAATGTTACTGGCAATAAAAGGGACGTCTCATTTATTATTGACAAATATTTCGCGCCAAAAAAAACGCTGAAAGGAGCTAACGGAAGGCGCCAGGTCCTATTTTATTGTATTTATCGTGTACAATGTATATCTTTGGCGGTTGGACGGGGAGCTTTTTTTTAATAAGTGTAATAAAGGACAGGAAATTATATCAATTCATTGCATCGAAGGTTTGCGTGGGGCGGCCGGTTGCGTCCATTCCTATTATACCGGTGCGTCTGCGCATTCCAGGAGAACTTTTTTGTGTAAATATCTATAATGCTAATAGCGTGAGTCATGAGAAGTGTGTGATCATCAACAGATATTCAATAGATTTATTGGCAAGGTGTGCGCCCGAATCAACTTTTAAGTTGGAGCGAATTAATATTTTGCGTGACTCACGGGTCAGACGGTTCAGTTTTTTATGTTAACAAAAATGTGTGAGGAATTTTAAACGTCGTTCCGTGCTATCATTTAAATCCTAAAATCTCAAATTCAACACCTATTCTCCTAAAATGAATCATGACTTTGATTAAGTTATTTGTTTAAGTAAAATTGTTTAGGTGATATTGTATAAAATATTTATTAAACAGAAACTGAAACCTACGTATAACTACATACTCAGGTACGGTCGACATTACAACAAGGTTAAACTTTCGGTGCGATATTAGTTTTTATGCTTACGATATAAGGGCGGTATAAAGTCCAAAGTGGATAGTCTGGCGTGCTTTTGACTGTACATCATAGCATCTGAAAAATATGTATTAAATCGAATAACACAGCATTATTATAGTACTACGTGTTACCGACCAAGAGTACATTACGGTTGAAAACCGCAATATGATATTATAACTTACTAGCTGTTGCCCACGACTTCGCCCGCGTTATTTCGGGATAAAAAGTATCCTATATGTTAATCTAGTATGTCATCTGTCTTCCTACCAAATTGTATCCAAATCCGTTCTGTAGTTTTTGCGTGAAAGAGTAACAAACATCCATACATCCATACTTACAAACTTTCGCCTTTATAATAGTAGTAGGATGTCTACGATATACGCACGATACAAAATCCAAAGTGAAGTGTGACGTGCTTTTGACTGTTTATTGTAAGAGATGTCAGCAATATCGCTAACTATTCAAAACCGACTCGAATCAACATCGTAGTAACAATTTCTCAGCTAAACGGTCGATTTCGTCACGCAGTCTGGTAACAGTATATCAAGCTGCAGTAAAGTATTTCTACCCTAACTTCGTTGTAATTATATAAAATCATGTTGACATCTTAGCACTAGAGTTTAAAATTTGGTACAACAAAATATTTAAGCCGGTATTATTATTATTGGTTCAATAACCGCGTCATAGCATGAATGAGATTGCATTCCAGCCCAATTTAATAGAGTAACTTGAACCTTTGAACGATAATGATCACAAAAAAAAAATCAGAGCTTATTACACAGCTGAAGTATTTTTTTTCATGGAAACCAAAAACATGTTTGGTATCATGTATATATCTATATTATTTACCTATGTGTAATTAATTCAAACATGCATTAATGTTTATACACCCAGACTCAGAAATAACACAAATGTTGATCACATGAATACTCCTGTTTTTAAAGAGATCACACCCACGATCCTTGGTACGACAGACAGCAATGCCATTGACCTTTGACCAAAAACTATTCTCGAACCAAACATACCATATAACCAAAAGCATGGAATGGAATTCTATCTAGCAGAATCGTGTTTTACTGGATCCTATATACACTGTGCCCCGGTGCAGCCAAGACATGTCATGTCATGTCGACACAAACCCACCGATTACAGCCGACGGAAAAAAAACAGGACAAAAACAACACAATGAAAACGGTGATGCCGTGAAAAATTTCCACTAATAAGTCTGGTTGCGTACGTGCCTCGTATTGAAACTTTACACTGACCATTCAGACCAATAGTCTGAACATTTAGTAGTCAGAAAATCTATAAAATAAAGGCTCTTGGGGTAAGTACGTTTTGTACAAATGTTTTAGGAAACGCTGCAGAAGAGAGTGAAAAGAAAATGGGTTTGATCTGCAGATATTATGAAAATTATACTCGGGTCCATGAATATGAAGGTAAGTAGGTGCGATCAAAAGCATATCAGACTTTAGATAGACAGACAGACAACTAATATCGAACTGCAAGTGATTACTTTGTGGTGTCAACTGTTTGTTGTGTTTTTTATCACTACATAGTACAAAGAAAGTCGGTTTTTCTGTATGTCCCTATGTATGCTTAGACCTTTAAAACTACGCAACGGATTTTTATGCGATTTTTTGATAGATAGAGTGATGTATGGGGCAGGTTTATACGTTTTTCGGCTTTTCTGAACATTAATTCATACATATTTATGTTCAGCAAAGCCGAAAACTTCATTTGTATTTACTTGCACCCGTGCGGAGCCGAGGCGGAGCCGGGTGGATAGCTAGTTACTTATATGTATATATATAAAAGTCCCATGGTAAGACTACGCTCAAATTAACGGGTGGTTGGGATTCCCAAAGTCTAATAAAATCATAAAACAAATTGCTAAGTTGCTTCGTCCAGATTAAAAACTAAGAAGTACTTTCCCAACACTGAAATATTTTTTTCGAATACATATATTCAGTAATTTTACAAAACAAATCTTTCCTGTTTATAATATGAGTATAGATAATGAATAAGGGTCGATCCCGGGTCGTTTTTTTTAAAGATCGTGCAAAGGCCGCCTAACAACAGCCGGGTCGACCTGTGACGGCGCTTTATTCGCTTGATCACATAAAATATGCACATCGGGCCAAATGCGCTGCGTCACCGCTTACCTACAGGGAAGAATCGTTTTTACTAAATAGCTAATTTAAAGATATTAAATCATCTACTATAATAAGAAGATTTCCAGGAGCTCGTGTTTAAGCGATGATTTTAAATAGTTTTACTGTACTTGCATACTTATGGCTAGGCTACGCGACAATCACAGACAAAAGTTATGTTAAAAAATTACCGGAGAAAAAGTTTTATTTATACTCTCTATCTCGCGTTGAGAGACAACGCAATAATTCCGTCAATTATTAGAGAGAAACCCCAAAAAAAGAATCTAAACATAATTAATTTATACCCAAAACAAACACAAACGACGTATCAAATGAAAGACAACACAATATCTATGTAGGAAAAATAGACAAAATTAGAAATTAAATATTCATTTGAATATAGGTGCATCAATATTTTATATATTTAGAATAAGAAAGAGTTACAACATAGTTAAGCAAATAACGCGTAACTATGTTCTAACTCTTTCTTTGTTCATTTGTTTAAAGTGACATTGATTTTTTTTCAAAATAATTTTTGTTTTAAAAATAGCAGCGTGTTTATTAGTTATTAGCTAATTAATCGCATCGCAATCAACAGTTTGAATGTTTACTATGCAGAATGACAATATTTCTAAGCGGCCAAATCGTAGGATAATCAATTTGAAACAAGGGCTCGTGGGAAAAGTTGATCGCAGAATAATAGCGAATCCGCCACGTGCCACAGATTAATATTTTTACGTCTATATCAAGATCAAGGAGCAGGAGCAAGTTGTTTGCTTATAACGACCTTCGTAGCCGTAGATAATTTATAGATTTAAACACAAGTATTGAGAACTATTCACAGCGTTATCGTGTCCCCGCAGAACTTTGTACAAGGAGTGCAATTCTCATGGGTTCGTAACAGTTAAACGCCTCACAATAACTCGCGTTTTCAACATTTTTAGGTACTTGTTTATTTCATCACTTAAGTGCGTATATAGCATGCGAATAGCTACGTCACCATTTACCTACATTGTAGACTAGAATTACCAGCTGTCCCGTGGAAGAAGGGACGTCCTGTTTATAGGCAATTGTAGGATAATTTAGTTTATCTACTTAAGAAGATACGTGATATTTTTTGAATACTTTATTGCAAACAAAAATTTACAACAGGTGGACTTAATGCTATCGTTCTCTACCAGTCATCCTTTGGGAGTTTCGGTAGAACGTGTTTATGAATTTTGGTCAGCTAATGATTGCCGCAGCTACCCATTTTAGGAGGTAGTTGTGTATGGGTGTATATTTTTATGGCTCAAGTTGTAATAGGAGCACACAAGGATGGTTTTTTTTCATATAATATCAAATATGCTTGAATCTTTGAAACCAAGAAAGTAGTACCGAGTTTTATTATTCTTACTCCTTTGCTTGTCTGACTTTCTCATTCCTACCCACAGAGAGAAGACAACTTAATGTTAACGAGTCAACGACTAAAACACAGGGGCTCACCTGTTCGATTATTGGTCAAATAAATTTGTATATATATTCGGGTTGATGCCCCCTCTTTGTATCCGTTGTCTTGTACTCATAGTATCAGACAAAATAAGTTTGAGAGCAGTTCCGTTTATGATTGTCTGGCGCATTTATTAAATTTATTTATACATATTTTAAAAAAAAACCTTTGAAATCTGCATGTCGAATTTAAGGCTAGTCAGCCATGTTTGATTTCATAAATCCCAAAATCCACACAAATGTTTGCTAACCTACTGAAGACTCCTTTACAACCCACCGATGCTAATGAGTGCCGGGTCCCAACTCCTGGCCGAAATCGTCGAATCATAGCCAATTAATCATCGGGAATGTGAGAAACAAGCAGGTATAATCGGCGGGACCCGATAATGGGGTGTATTGTGCTGCATCGTGAATGGGCCCGGGAACTCGCGAACGCGTTGTAAGCATAGATGTTTCAATGTTGTATGATAAAATGCATACATATACATATCAGTCTATACATTTTTTGTAAAACTCATATAGCTTTGGCATCCCTACTCCTTACTAATTATAAATGCGAAAGTAACTCTGTCTGTCTGTTATGCTTTACAGCTTAAACCTCTCAACCGATTTTGATGAAATTTGGTATAGGTATACGTTGAACCTCAAGAACCGACATCGGCTACTATTTGTTAGAAAATATATGGGGATGACGGTAATACCACCTTTGAAAGTTTATATGGGAAAATGTTTATTATTTAAGTTAGAGATATGAAATTTGGCACAAATATTTCTCGAAACTTGAATTAAAATATATACTACTTTTTGTTTCGAGTATTAGGGGAGAGGGGGGTAAAACCGACCATGAAAGGATGTAGTCCACGCGAACGAAGTCGCGGGCTCAGCTAGTAAGAAATAATATTGGCCTTCAAGTGCGTATCTCTTCGGGGACCAAGGCCCAACTGCCAATCTTGTTTTGCTGTATATATAGTTAGTGATCGCGATGTAAGATCGATGTATTAATTGACTCGATCGATGTATTGTATGGAGCGTTGTCTTTTATGCCAATTCTGCTAACGCCGTATTTGTGTCGACTTGTAGGTCATGTCGTAGGTCGGCACACCACTAATACCTACGAGATATCATTATGCCAATCGGTCATCGTGCGCTTACATTAGTCAAATGGTAAATTGACTACTCAAAGGAAGTAGTTAGTAAAAGTAGCAAATTTTATTTCGCGGAGGTGAAACCATTAAGGCTTGCTTATCAGCTTAAACGATCTTCCAGACAACCTTGAGTTAGAGGGCACATTGAAGAGTAGGGTAATGAGACGTATCGAAGTGTATAAATGCTATTTATATAATTCAACATATAAGTAGCTAAACGGTAATATATACGGATTTTGATTTGACACAATGTAGCCGTTGAAAATAACCACATGTGTTGTGCTATAAACATATAAAAGTACATACATATATAGATAGACAAATATTTAGTTTTCTGTAAATCTTAACACTTTTTCATGATTCGTTTAGTAGTCTCTCATTAAACCACAGAATGTTTGGCCGACATCTCGCCAATAGATATAGGTAATAGGTTCCGAACCGGTGCAGCGGTGGTGGAATCCTGTTTGATATGTAGAGATCCGAGCTTAAACACATGGAGCGCGTACCCCTGATAAGCTGTGACAGGGTGTTTAGGAATCCTCAGAAGCAAGGGTTTCTCTCCCGGTACAATAACCGGAGGGGAAATGCCTATACACCCTCGACTTATATTCTCCACCCTTTGCACGAAACAAAGTGTAGTATGTTGGACATGCACCAACTTAAACCCCGCCAGTAGCCAACACACAGTTTGTGGAGAAGTCGCACCCTTCTGGACTCACTAGGGTTTCTCTCCCCCTTGAGATATATGACTGACTCTGTAGTTCCAGACGCGATAAAACTAGATTCGTGTGATTTATTTAAAGTACGCCATAAAAAAGCAAACGATTAATCGCAGTTACATTTTTTTACTTTTACTTGGCTTAAGATAAAATGCCCTAGCTCTGCCCTATTTCGCAGATGTACTAAACCTAACAGAAAGCAATATGAAAACCCGCTATCATTGTTTTCTTTTCAGTTTCGCGCCGGCTGAGCCGCCATTTCTCACGGCCCTCGTTGTAGCGAAACGCGATATATCTCCGCACCGCGGACACGGGCGGAATCATTAATTTCCCGCAGAACACTGAAATCAGGAGAAAAAGATTTGTCCACCTTTGTTAGATGTTTTAGGGGAGCACGCCCATAGAAAAGATTCCGTCCCGATTATTTAGTTGGATTCCGACCAGGCGCGAGCGGCAGAATTGTTTTTCCGGCAGTAAATTGAGCGTCGATTTTTATTACTTTCTTCTCCAGAATAATACCGAGTCGACGGAAGTAATAAATCTGGCAAATCAGGGCAAAAACAAGTCACGTCGCCGAATTTTGTAGGAATTGCCGATTTACTATTTTTATAACTTAACTAGTCTGTTAAAAATACTTCTTCTGCTTCATCATTAATCTGATAGAAGATATTGCATAGGCCTAAAACTTTTACATTTTGCTACACATTTATTCATTAAGTATGTGTAGAAACTAGTTATAGAAAAAAATGCTTTTATCGTTGATTTGTAAGTTAAACATTTAAAATAAATTAACGGCTCAAAACGCGACACCATTTTTATTTAGTAGTTAATACGAACTACTTACTGCCCGACGTTTCGGTTAGGTTGCACCAACCGTGGTCACGAGCTGACGGTCTCGCTCGCCTTCGTCTGTTCGGGGGAGCTTGCAAATCTTCATCCACCCTCACATTCTCACATAACAAAATGTTATTGAAGTCACTTCAACACACTACACTGACTAAAAATGGAACGCGAAAGTCTTAAAGATTTGTAAGTTTTCATCTTTAATCCGTTTAAACATAATATTATTCGTTAAGATTATTACTTTTAAAACGTTGTGATATCCAAAATGTTTCTTTGTAAATTCATTCTTTTTTGGATTTGTATCTGTGAGATTTGATCATATAAAATCGCAACAGTTCCAAATAAGACGTAGAGCGGTGTAGAAAAAAAATGCATTAGATAAAACCAAATCAAGCTTTTTGGTCGCAAATTCAAGCGCTCGTAGATTCCATCTGTCTAAAGTCAAGTGAAAAACCGTTCAAATGCAGGTTTTATTACCTACGTGAAGAAGAAGAAGAAGAACTAATATTATGTATGTTCCTCATTCATGCAAAGTCAACTAAATGAATTTTGATACAATTTGGCATCTGAATAGATTACACAATAGGAAAATAGATTAGATAGGTAAGCGAACGAAATCAATGGCGCTGGTCTTTTTTTTAAAGTACTTTTTACTGCTTTGAATGTAATATTCAAAATATTTAGTATCGCTAAATATAAAAAAACCCATCAGCCCTAAAAGTCAAATTAAAATAAATCGAAGGACGGTCCTATTAGCCATCTGACGTCATCCATGAATATGCACCGTATATGTTTCGTTGGTACTCGTACGTTAGAATTTATATTTAATTCGGAAAGCCCCAATGCAGACAAAATATTCTGTAAAATATCATATCGTAATTTGCAGGCGTCTGGAGGAAAATCCACAACGCGAACAATGAATGTTTGCGTTTATATTGGTGGTTACAGTCTCACTTAGGACGCTTGCAAGAAAATATAAGATTTTGATAGTTCAATTTGTTCTCAATGAGCATTTAGTGGACTTTGATATGCATATTCGATATTTATTGTTTGTTCATCTTATTTTAACGCACATCAAATGTTAGTAGACTTCGCGTGGTCAACAAACTTGAGCCCCGATTGTGTCTTAAAACCAAATTAATATACCTACTTAATTATTTGCTTTCACAGAACACACTTGTGTCATTTCATTAAATTGTTTGCTTAATAAGTTAGAATGCAATTAATATTATTAAAAAGACATAATAGTTTTCGTTTAATTTGAATATCATTTATTTATTAAGTCTTATAACATTTTCTACAATGCACTAATTTTAACAGATAAATTTTATTAACATAGAATGCAGTTTAGATATAAATAATAAATAGTTTTGTGTGGTAAAACTACAAACATTAACGGCAAAAACTTATGACACCACATATAAGTATACTTTGTTTACTTTTATAATGATTTTTGGTGTTGATTTTTTTGGTGGAGTTCAACCGTGAATAAATAAAATAATCCACTTGTCAACTGTGCCTTGAAACAAGCTTAAGCTAGATTTCGAACCTATAGCACCGACCACTCGTTTTATCGTGAAGTTGTATAATTCTCACCTCACGTGACACTGGCAGAGGGAGACATCGCAAAAGAAACTTGGTTGCCATTCCATACAAAGAAGAAAAAGAAAGATTCTAATTAGAGATCCCATTGTCAATTGTGACAAGTGTCCCTTTATATATAATAATAGTTATGTTAAAGATACTGCTGGGAGAGATTGGTAGTCGTGTCACCTATTATCGTGGATGTATTAAAGCAATATTATGAGAGGTTATTGCGGAAGTTGCTGATAAATTAACCCCATAAATTAGGGCTCCCACACGCCGATACGAGAGAGGGTGGGGCAGCCGCATGTGACATAATACTCGTATCTTGTTTATCTTGCAGATTTGCCGCCACTCAGAATTTATGCTTATAATGGTGTCCTTTTTGTAAGCTATGAGAACCGGACTTTTTATTAATAAACTGCCAGTGGTCAGCCCCGAATTCACACGGGTTACAGCCTACTGAACTTTGGCCATTATTTAAAACTTAAAAAATGTGTTTTCTGTTACTATTAAGGCGTTTGTTTGGATTGGAAGAATTATCTTTCCATTTATTCAAATCAATTAAAATTATAACATTTAAAATATTTTTCATATTAATGGAATTGCACAAATAAGTAGTAATGTAATAACAACACTATTCGTATGAATTGTCATAGAGATCACTTTTAAAATTGGCACTGAACAAAATCTCAATGATTTCGATGCTTGCTATAAAAGAACTCCCTACGATTCTATCTATTTGTGTATCTAGGGTAAGTACGGTCCTCATAAAAGTGACACTTGATCGACAAACACCACTCGGAAACAATCCTTGATCCTTTACATGTCGACTCAAGTAATTCAACGGTTTGTTTTATTGGTTTACCTATCTTTTAAACATTTGCATGGAATGACTTTATTTTCAGTGTAAAAATTGAACGTACTCATGAATGTAAATTGAAAAAAAAACAATTGCTTGTGAACTTGTTGAAATCTTTAGGAAAACAATATTTTTTAAACAAAGTACTTACAATAATTCCCATCTCATCACATGGTAGGTATAATTTTATTACTATCCCTATTCAGACGAGTTGTATATACATTACCTAATTAGGTACTACACTCGCCATCGTCGAATTCAAGTCTATACCATTCTAGACATGACAATGGTTATTCATCTCCGTTGATAACTTGTACACATCAACCGTGAAATACAAAATGTCTCAACCCACAACATCTCTTGAATTCCATTCGAACTGAAACAAACTGTTGAATGGGCCAAACAAAACCCGTTCACCGAAGGACTACTACAAATCAGTGTACGTCATGCACTCTTAATTATGCGGTCCTGGGACGATAAGATCTCAATCGCATCTAATCCTACTGACTCAGGACGTTGGAATGCGCGGGATACGCTGCGCCGAAACCCATCCGTTGCGGCTTTCGGACCCGAAATGTTAATCCGGTACTTTTTTTTGTATAGACGCAGCTTCTCTTTTCACTCTCATAATGGTATCAAATAAAGACAAATATTAAGTCTAATATCCAAATTCAGTAACGCATTTCAAAAAATACAATTCAATTCAATTATAGTTACTTAAAAGATTCTGCATTGTTTTAAAAACTAATTAATTTTATTTCCCGTTTCTTTAATAAAACAATAAATTAAATTAAATAAGACGCCGTACTTTTATTTTTATTGCAAGTCAAATATGGGCTTAATCTTATACATAACTCGACGAATCCAATAGAATTTCAGAAAGACAACATTCGACCACGATCCTGTTCCAAGACTATTCAACTATTCCGAAACCTGTAATTTATTACAGTAACTTTGAACCAATTTCTTACTCTAATAGCTATAAGACACAAGTTGATGTTCTAACTACTAAAGTACAGTTTTGTACTGTAGTGTGTACCTAAATCGGTTACCATTATTTTCATTAACTGCGTATGTAACGAATTAGCTGATTAAGGGTTTTATTATTAAGTGAAAATATGTATTTTATGAACACTCAATATAAGAACATCATACCATCAACATGTCTTTGTTTTAATCGACATTCCACAACTCTACTACGGACCCTCTAGTACAATAGGTAAGTATAGTTATTACTTTGTGAGGAAGAATGGAAGAGCGGAATTTCCAACGTAATATAACAACAAACGCAACGAGAGCGAACGCTCGCCTTATCCATTTCTTTGTTGAGGAAGGTTCCTTTTATGAATCGCTGTTACAATTAATTTTTAATAAGCAACAAATTTTTTTGCGTATCCACTATACATACCTGTTCACATTTATTACGAATGCAATACTTTTTATCGTTACTTGGTTCCTCCTCCTAACATTACGTAAAAGGTACTTTGAAAGCCTGAACTATGCTTGCAAGCAGAAAAATAAAAAAGTAACATAACAAAGGTTTTTATAATTTCTTTGCATTATAGCTGATGTATAAAATATGGATCTTCATATAAAACTGTGTTGAACATGTAACCCTGAGTGACTATTGTTTTATTTAGAGCTTGCAAACATGAATCAGTTCGGGAAAATATAATAAATTATATTTTATTTTCTGGAGCAATGTAATAATTCTAAAACAATAATGATGTTCTGTTGTTATTTTACTTAATCATTTGAAATACTCAAAATTTATTTTTCATGTTTGCCTGTGGTCAACATTTGCTAACATTAGTCAACAGTTTCCAATAACAGTGTGTTTGACCACCATTAAGTATAGCAAGCAACTGTAAATTATAGAGGATTTTCCTCCTATCAGGTTTACAAGAAATTCAACAAATATGAAGAGGATGAAACTTACAAAAGACTAGTTGCAGTTAGTTGACCAATAAAAGAAGATAAGTTTCAATGACAACTATTATTTTCTATATTCCGCTAGCCAGCTGACTGTGCAATTGCAAACTTTGTTTTAAGAGGCAATTCCGAGACGCTAGCATCTGGCTCAAGCTTGGGACTTACCTCCAGTAATGTCAGAGTACCAACTTTCAGGGTCTTACGAGTATATTAGAAAACTTTGAGTTAATCATACAAAAGGTCTTATGTCCTTAATATATCTTTACGATCATAAGAAAATTTAGATAAAATATAAATAAATATAAATATAAGCCTAAGTTGTACTTAATTATGTCTGTAAAGCCAATTTCTGTAAATTTTTCTGTGCAATAAAGTGTATCTATCTATCTAAAATTAGGTACTGACTATGAGTAAACTAATAAACCTTACCATACCTTGCATTCCCAATTGCGTCAAATATTATTACCAATTGTAACACAATAACATGTCATACCTACATATTATATTTCTTTGAGAATTTCCTAGTCCTAAGTATTTATTTATTACACAACTTACATATAACAGTCAAATATGTTAGCTAAACATAATAATAAACGTAACACTATGATTGGCCTCAGACATCGTTAACCACTTATCGTAATGATTTACGTTTTTAATGTTTGTAGAGCATCGCGGTAAGCTAGCAATGTAATAACAACACAATGTAATATAAGGGGAATAAAGCAGTCGGCGGTGCATAAAAATGATGATTAGTGCAATTCGGTTTAAGTATTTGCTTCAGTCAGTATAAATGCTTGGTATTAGTTGCGAACTGACCGATAAATTTATGCTGATCAAATAAATATTTTTGCTTACCAAAACAGGTCTATTTTTCTGAATAACTGTTTTTTTGTTAGATTGATGCTCTTCCCAATTACTAGGTTTTGTTATAAGGTGACGGCGAACAATGTGTAAAAAACACTAGATTCACGGTAGGTGCCCTCTGCAGGATGAGTGTTAAGCCATATTCTAAATATTTGCTACTTTCGTGGTTTATTTATTTTTATTTAAAAACTTTATTGCACAAATAGGTACAACAGGTGGACTTAATGCTAGGGGCATTCTCTACCAGTCAACCCTTGGGTCATGCAGATAGTTTGTATATGGGTGCGGTAACATGGGAGAAAAAAAAAAGAAATCATTTTAAACAACAATAAATTAAGCATTAAAAATAACATTACGGTATCTTTTAAATATACGATAATAATACACATACTTTATAAATTAATTAGAATATAATATATAAAATATGAAGGTATACTTAGATTTACATAATATTAATAATTTATAGATAAAAACAAATATCTACATAACTATAAATTCAGAAGATAAATAAATTTATATGGTTTATATGGTTTTAGACGCAGCCGCACCAGGTTTTTGTATTTATTTACTGCCAGCCCTGCTCCCTCAGTCCCAACGGCCCAACCAGAGCGCAGACAACTCACAACTTTGGCCATTCGTCTGCCAAGAACGAGGACAGTGTCCAGCCCTGCTGTTGTGACTCCAAGAAGTTTTTTGAAAGTTCTTGTTGTTCAATTTGCTAAAAACTGTTTCACTATTTTTAACTACGGATTATGATTGACCACAGGTCGATAATAATGTGTGAGATATTATCGTTTCTATACGGTAGCCCAGAGTCTTTGCTTTAAGATGGGTGGTCTACCACACTCAAACACCGTGTTGAGCTTTATTTTTATTATGACCATCTATATGGGATTTTGAGTGTCAGGCTGCATCACCATAACATTACTGGCAGAATGACAGCCCTTTTTTGAGGGTGAAATGCATTGGAAATCTGCCGCTACCTCATGGAAGCTCTCCCCCACGCGAACAGGGACGGCCGACGTCCAATGCAACCATCTCCAGGGCATTGGCTAATAATCTTTATCTTACCAGCAACTTATAAAGCTGGACGAGGAAGCTAGACGCCGCTATACTACAATATTAAAAAGCTAAAGAGTTTGTTTTTTGAACGCTAAACTAATCTCAGGAACCACCTAGTCAGAATTGATAGATGATTTGTGTGTTGGATAGTCCATCGAGGAAGGTTTTAGGGTATGTCACATCACACTACCTATATTGGTTAACAGGAGCGAAGAAACAGTGAGAATGTGCAAATAAACGGGTATAGTACGTATACACAGAATTATACATATGTACAACCACTAGAAAATGTCAAAACAAAGCCGCATTAACATTTCTGAATTCAAAGCCGAGGGGCTTATCGCTCAATAAGATTGGGTAAAACGTTCTAGTTTTTTTGTGTATATTCTAAGTTTGCACAAGACAATTATTAAAAACCGCAACAGATGTAGGTATACCATTCCTCTCTGAGAATTGGATCACGGGATCACTTACACTGTTGTCTGGCTCGCAGAGAAGCCGCTTTGAGGACGAAGCCCGAGACTGCTAAAGTTCAAAGGTTAAAGCTCGCCGGCCCTCAAAAACGAAAAGGAAACACTGCCTACATGACGTAACAAATTCAGGGCTAAAGCCTAAAGCCTGGCTCACTGCGGAAAAATCAACGACGGCGGGACCAGGTCGGCCTAGCGTAATAATAATAATCCGTTTTAGGTTTGAAGGCAGTTGTTTAGCAAAGTCTATTTTCCATTGTCACGGGAGAATAGACGTCTTCCAACAAATGACATGGGTGTTTAGTAGCTTTTCATGGATTTCGTGGAGGCTAATGATCTAGGTTCAGATTGTTTCAATCAAAGCATTATCGTGTCTAAAGGAAGTTGTTTATTTATTTATTGGTTTACCAACAACTTATGCACTAATACATTATCGATATAAACAAACATATTTTTAATATAAGATCTAAGTACATAGTCAATTATAGGTAAACACCTCATTCAATGAGTATTTTGACACTAAAACTATATTTAAAACTAATAAGTAGGTAGGTATACTTTACCACTCAGCCAAACCAATCGAGCCAATATAAAACATCCACCAGCCACTAGTTTTGCGCCACCAGCGCAAAACTAACATAACCGAGTAGAAAATAGACCCAATGTTAAAAGAAAATTAAATTAAATAAAAGAAAACAGAATTAACATAAAATACTTTACATCTATTCAGTGGTGTGTATCAAGAAGAATCTTACGGAATTTACCAAAGGAAACATGGTTAATATCAACTCGGTCACTAATCAGATTTAAGAGTCTGCACATCCTACAAATTGGAGACTGTGTTCCCAGAACTGTACGCCGCAACGGGGGGAAGAGTGGTGTGATAGGTTTTCTGGGTGGCCTAGAAAGTGCTCTTAAGTAAAATCTTTGCAGAAGTTCCGAGCAGTCCACTTGATTGTGCAGTAGTCTATACAAAAAAGACAAGTCCAGCACTTCTCTTCTCTTCGATAAACAAGTCATGTTGAAACGTTGCAGGCGGATCTCATAGCTCGTATGCCGGCCATGCCACCCCACAGAGTACGCCAAGTGCCGAAGATAACGCTTTTGTACCCGTTCAATTCTTAGAGCGTGGGTTGCATAGTGCGGCCGCCAAACAATACTACCATATTCCAGTATACTTCTGACCAGACTACTAAAAAGAATTCTTTTAGTTTTTACTTCTCGGAATTCCCTACCATTTCTTATAACCAATCCAACCATTCTAGACGCTTTGCTTATTATTTCTTCCATATGTGGTACAAACGTGAGTTTAGAATCAAATAAGACACCCAAGTCCTTCACAATATCAGTCTCATTGAGAACAGTACCTGCTATTGAGTAAGAAGAAAATATTTTTTTGTTTTTTCTTGTAAACTTTATATGTGAACACTTTTTAGCATTTCATTTCAGTCCGTTCTGAATACACCAAAAACTTAAACAATCGAGATCTCCTTGCAACAGCTCTATATCTTTCTCGCCGTTTATAATTCTAAGAAGCTTCAGGTCATCAGCAAACAAATATGCAGAAGAATAAAGAAAATAATCAGGGAGGTCATTAATAAATATATTAAAGAGTAATGGACCCAGGTGTGAGCCCTGTGGTACACCGGAAGAGACAGGGTTTGTATCCGATTTATACCCATTGACGACCACATAAAATGATCTATCACTTAAATATGACTCTAACCGTATATTTTCAATTTTCGGAGAAGCACTGGATGTGGAACCGTGTCAAACGCTTTACTGAAATCTGTGTATATAGCATCTACTTGCTTATTATCATCTATAGCCTCGATAAGATATTCAGTAAAGCTTATGAGATTGGTAGAAGTGGATCTTCCAGGCACAAACCCATGTTGCTTGCTAGAAATATATTTTTTGAAATAGTTTTGCATATGTGGACAAAGTATTTTTTCGAACAATTTAGCAAAAACTGGCAGGATCGAAATAGGTCGATAATTTCTAACGTCATGTACATCATCTGCTTTATGAATCGGGACTACTTTGGCAAGTTTCCATCGTCTTGGAAATACTCCAGTTGTCAAGGATATATTGATAATGATGCATAAGGGGGTTGATAAATTGTCTGCACATTTAACTACAAAGTAGGGGGGAATATTATCAGAGCCAGCACCTTTTGCAATGGATAATCCCCTTATCATTTGTAGAATTTCGTCATGGCTTACCAATAGTTGTCCAAAGTAATCCGAGCTGCTACAACTCTTATTTGTGTTATGGAAGAGTAATGATTGTTCATTATTTGTGTATACAGCTGAATAATGTTCTGCGAACAGGTCACAAATGTCTTTACCTTCATTACCTGTAACCTCCCCGTTATTCATAGATGATGGATATGTGCTTTTTCCACCTCTTTTGGCTTTTATGTGAGACCAGAAATATTTTGGATTATCAGTTATTTTTTCCTCCGTACTCCGAATGTAGTTTCTATAGCAAATTGTCGTCGTAGATAAGTCGATTGAAACCCGATGCGCGTTATGCCGTTCCCTTATATATATTTTTTTATCTTTTACTGCAGAAGTGGACGGAAAAGTACAGTCGGATTTTTGTTGTTTATTTATTATTTATTGAATTTAGTATGTATGATTTCATAGTAGTGACTTTCATACTCGTGTACTACCTATAAGTCACTAAACTACGAGTAAGTCAAAGTGGTCACAAACACCAGGCCACAGCTTCCTTATAATAGGAATGTTTACTGCATAGATGTAGAATACTGTTTACTAGCTACTTAACTGAGAGACTTTTAAATACTTTTTTCTATGAAGATAGCACACTTTGACCTCACAATATTACTTTTAAACATCGACTTTTAAGTAGTTTCAAAGCGTTTAAACATAGTACTTTTAAATCAATACTGGTCGACGTAAGACCTCTTAAACAACATTAAAGATACCTTAGAATTATTTGTGAATGGTGTCATTATTTCAATTAGGTTGAAATCGTTTCATCGGACCATTAACATCTCTGCCTACACACTCGTAATTCCAACTTCGTACCCAAACTTCCATTTGTCTCGTTCAATCTTTTTCAACTACACGCATGCAAAGTCGAGTAGGTGTAAATAGGAGGCATGTTTAAGAAATAGGTTTCCGTTAAGTGGTAAAGTACAAATAGGAAAAGTATGCATATGGAAATAGTCCCTAACACGTTTATTTCTTTAATACCGAACATACAAATCAAATCAATCTTCTCATTGTTAGTTTGCTGGATTGCCCTCTGGACACAGGGGGCTATTCATATTCACAAACGTCGCAAACGATTCTGGGAGTCTACTCCTAAAAACGAAACGAACAAACGAAAGGTTTCGTTTTTGAAGATTGATCAAAAGTTAGGGAATTAAAACGTGATTTTTGATTTGTATAAATAATATTTTGTTTTTTGGTAACACTTTATTCGCATTCGAAGTGTGTTGGTTGCGATTATGAGCAATAAAAATTGCTCAACGTCATCGGATCTGACATATTTCGTTTTTAAGAGTAGACGCCCTGATTTGAAAAGTCAACGTTTTGTCTCTATGCAATCGTTTAAGTTAAGAAAGAGACAAAACATAGATTCCAAATTGGAATCAGAGGTTTCATGAATAGGTAACTTTCGTGAATCCCTCAAAGCTTAAAAGTTTTACAATGGTGCAAAACCTTTGCAATGATGGTTTCCATTGCCTTGACGCCTGGAATACCATATTTTAATGGGAGGTAGGCGGTTGCTTAGAAATGATAACTGGTAATAACTAGTAGTACTGGTACCTACCAGTTGAGTTACTTTTTTAAAGGTACGTGTCAAAATCGATTTCTTCATAAATTTCCTATGAACGTACGAAAACACTAATTTTGCTTATCAACACACTATCTAATAAATATTTCGATAGGCTAAAAAATCGCTTTTTAAAAATAATTTGAAAAAAATATGGCATCGTTTCGTCATCTAATGCAGAGGTCTAACCTTCAAATTTGTGTGAATAATTTCAGTACCATCCCAGCAAGGAAAAAAGTAAAAAATGTCTCCGAATCTGAAAATACATTATGTACTCAACTACTGATCCTTTTTGTACTAAGACGCAGTGTCCCGGAGGGGAAGCTCGGCATCCCCGTCACGTCGCGGCCGCTTTTTAGGGCTTCTATAATAACTTGAGTTTACGGTCGGGGTCAAGGTCTGCTCCCCGGGGGTGTGAAAAATGCGCAGAATGTAATTGATACCAGGCCTTATTGCTGTTTGAGATCGATGTGCAAAAAGGGTGCATAAAGGTACTGGATTGGTGTATTGGCTTTGCGTGGATTGGTGTACTTCATATGACGACCACCCTTTATTGTAATGATGCAATCTTGGTTTGAATGACGGCTACCTGTCAAAAATATATTATTGCTCCAGGGTGATATTTCACTAGAGCATTATGTTCGCCTATTAGGTAGTTTCATAATCTCTAAATAATGATAATAGATTAAAGTAAATTTAATTCAAAACTGACTTCATTTCTTACGCTAATAAATGGATGTTATCTAACTTTAGTTTTTACATACTAAAAACGATTTGAGCATTTGTTTCAGAATCAACAGCAAAACATAAACTAAATGTCATTGAAGCTCAAAATTGAAATAAAAAAAAGCAAGTTAACGAACAAACCGACCTTATCTTAGTAACAGACGAAAAAGTATATATAATGTACTCCCTTTCTCAATAATAGCTAATAATCGTAAATGTATGGTAACTACGACGACAAAATCGAAGAACATTACATGCTTCCTCGCACTATTTGAGGTAGTTCAATACCAAAATATTGGGACTACAGCATGAGTTCCAGTTAACTCCTTAACTTTCCCATTTTTTCCCTTAACCAAATAAATTTTAAATAGTATAGTTTTTTCAAAATCTTTACACCTAATTAAACAAATCCTTATACATACATACAGTGACGCATTTCTCCCGAATGGGTAGGCAGAGATCACATCTTTGGGTTTTCCACGATAGCGCAGTAAACCAGTTCCCAGCGGTCCACTTTCGGCTCCCGTGACGTGACGATTTGCGAGACACACCACCCCCATTCTGATTTCTTCCTTGTTTCAACAAATTCATTGCGTTATTCTAGCTAAATTCCAAAACGACTGGACATTAAAGTCGAGGAAACGTTTATAAAACTTTCAAATTGCCTGATTTGGCTGTACGAAGGTTGCCGACATCGAGCGTATCATAATGAACGGTTCAGGGGTTGAGAAAAACAGACCTTTTCTGTTACGATATTCGATTAATTGGCGTCAGGTCTCGACAAAACCTCTTCAATAAATAACAAAGCCTCTCAAAGTATCGCTCAAATGCCTCGAACAGGCATATTCATTTCTATTTCTTTCATGACACCTACAGATAATTTATAGCAATACTTGGTCGGGAAATAGACATTTTCTTGTGCGAGTGCTGAGGTGGAGTTTCGGCAATGATTAATGCGCGGCGAACTTGCCACGGCCTCGTGCCCCAGACACCTACCAAGACTGGCCTTGGACTCAGGCTCCTTATGAATCTAGCTTTAGCTGTGACTTCTGTACACAAACATGGGTATAGCCGTATAGGTACAATAGTATTGTGGGTACGTAGGCCACACGTGACGTCTAAAAAGTCTTACAAATTAAAGCCATCGGCGCATTTTTAACCGACTTAAAAAAAAAAGGTGGAGGTTCTCAATTCGACCGTATAATATACCTATTTTTTTGGCACCATCGATGTTAAGAAATTCACAAACACCAGAAACGACTTCGATTTGCATAGTGTATGTTCTGTCTCTATCCAATCATTTAGGTAGGTATATTATGAAAGAGACATAGTTTCCGAATTCGTATCTGATTGTAAAGTTTTGTGATCAGGTTTGATTGATGTATTTTTCTCACGGAACTACCCCTAGATACGTATAGGTAACTATTTCAACAAATTTATAACAATGAAACCTAGTGATTTCCACTTTTGAACTTAACATTTTATTTCATAGCTCCTTGTATAGTGGCGACATCGAAAATGTTTTTTTATTAAATAAGATAATTTACCATTACTTTTGTTAATTTTTGACCATTACCCATATTTTATTTGTGGCGGTCTTGTTTAGGTAGAATGTTCCAAATTTCTTGTTTGAACGTGGGTACTTTGATCGTTTAGGTAATTTGCACGCGCGTGTCGTGTACCATAACGCCTTATTGTGTCTACTGTTTGTCGGTCTCGTATAGCGTCCTTCATACTATATGACCATGACATGACCTTAATCTGAAACTACCCGCTCATAGGTAAATACACTTACTTGTAGTACAAAGAAAGTTTGTTTGAAGAGACGACATTGACGTAATTCACGGATTCTCTGTTATTTTATACATAAAACTGCCCGTTACCACAGAGTAGGTAATAGGTACAAAGAGGCAAAACTAAAGTATGTGATTAGGATTAATGAGTAAATAAGTTATAATAACTAATAATTTTGACCTAGGAAGATTGATTGATCGTACAATTTCTGACCAACGAAAATAGATTACAGCAAGACTCACATTTACCTATGTGAAGAATAAAATACACTCTTGATTGTTGATGTTATTAGTCTATTGGAGTAATGGTTAGCGTTCCTGTTGCTTAGTTCACTTGGTTGGGGGTTCGATCTCCAAAGAAGACAAATATCTGTGTGATACACATCGGTGTTCTCTGACTGAGTTTGTAAAGAAGTATAATATTTTATTATTTTTATAGCACTAAACGCCGTACTAGCGAACTTTAAATATCAGAAACAGAAAAATTTTATCTCCCCTTGTTCGCTAGTACGGCGTTTAGTACTATAAAAATAATAAAATCGATTAAGAAGCCAGGTGTCTTCGATTCCGTGGTTTTCAAAAATTTCTGCAACGAATGTACCACGGGCCGATAAGTATGTAGTTCTAAACATATTCGGCAGAGGGCACTTACCGAAAGGCTAACGGTTGATACAGCAGGAAAATTTCATCGCCTACGATAACTTGCGGTTAGCTCAGTTGGTAAGAGCAGCACGCGCGATACGTGAAGGTCGTGGGTTCAATTCCCGCACCGCAAGGGGAGATAAAATTTTTCTGTTTCTAATATTTAAAGTATAATATTGTTTTACCCGAGTCGGTTATGGTTTCCATATAGATCTTCGGTATAGGATACCGTAGCATAGATATGTTATAATAAATATCTGGCAACATCACATACATACTTATACATACGTACCTATGTGATGTTGCCAAATATTTATTATAACATATCTATGTTACGGTTTTAAACCCACCAAGTAAAATTGATTAGCAAAGACACCAGTTGTTTGACTGGTTGCTAAACCTACATTTGACTTTCTACGTTTGGAAACGAGTGGCGTGGCTGCCGAGGAGGTAATAAAGTTTAGCTCGACGCGAATTATTGCCTGGAATAAGACTTTCTCGCCCGCCTCTCCTATACAACCGCTTTGTACAATATTAAAATAATATGATAAGCGAAATTTGAGCCGGGATCGCCAACCTAAGGCAAGGTTTTCATTTAGGACTTTAAGTTATAAGCGATATCTATGATCTACATTGAATAAGAACAGCGAAATTTGAGCGATCGCCAACCTGAGGCTGGGTAAACCCCAGCCTCAGGTTGGCCTCAGTTCAGTCTTTTAAATTATCAGGGTTACCTAAGTATCTTATATTATCTACATACATCGACTAATATACTTCTAGGTACCAAGTATTCAAGCACTAGGGTTTGGCAAGCCCCAGACGTAGCTGTTCAAGTTAAAATTACATTTGTCAATGAAATGTTGATAATAGATAACACATCACCTGCACTTTCAAAATGAATCTAAGTGTTTGACTGGAAGAAATTACCACTTACAATGAGTAGGTACTCCTGTCGTTTTTTAAATATTAGGTTAACGTTTCACACTTACATTTCAAGGATGTTGAACTGGCTATTAACTGAGATACTTTTAACATGTGCTATCGCACACACTGTGACGTCAAATTTTACCTTTCAACACACAGACCATTCAATAGTTTTGGAACATTTTAAAGGTATTTTGCAAGGAATCAACATTATATTGAACAACATCACATCCATTTATCTGACTCTGTGGTAAGTAGCTTGAGCACTTGTGTTACAAAAATCGGAAACAACGAAGGTACCAGGGCGTCTACTCTTGAAAACGAAACGAACAAACGAAAGGTTTCGTTTTTGAAGATTGATCAAAAGTTAGGGAATTAAAACGTGATTTTTGATTTGTATAAATAATATTTTGTTTTTTGATAACGCTTTATTCGCATTCGAAGTGTGTTAGTTGCGATAATGAGCAATAAAAAATACTAAACGTCATCGGATCCGACATATTTCGTTTTCAAGAGTAGACGCCCAGACCAGACACAATATAGAAAAGTTCGTTTCCCATATTGACCCGACCGGGGACCGAACCCGGGACCTCAGAGATGGCGCGACGCCATAGCCGGGCCCGCTCGCCTCTCGGTTACGGAGGTCGTCAATAGCTGACATAGACGACCAAAGCCTTCTTTTACGGCATTGATACCTACCCTCCAATTATTTCTGAACGATGTCAACACCCGAGTGCGAAAAGCATAGATATATTGCGAAAAGATTCATTTCCAAGATGTCCCCTCAGGCCAGCATACTTTGGTACTGAACAACTTAGTACCTACCTTGTCAAATTAAACTAGCTGTCTATTTGACTTACTCAGACAGACGGACATTTAATGTGACAAGGTAATAAGGTTGAACGAATGATGTTGACTGTACCTACCTACTGGTCAGAACTCACGTAGCCTTGAGCAAGAAAACTTCACATAAGTACCAAGCCTCTTAATAATCCCAAAAAAGGTTGCGCACTCCAGCGGACCCTTTCAACATCAGATGAAAATTGAAATGAGATACTACTATAAGGCACTTCAAAACAAATAGGAATTTAACAGAATACTTAGAGTGTAGGTTTCACAATATCGTTCGACTGAAGAATACATTTTAATAATGGCATTGCTTTGTACTGAAATCGTTGTCTGAGATATTTTAGATGTACGCCGCAAATAAAAATGTAAATCCATACTAATATTATAAATATAAAAGTAACTCTGTCTATTTGTCTGCCCGGCTTTCACGCCTTAACCACTGAACCGATTTTGATCAAATTTGGTATAGGTATACGTTGAACCTCTAGAACGGACATAGGCTATTTGTTTTGAAAATAAGGGGGGATGGGAGTAATATCGCCTTTGAATGTGTATATGGGGAAGTAATTATTTTTTAAGTAAGAGATAAAATTTCGCCGAAATATACTTAGCTCAAAACTTGGATTAAAATATGGGCATTTTTTTTTATATTAGGGGAGATGAGTAAAGCCGAAAGTATATAGTCCACGCGAACGAAGACGCGAGCACAGCTAGTGAGTATATAGATATTTATTCTAACACAAAGATAAAAGTGATTTTACTTCAATAAATCTTTCTTGGTACGAGTGTTGAATATTTCATAGCGTACCTAGGCACGGTCGACAACAACTCAAGGTAAACACTTGCAATTCGAAATTAGTTCTTATAAAGGCGGTGCAAAGTCCAAAATGTGAAGTCTAGCACTAAAGTGCTTCTGTCTGCTGTACTATATAGAATAACGTGACTAATTTCAAGTATAAGCGATACTTCATCTTCGAGGGTTTACGTATGCAAATATTAAATAAAATGGCAGATTAAACTTAGCTCAGGCCTTATTTATAAATTGTCAGTTAAAAAATATTAGTGCATTAATGTACAATACGAATTATTAACGTTAAAATAATATAATACCACATCGGCCCGTTATTTTATGTTTAACAATTTAAATAATATTGTTATACATAAAGAGGAATTGAAAACCTCCTCCTTTTAAAGTCGGTTATAATGAGTCTTAAATCGAGTGGTCAAAACCCAGACCGATAATTTGAATTTGTGTCTATAAATAAATAAAACCGCATTCGAAGTATAACAGTAGTTTCTGTAAAACCATCCTTTTTCTCATCATGTCTACAAAAGTCTGGAAACGACCTCATAACATTTTATAAAGCATTAGGTTTTATTAGTTCGAAAAAATCTTATTTCGTAACATATACTTGATTCCTCTTTATTATAAACCCAGATGGACAGTTACTGAACCGACAGTAAAATCCGATTTCAGCGTTCACGAAATTACTGTGGTTTTTATTTTATGACCGACCGATCGCAGAGCGCGGAGGGAAAGTAACCCTAGTGGCAATAAAAATGCCAAGGGCGGGAACGACGCAGATTCCGAAGGTTCAATATCATGCAAATAATAATTTTAATTTGTACAAAGTTTATATTATTATGAGCTTTTACAGCAGACACTTTGCGTTTTTAAGTAATTTGGCATGAACTGAAAAGCGCCAAATGTAAAAAAAGCTGTAGGTATATCCTTAGTCGCCAAGGTGTTTATCGCAACTACTAAGAGTTACGATAAACACTACGTTTGCTACGAATTTAACTTTTTAGATACATTACATATGTATACCACAAAATGACATTTGAAATTATACCAAAACGATACGAAAAGAAAGCCAATTGCCCTGAAAAATGTAGCACCAAAAATGTATTGTGCCGACCTACGACATGACCTACAAGTCGACACAAATACAGCGTCAGCAGAATTGGCGTAGTAAACAACGCTCCATACGTAATGCGTGACATCGATATCCTACATCGCGATATCAGAGTTTTCGTCGCCACTAACTATATATACAACAAACCAAGATTGGTAGTTGGGCCTTGGTCCCCGAGCAGATAACACCTAGCTCGGCGAAAGTACTTCCACTTTGAGTAAAGAACATACGTTCCTTACATTGGTGACCCCGACTGAGCTGAACACCAGCAGCCTTAGAAGAAAGGAGCCCTAGCATCAGGCAATGTCTCCATACCCTCAACAGCCAGCTTAGCCACGACAAGAGCACCGGACCACCTCAGCTGACAAAGCCACCTGGTTCCGGGCCCGTGTAATGAAGCAGGCCATCGCAGCCCTACGACCGAGTCATTGGTCCACACCGGCGTAGCAGCAGCTGTCTCCCTGCAACTACACGCATCGGGCACGTGCTTGGACTCCAAAGGGGGGGAGTACTGTGCCGACCTACGACATGACCTACAAGTCGACACAAATACAGCGTCAGCAGAATTGGCGTAGTAAACAACGCTCCATATGTAATGCGTGACATCGATATCCTACATCGCGATATCAGAGTTTTCGTCGCCACTAACTATATATACAACAAACCAAGATTGGTAGTTAGGCCTTGGTCCCCGAGCAGATAACACCTAGCTCGGCGGAAGTACTTACACTTTGAGTAAAGAACATACGTTCCTTACAGTATCATTACGAGTAAACCCACTCGAATTTATTCATAACTAATAGGAACAATTGGGACGTAACAACTTCCATCTTACTGTTTTGACGCCCACTAAAAGTGATCTTTAAACTACGTCGAACGGTTTTGAAAGTAATAGGCATGGTATCGAAATGGAAATGCAGGTACAATTTTTTTTTTCATTTAAGGACATCTTGTCTTCAATTCTCTATTGTCTTGAACCTGACACATGCAGAACTCTAAAATAAAATTCTTATTCGCGGAAACAATTCCGTCGCAAATCTCAGTCTCGGATCCGCTACCTCTGTTGTTAAGTTATTACTTTCATAAGCGCAACTCGGGGAACGAATTTATTGCATTACTTTGCGTATGGATGTCTTGCTGCAGAGTTATGGGGCAGCAAAACAAGCGCCGTCCCCGTTTGCACCTCGTAAACTTCCAACCGTTTGTATTTTATTGACCATTTCTTATTTTACTTACGTTTACTCATCAGATTGTACGGAACATTTAAATTTAATTCCGTTTCCTAGACAAAAATAGGGATGTTTACTGTGTGATCAACAGATACTTTAAAAATTTGTCAAAACATTATTATCTATCTACTTCATACATTGTTTATGAAGATAGCAAACTGTGACGTCACTATTTTACTTGTTAACATACTAAGTATTAAATAGTTTCGGAGCATTTTCAAGATAATTTGCAAAAAATCAATGAGATGTAATATAAAATCATCTCCTTAAAATTATTTGTGCATGGTATATTTCAACAATTTTACTCACAAGTTAAACTAAATTGAACAAAACATGTATCCTATGTCTTCCATAGTTATATATGACTCAAGGTTAAATTTTGTTAATAAAATTTAAAAAAAATAGTTTTCTTGAAACTTAATCAAGGGCAGGGAATTTGAATTTGAATTTGTTCGGGAAGGCTCGGCGAAATCAAGTTTGGGAAACCCTGACACAAACATTATATAAAAATCAAACTGTGAATTTGTTGAAAAAGTACTTTATTATCAAATAATTCAATTAACACTAACAACAGTCAAAATTCGTACTCCCTTAGTTCGATTGTACATTAACATTACTTCCATCGGCAGGCGCACTGGTTCTTAATTCTAGTCAGAGGGTTTTTCAATAATAATTACATGAAAGTAATTTTCGTTCTTACTTGATTCACTTGCCATACGTTCAAGTTTTCATACTGCTCGATGCAAGCATCCACCTATGAAAAAATAACATTATAAGCAAAAGAAATGGGTTCTGACTCTTACACTCAGCTTATAAAGTAGGATGTAGTACATCGTGGAAGCGAGATGCTACTGTGAGCGATTTAAGTAGTTTATTTTAATCTATTTTATATAAATTTCATGCACTGCCACGGTATTTCAAATCAGTGAGAGTTCACTTGTAGAGAACTGAACTGAATGCTACAACAGTAAGTCCGCCTTATGTATTCTTCTAATACGTGAAATACAGTTTAAATAAATAAATGTAGAGCGGAGTCTTATTTCCTTAATAGAACACGTTTTGTTTTGACTGCTGAGCAGCTCTAAGCAACCTGTAAATAAGCCTCCTAAATGTCTTCAAAGAGAAACACAAGCAACCATTAGAAGTAATTTATTAGAGAGGTCTCACGTAAGATCACAATTATACACAAATGTTGAGTTAAGAAAAAGGGAACACACGAGACCCAAAGTACACACGAATGCCTTTTAAACGGACTTCGCCTCCCGGTAAATTAAACGTAGATTCTTAAGTAAATATAAGTGGGGTAGGATACTATTGTTGAATGATAGATTGATGTGGCATGACAAACTAATAGGTTATCTTAGACAAGTGGATACTAAAATCTTTTATGTGCAAATAAATCTTATACCAACCTGGCGTAATGTTCGTTATAGCTCTGCTGTTTCCCCAAAATGCAATAGGCATTTGAATGTGTCTTTGAGTGTATATGTCGCAGTCATCTGGTTTAATCAGCTATTTGATTGGATCACTAGCGCGTTCATTGAATGACGACGTTTAATTGAATGACTAAAGGACAACTCGTCAAATTGTTTAATATAACGTTCAACTTCTTGACTGAACGTCTTTTAGCATAGTCGTTGAATGGGATATAGCTGACAGACATGACATAACACACCTTAATAAGTTTTTTTAATATGTTTTAACAATTTTAAGTCTTAAGACAATTAGGCTAAAAAAATATTTTTTTACGAATAAGTCACTTTATATCTCAATTTCACTCTAAAAATTATCAACACAGTGCTATTCGATTATATCTGTACCAGCTGTTTGACGCCATCTTTGTTTTGATGAGCACTAACGCCGCAGTGGAAAAAAATGAACTAAATTACAATCACCTGACTGATTACGTCCGCTATGTTCAAAGAGCTATGTTACAATCCGCTAACTTGTTGGACGTTCAGTGAGTCTTATTCATTCAACGTTCGGCCTAGTCATTCAATCAAATAGCTGTTTCAACCAGATGACTGCGACATATATATTAGACCACCAATAATTTATAGGTGAGGGAATCCTTACACACGCGACTGTCAACCTTAACATTCCCTTGTAATAAAGTTGTCATTTAAAATACCTGGTCAGGCTTGAAGCCCTTGTCGACGCAGCGCTCGATGACGTCGGCCACCTTGACGGTGGAGTTGCCGCCCGCCAGGTCGCGCACGATCGCGAAGATACGGTCCGTCGCACTGATGCCTCTGTGGACGAGCATGACCGTTATACACGAATATACTCGAATAATCAAAATATGTTGTACCGTTTTTGCGTAGCACAGGTGTAGTATAATATGTTATGTATAGTATAATAGTCGAGTTAGTGGTAAACCAACCAAGAAAGGACTTTCTTGACATACAAATGTTGCCAGGAAATAACCAATCTCCTCCGCATGAAGTGCTTGCGGCTGGTTTTTAATCATAGGGTGTGTTTTATTGGTCTCTCTGCTACAGATAACAATATTAATCAGACTCAGTTTCTCCAACTTAACTTTAAGTGTAACATATAGGTTTGAAATCTATGGGATAATATGATAGTTTTAATAGCTGTTATATCGTCAGTAACCGTTAAAGTTAAATTGGTGAAATTACTATTGTTTACCCACTCAACAAGCTACAAGAAAGCATGGATAGACTGTATATTATGAAAATGCCCCACCAAGAGCCTTCTTTCCAAGAAACACAACCTAACTCTTATGTGACTGCTTTTGTGTTTTAAAACTAAAATATTAAATTTTTCATCTCGTCCCCGTTTTACTTTTTGAGATACCATTGTTTTGTACGAACCTCTGAACATTCTCCTCGACGTGCTGTAGCGACTGCTTTGACATTTCCACTAGACGGATGGCTTCAGTCACGTCTTCCTTCTCCACCACGTCAGACAACCTGTATGAGCAAAAATAGTTAAAAAACGTTTTTTTTTTCATTTTCAATAAAGCTACGAAATTACTTACATAAAAGGCGACGGAAGTGATGTAGCGGTAATAGGCATTTAAAATGTATTTCTGTCATAAGTTTGTTATTTTTACAAATAGCATCAGCGAATAATGTTGTTCAAGAATTAATACTTTTGTTTGTTTTTTACGGCAATATCTTACTAATATTATAAATGCGAAAGTTTGTAGAAATGTATGGATGTAAAGATGTCTGGACGTATGTATGTTACTCTCACACAAAAACTACTGGAAGGATTTAGATGAAACTTACTTTAGATGAAAGATATATCATATATCAGATTGACAGAGAACAGAACGCAGTCGCGGGCAACACCCACTTTTGTTATATTGTTATACAAACCTTAGGCGCGCAAGAGCAGTGGAGAGACGCAGTATACCGAGTAGATTTCTCGCCGATGTGAACGTCACGTCGCGGGCATTGCGGGCCTCACGACGCAGCTCCACGTAGGACGCTGTAAATTGACGCGGTTAGGATAAGATATTCACGACGCAATTTTCGTCTTCGATCTTAGTGTGGGGTCATGTTTCATTGGCATTATTTTCCCATGTATGTAATAGTAGTGATTAGCGCGCTGCGACTGGAAACAGTCGCCGTTGCGAATAAACGCATTTATCCACAAGACTCGTTTTAATCACTCCACCGTCACGAACGATCTTACACCCACCAAAAGTATATTGTGACATTGGTGACCCGACGAACACCATTAAGTGCGCGTTGCGAGTTTTGGACAATTTCGACGACAGTGAAAAGTAATAGTGATCATGAATCCGATTCCGTCAAATCCTGCACCCGGACCCGCTAAGCAATATGCTCCGGTGACTGAAGCGCGGATGGACAGCGACGTGTCCGCCATACAGATCAGCAACAGAATACCAGAATTCTGGACTGACCAGCCCAGAGTTTGGTTTATCCGTGCGGAGGCGGTACTACTGCCACAAAAGATGGGGGATGAAGCACAATTTCAAGTTGTCGTGGCTAAACTAGGTAAAGAGGCCATCCAGCAAGTGACAGACCTACTTATAAAGCCGCCCGACGTCAAGAAATATGATACTCTCAAATCCCGATTATTGGCCATATATGAGGAGTCAGAGAACCGGCAAATACAGAAGCTCATCGGAGAAATGGAGTTGGGCGACCAAAAGCCGTCCCAGCTTCTTCGCCGTATGCGTGATTTGGGTCGGGAGAAAATTCCTGATGATACCCTGAGGATATTGTGGCAGAGTCATTTGCCACCATCGGTGCGAGCGGTACTAGCTGTAACCGAAGCCACGGACATGGATAATTTGGCGACTGTGGCCGACAAGATCATGGAGACCACGACTCAGCCCCAGGTTGCCGAGTTATCAGCCCCTGACCTTGGCAAAGGCAATGATAAAATTTTAGCCGAAATAGCAAAACTGAGCGTCCGGATTGCTAACATGGAGAGGTCTAGAAGCAAATCCCGAGGGCACAACAGCAAGCGTTACAATCAGCGTTCCCGCTCGAGATCCCAAAGTCAGCCTAGGCGTACCCCAAAAAACGATGACTGGCTTTGTTTCTATCATTTCCGTTTTAGGGAACGGGCGAACAAGTGTGTGCAACCTTGTGCCTGGAAGAAGGAAAACTAGAAGATGTACAGGTAGAAGAGGCGAGTATCTGTGCAATTTCTCCTACGCATCGCCTTCGTGTAAAGTGTTTAAATAGTGGTTATAATTTTTTGGTTGATACCGGTGCAAACGTGTCCGTCATCCCAGTAAGCAAAAAGTGTTTTCACATTGATAAGTGTTCGAACTATAAACTGTACGCAGCTAACGGCACGGAAATTAAAACCTTCGGTACAAAGTCATTAGTGCTCAATTTGCGTTTACGTCGACCGTTTCGTTGGGACTTTATAATAGCCGACGTAAAGCAGCCCATACTAGGTGCCGATTTTTTAAGTACTTATGGACTATTAGTGGACCTTAAAGCACGTAAGTTAATCGATAAAGTTACCAATTTAAATGTTACAGCGCCGATTGTTAACTGTAGTGCAGCCACTTTATATACTGTCGACAAATGTCATCCGTATTGGGATGTAATTAGTAAGTACCCGGATATTACCAAACCTATTAATTTTAAGAATAACCCTAAGCACGATGTTTATCACCATATCGAAACGACAGGGCCACCCGTTCACGCTCGAGTGCGTCAACTTCCACCAGATAAGTATAAACGCGTCAAAGAAGAGTTCAGAGTTATGCAGGAGATCGGGATCTGTAGGCCTTCCAAGAGCCCGTGGTCCAGTCCACTCCACGTAGTACCCAAGAAAAACGGTGAGATACGACCGTGCGGGGACTACAGGCGGCTGAATGCCGTAACAAAACCCGATCGGTATCCCGTACCAAGATTGCGCGACTTTGCTTATTTGTTAGATGGGAAAACTATTTTCACTCGACTTGATGTAGTTAGGGCTTATCACTGTATTCCGGTATTTCCTGGTGATATTGAAAAAACCGCGATTACGACACCATTTGGCTTATTTGAGTTTCCGATGATGACCTTCGGATTACGCAATGCTAGTCAAACCTACCAGCGTTTTATGGATCATTCGGTTCTTCAAGGATTTGATTTTTTATTTACGTTCATCGATGACGTCATAGTTGCATCAGAATCCGCAAGTCAACATAAAATGCATTTAAAACTAGTTTTCGAACGATTTAACAAATTCGGAATTACGATTAATTTAAGTAAATGTTGTTTCGGTGCATCCAAAATTGAATATTTGGGACATGAGGTATCTAAAGATGGAATTCGACCTTTAGATAGCAAAATTGAAGCAGTAAAAAATTATCCCAAACCTAATACAGTCGATGAATTACGTCGTTTCTTGGGAATGGTAAACTTTTACCGTTCCCACATTCCTAATGCAGTTAAATATCAGATGGTATTGAATAGCTATTTGCGTAATGCGAAGAAAAGAGACAAAACACGGATAGCATGGACACCTGAAGCTGACGAGGCGTTCACACGATGCAAAGCAAGTCTGCAAGACGCTGTCACGTTGTCGCACCCGCGCTGCGAAGCTCCAATTGCACTCATGACTGACGCTTCAAATTCGTGTGTAGGAGCTGTTTTGCAGCAGTTAGTAGACAATAATTGGAAACCATTAGGTTATTTCTCTCAGAAAATTTCAATAGCACAAACTAAATATTCCACGTATGACAGAGAACTATTAGCAATTTACCTAGCAATTCGATATTTTAAAGATTTAATAGAAGGTCGTCAACTCTGTATTTATACGGACCATAAACCCCTCACTTACGCTTTTAATAAAACTAGATGCGAAAAGGAGACACCTAGACGCATAAGGCAATTGGCGTTTATAAGTGAGTATACTACAGACATTAGACATATCACGGGAAACGACAACGTGGTAGCGGACTCACTATCGCGCATAGAGACAGTATCATGTCCAACTACGATGAATTACGATGAGTTAGCAGACGCGCAGTGCACCGATGAGTACGTTGCTCAGTTATCAGGCGATTCAAATAACAAATTACTGTTAAAGAAAATAGTTATGCCCGCATGTAGCAAACCTATTTTCTGCGAAATGTCTACAAGCAATGTTAGGCCGTATTTACCTGAAAAGTATCGTAAGTTAGCGTTTGATGCAATTCATAAGTTAAGTCATCCCGGGATACGCTCTACTAAGAAAATGGTGTCGGAAAAATTCTTTTGGCCAAAAATGAACCGTGATATTGGATCTTGGGTTAAAGCTTGTTTAAGTTGCCAACGTTCTAAAGTAATAAGGCACACTAATTCCGCTGTCGAAGCTTTTCCACCATGCGACAGGTTTGAGCATATTCATATAGATATTGTAGGTCCTCTTCCTACAACATCCGACGGTTATAGGTATTGTCTGACTATAATAGACAGACGCACGCATTGGCCGGAAGCATTTCCGCTTAAAGATATAACAGCGGAAACGGTAGCCAAAAATGTGTATGATGGCTGGATAACGCGTTTTGGCTGTCCCTTAAGATTGACGAGCGATCAAGGACGCCAATTTGAGAGCGATCTGTTTACGAAACTTATGGCGTTGCTAGGTATTACCAAAATCCGAACAACGCCGTACCATCCTCAAAGTAATGGTGCCATTGAAAGATGGCACCGGTCATTAAAGGTAGCGCTAACAGCACGTCTTATAGAAAAACCGTCAACTTGGTTAGACGAATTGTCAACAGTTTTGTTTGGTCTCAGAGCGGCCATTCGCTCCGATAATAACATAAGTGCAGCTGAAATGACTTATGCTCAAACCATTCGCTTGCCGTCAGATTTTTATGACTCTCAACCAGCAAGTGCGAGCGATGACTATACTTACGTTCAAAAGTTGCGTGACATTTTGAACAGTTTTAAGCCCAGCCCCAAGTCGCATTCCAATAAATCATTTTTCGTGCATCCCGCTTTACGGGATTGTGATTTTGTTTTTGTCAGAAACGCAGTACATAAACCTTTGAAACCTACTTACGATGGTCCATACCGCGTACTAAAACGGGGAACCAAGGTTTATGAGGTAGAATTACCTAATCGTAAAGTTAAAATATCTATTGATAGGTTAAAACCCGCTTTTATGGTACAAGCATCAACACCGGATACCGAACGTAAGTCGAGCGATTCAGAATCGCGCACGATAACTCGGTATGGCCGTGTAACGCGTCGACCTGTACGTTTCGCTGATTAAACAATAGATATGTATAAGCATTTTTATTGCATTATTGTGAATTATCAATATTTTAGGTTTAAAATTGAATTAAATTTTGTAGTCGTACATACATGTAGGTCATTTTGTAACTATGTTAACAAGTTTTGTGTATAAGCACTTCGGAAACATTACGCAAACACGACTTCATCGCATATAAACATTACATTTTGCCAGTGATTCCACATTTGCAACAAAAATTTCACTGAGTTTGGGAGATAAATTTATTATCATTATGGGCAATTATTCTTCAAAAAACCAGGACAACGTTGCCGTAGCCGCCGTTGTGACTCATCAGAGTCAAGTTGCAGATATACAGAATAAAATGGAGAGATATGGATACGTTCTTATAGCCTTTGTAGTGATCGTGCTATTAGGTGTGTTATTCACAGTGAAGTATTTCTTTCATCAGAAGATAAAGTCGTGGCTGCGTAAAGAAACCGCGAAATCCATACAGATGTTTCAACCGCGCGCCTCGCAGTCTGGCGCGGGCGCAGCAGCTCATGCCGCATCAAATTACGCCTAGTGAAACCTACGTGATATCATTAAATTGTGATGTGTAGTAGCAAACCTTACGACCTAATTAAGTGCTATAAATAGATTACCTGTGTACTTGTTAGGTACCTCTATACAATGTTTCGTTAAGTTTATTTTATAATGTGTGTACTCTTTACATATACTTATTTCTCATCCCTAAAAATTATAAAGTGTTGTTTGTAAAATTTGTCGGTTTTAAAAAACTGTATTAAACATTATTAATGATTAAATTAACTACTGTATTTATGTCTATCCAAATTTGTGCCAAGAAATGTTAAATTTAAATATTTTTTTTTGTGTATTTTCTTATTTTAAAAAAGGGGGGAATATTGTGGGGTCATGTTTCATTGGCATTATTTTCCCATGTATGTAAT